>FR989926.1:24936784-25536784 GCA_905404155.3 Plebejus argus
GATAGACGATTTCATAATAAGTTGATCAAGTTATGCGCGAATATGGGGTAAACTACCTAATAATCGCCTCTTAGAATCCTTGTGGCTTGTGTTACATCCTTCCTTGATGTTTCTAAGATATTTATTTATCTGCTATTCTTTATTTACTAGGCAGTAGGCATATTCTACTATATTGCTTACCAATTCATGCTGTTGTCTTCGTCTTCGTCGTCGTATGAAAACAATGTGTATTTTTTTTATTAATTTTAATTTACATTGTATAGAGTTTTTGGTCAAGTTTGAGAATGTGATGAAATCAGCCCCATGTTTAGTTTATTTTCTTCTTTTTCAATCTCATCTCAGTATAAAAAAGTATTGTGCATGATAACGGTATATCAAAAAAGTTACAGTTTGAGTAACTCGTTTGAAGTCTTCGATGCGTGAATTCCTTTCACTATCAGTGCCATGCTTTTTATCCGAAATGGCATTTTGCAAAGATTTTATCCATATTTTTGCACCTTATTAAAATTTTGCGATAATGTTAGTATGGTTATACAGTACATTTTTAAAGCTTATTTTTTTGTTTAAAATTACATGTAACATAGATGTTGCTTGAAATTTCGTTGACCCTAAATTAGTTGATTACGCGAAATTTTTTTATCCTCTCCCGAGACTACAAATATCTTCATACCAATTTTCATCAAAATCCAGCTGTTAAAACGTGAAGTCGTAACAGACTATTGAAATTTAAAAAAAAATGCGCCTTAAAATTGAAACCGGTGGTAGGTGCGTAAACACGTAATAAAGTTCTGGGTGCACGGTAGTGCACCCGCCGAGATGAGCCAAGCGAAGCGCAAGGGCACTACCTACCTTTTCTCGAAGTGTTTCGCCGTTTTTTTGAACCTTCATAGAATTGGTTTCCGTTGTAGCAGATAGTTCATATTTTCAGGATATGATGTCAGACTTATTAAGCATACAAAGTATCAATTGAATAGCTTTTATACTTTAGATTTCATAGATATCTAAAATACGCCGATTTCGTCACTGACACACTGATGGTAATCAAAATGTTTGGCTACTTCCTGAAGTGCTAGAAATGTATGTAATGTTCAGTAAATATGTATAGCTCGGCTGTTCGTTACTAACTTCAGATCAGAAACTAAATATTCGCATCACCACCGCGACGGTAGCGAAACAGCTGAGCCATACATATTTACTGAAATATAGAATTTGTTTAAGTTAGGGTCAGTAGAGTTAGGCCATGTAGATTCAGAAGCTTGGCTCCACATGAGATCTCATATCTTTTTCACAGGGTAAGCCTTATGTGGTCATCTCGGCATCATTTACATGAAATGTTTTGGTGGGATTATATATTCTCGGTGGTACAGAATTAATTCCTGTTGTCGTAAATTATTACGCTTCAATTATTAAGTATTAAGGTGTAGATTGTAGTGGACTAGTGTAGTGCCTTTCGCTAGGGTTTGTCACGCGCCAAGGACGATGCCTCGTATCTAGATGCCGGAGACAAATAAGTGTAGAGCGATTGTAATCATGGTAGTAAACAGTTTTTGCAAGGGCTACACTTCAGGTAAAGTAAGGGCCATAGTAACTATTATGGTACCGTACATTTTTCCTGGACAAAAACTATCCTATGTCCTTTTCCGGAATTTGAAGTATCTCTATACTCAGCAAAATCGGTTCAGCGATTTAGGCGTGACGAGGTAACAGACAGACACACTTTCGCATAAGTAAAATTTATATTATTAATAGGGAAATTTTCTTGATCTCTGGTCCCCTTCAAAAATAATGTTATATATTGCATGATATATCCCAGTTTTCACCGACTTCTAAAAAGAAGGAGGTTCTATGTTCTGCTGGATATGTATTTAAGGTTCCGTACCCAAAGGGTAAAAACAGAACCCTATTACTGAGACTTTGATGTCTGTCCGTCTGTCTCCAGGCTGTATCTCAAACTAGACTTCTGTCACAGATTGTGTATTTCTGTTGCCGCTATAACATTAAATACTAAAAATAAAATAAAGTTAAAAGGGGGGCTGCCATACAATAAACGTAATTTTTTAGCCTTTTTTGCTCGTAGTCAATAAAGGCACCAGGTAGGCATTTGAAATTTTCACAAAATCCTTAATTTTATTTGTACTTTAATAATTGACTAGAGATCGCCCAATGGTCGAAATTCGACCTTAGTTTCAACGACATTAGGACCACTACATACATGGCCGTCTTTTTTAGCTTTGGTGCCAATAATGTATGTAGTGGTCCTAATGTTCAACGACATTAGGACCACTACATACATGATTGGCACCAAAGCTAAAAAAGACGGCCATGGTCCTTGGACGCCTCCTGCCCAACTTGGGGGGTCCGGGATCCGCGTGCAGGAAACTTTATGCGGGGGTCCTTCAATCCATGGCCCTCTATGGAGCTCCTGTCTGGGCGGATCATCTCAATGCCCAGAGAAGAGCATTACTGAGGAGTCCACAGCGTACAATGGCTCTGCGGATGATTCGCGGTTACAGGACGGTGGCCTCCGAAGCGGCGTTTGCGTTAGCCGGTACCCCTCCATGGGACTTGGAAGCCCGTGTGCAGGCGGAAATCTATTTTCGCACTGCAGCAGCAAAGGAAAGAGGGGAACGGGTGCCACCAGATCTGGCAGCCCAATGGCGTCGCCAAGCGCGAATGCTGATAATGCGCACCTGGCAAGACCAAATGGCATCCCCAACTGCCGGTCACAGAGTTGTTGCAGCAATTCGGCCAGTACTGGAGGATTGGGTGGCGCAGCGTAACGGCACTCTCTCCTACCGGATGGTGCAGATGCTGACAGGACATGGGTGTTTCGGCCACTACCTGCACCATACGGCCAGGCGGGAGCCTACGCCTCAGTGCCATCATTGCACGGACGAGGACGACACGGCGCAGCACACGCTTGTTGCCTGCCCAGCCTGGGTCGCACAACGGGCGGAACTCTGCGCCGCTATAGGACCAGACCTGACTCTCCCGGACATAATAAGAGCATTAGTCCGGTCGAGAGAAGCTTGGCAGGCGGTCTCTACTTTTTGCGAGACCATCATGACGCAGAAGGAGGCCGCTGAGAGAAATCGGGAAGCCGATGTAGCAGCTGACCCAATTAGGAGAAGGCGCGGAGGACGAAGACGCGCTCAACATGAGCGTCAACTCCCGCCATAACAGGGCTCGGTCGGCGGATTGGGGAATCCGTCGCCTATCACATGAGCTCCCCCGGTAGATGTGCGTCCGGAGCCCCGGATCACTCTCCCGGAAAAGCGGCAAAAGCCGCGCGGGTGATTCTGCTGGCAAAGCAGATGCCGCTGTCTGGGCTGCTGCAGTTATCGCCTCAGACGGGTCCAGCGGCTCAGCGACACGTGGAGAGAAGTCAACGTTGGGTTTTGGTGGGTAAACAAGGGTGCTCCTCCTTGCCGCAGCACCCGTGGAGTCCCACATATCCAGGCGGCCCCCCCCCAGGCTGTCGGGAATGCATCAAGCATTTCCCAACGCAAAAAAAAAAAAAAAAAAAAAAAAGGACCACTACATACATATATTTTGTACAAAAATATTGACTTTTTATATTTTTTTTCAACTCTTGTCTCTAGGACTCAGCTGATCTCAGAATGGCCGTGTAAGCATTGTCTAATAGTATCTAAGATTCAATAAAAAAACTATAATCCATTTTCAATTTGTCAACTTGTTGTCAACAGACTTCAACCATAAATAAAAGAGTATTTAAATTCGTATGTATAGGCTTGTCACTCAAAAATCTGTCATCTCCTATGTGTGTGTGTTGTAGTGTGTGTAACGTTTTATTTGTTAAAAAAATGTATGATAAAAGCATAATTTCAAAATAATATTAGCTCGATGCACTCCTTCACCATATAAACTATAACTGTGCAAAATTTCATTCACCTACGTTTCCCCATTTTTGTTCAAAAGGGATCCAAAGTTTTTCGCTCGCGTATTAATATAATATATATAGATAATAAATTAAAATAAAAAAAATTAAGGGGGCTCGCAAAAAACACAATTTTTGCCTGCTTTCGCTCTATGTATAGCGGAACCCTTCGTGCGCGAGTCCGACTTGCACTTGGTCGATTTTTTTCAATCTGTACACATATATGAATAGGTAAATGTCTTGTACATAAATCCTTGATACAGTGCATAATAAACATGTAGGCGTTTCACTTGTAGACTGGTCGACCTTAGTGATTGTACCTTCTAAACACCTTGTCCTTAACACCGGTACCAAGAATGATGGATTTACCCAAAATAATGCGGAAATCATAATATACTATTAACGCCATTAATGATTTTTTAAATTAATATTATGTTAATGTGATGTTGATTTTAATGGTTTTTAAATGGCAATAAAATAACCTGTCGAATATTTTTGGGCTTTTGTCATACTTTGTTTAAGGGCAGGTAACAGTGAAATAGCGCGTGGACAAGTTTTTTGATCCTGTTTCATTCCTTACATTATCATCTAAAAATTTTGAAAAAATTACGACCTTTACTTGAGGATATAACGTATCCGGCTTCGCATTAATTGACACAAACAGAAGAACTTCACTCGATAGAAAACAAAGCCAAAGTTACCTCTTTTTAAAATCTTTTTTCAATGCTGTGCTAAGAATACTGAACTAAGCGACCTATTTTTTATAGCTTTAATTAGATAAAATGATTATCTATCCGTATTCGCAAAAATGGAAATTGTAGCATTTATTTACTGATGCCAGTGACAAGATATCTAGAGAATTCGCGTGTTTTTGTATGGGCCACCGCGCGACAGTCGCGCGGTGGCCCATACAAAAACATTTTGAGTGATAGATGCCCTTAACTAGACTCGTCTTCGTGCTTATGTTGAGCTAAGCATTAGATAGATAGTAATACGCCTTGCTGACTTTTTAGGTGTGATCAAGCAACATGGTGATCATAGGCATAGGGACCATAGAGTATCTATAGACTTGGTTTGAGTCTACTCCGTAGACAGTTCGCTGTGTGGTCACCGGTTCAGTATCTCTCTTTGTCGCCAAGTTTGAAGGGATAAACTGAAATAAGCTTTAATACAAGACAATTTAACTCAACCATCAAGATGTCTTTGTGGGCCAGGAAACATACTCTTGACCCACTGACGAAACTGGTAACAATAACTGATTTGCATATCCGACAATCTAAATTATACCGCGGATTTACCGTTAATCCGTTATTAAAAATAACTGGTAAATATGAGTTGAATAATTATTGTGAAAATAGACCCCTATATTATAATGTTCATTGTTCATGTTGCTTAAACAATATACATCTTAATATTATGCTGTTAAAACTTACCATGATGTCAAATAGATTCTAGGGGCCATTCATACATAACCTTATGCAAAAAGCCCAAAGGGAGATTAATGGTTTTGAGTTGCAGTCTAAGCATAATAATGTATGAGCAGCATGAGCCATCGTGCATCGTAGCGATTTTCTTTCTTTTTATATTAAAGAAATTGTATTATTATTTGATAATAATAATTTTTGTATTATTAATTAATAATACTTAATACTGTGGCGTAGTGACTATAAGCTGTAATAACGTATACAATGTATTAGTATAAGAACCCATGTATTAGGTTTAAGTGGGGATTAATAAACAGAACGTTATCCGGGAATGTCGTCTTATTTGTCCCAACCTCATATGGCGACCCTGCCACTTGAGCCGCGATGGGAGACAGCCGCGCGCCGCGATAACCGCGTAAAAAAATAACTTGGACTTATTTTTGTTTCAATGTTTCACCAGTATTTTTTTTTTTATTATTCGAAAATGGGAAAAAC
This sequence comes from Plebejus argus, assembly GCA_905404155.3. Classification (NCBI taxonomy): domain Eukaryota; kingdom Metazoa; phylum Arthropoda; class Insecta; order Lepidoptera; family Lycaenidae; genus Plebejus; species Plebejus argus. The sequence continues at coordinate 24,942,602 of FR989926.1, forward strand.
GCAATCGAAAGAAGAAGTAATAATAGCGCAAAATGCCGCGGGTGGTGTAAATTCGGCGGACATTGACTTAATTCACAAAAATTTAAGTGGAAATAATACGTTACTGACTGTTATTGTGGTCCTACTGGTTTTGGCTGTGATTGCTGGACTTTACATACTATACAAAAAGTGCCACATCCAATGGGTCCGACAAGAGTTGGCGAGGAGCGCATTTAGGCGATCAGGAGCCAGACGCCCCGTTCGAGCGGACCAGCCCAAGGAAGTCGGAGTGTGAGGGGTCTACCGGAGCAGGCGCAGGGAGCCACCGAGTCAGGACACCCAACACGTCGGTCAGCGCGTTTACGGCGGTACTCTCTTCGGCGGTAAAATTTGGACTATGTAACTCCCTAGTTTGGTATTTTAAATATTAATTTGAGAGGATAATGAAAAATAAAAATGCTTATTATTGATTATATTGTAAAATGATTATATTTACGTAATTCATGCACTATTTTTTTAAGTGTAATTTTATTTTTATTTTTTAAATGGAAATTATCGATATTTGTGATGAGCTAAAAAACATAAGAATAAATTTAGTTAAGCTAAGTAAAGTTAGAAGAACTAAAATATTATTAGAAAATAAATTACAGCAAAGTCAAATTTTATATGATGAATATATTTTAAAGCGAAAGGAGCTAGAAATAAGAATTGGAAAAGGAGATGAAAGCTTAAGATTATTTAATATTTGTGAGGAAATAGAGAGAAATTATAAGCAAATTGTGGACTTTTGTATTGCGAATATTAATGTGATAACCATGGCTGAGTTTGACGTGAAAACTGCGGCTTCCCTTCTCCCTGCTATGACAGGAGAAGAGGACGTCACTAAAAAATTAATTGATGCTCTAGAATTTTATAAGCAAACATTGAATGATAGCCAGGAGCAGTTATTGATTAATTTTGTTTTAAAAACTCGTTTATCGGAGAGTGCGAAATTACGTCTTAATTCTACCTATAAAACATGTAAAGAACTTATTTTAGATATGAAAAAACATCTTTTGACTAAGCAATCTGCAACTGCCTTACAGGTAGAGATGATGAAAACTCGTCAGGGTTGTAATTCTATCGAGGATTTTGGTAAAAAACTAGAGGATATTTTTGTTAAGTTGACGATTTCGCAAGCCGGAAGTGACGAGAAAGCTTACGAAATTTTACGACCATTAAATGAGAAATTAGCGGTCAAAAGATTCACGGAAGGCTTGAGAAATAGTCGACTTAGCACTATTTTAGCGGCCCGAGATTACACGCATTTAAAGGATGTAATCGGAGCGGCGAAGGACGAGGAGTCCTCGCGAGCAGCTGAACCCAGCGCTGTGGACCAGGGGGTTGGTTCTATCTGCGTGAGCCAATACAACAAAGGTAAGTCTTATTTCTATAAGCCGCGGAGTTCATACTATAATAGAGGCCGAGGCCGAGCCCGAAATATTATGATGCCACCTAGGTCGAATCAGTGGCAAGGAACAGTAAGCCGGCCTCCCCGGCGGGGTTCTAGACAAGGCCCCATGTCCTCTTCTAGAGGTCGAAGTTACTATGTACCGGGCAAGGAGTTCAAGCCTCCGACCCAATTTTTTCGAGGCTAAAGATAAGGAATGTAGTTTTAGCGATAGTAATAATATAATATTAGCAAGTAATTTTGATAATTCGGTAGATTTTAACGTAAAAGGTAGTACATTTCGTTGGTTAGTTGACACCGGTGCATCATTGTCAGCGGTAAAACTTGAAACTTTACAGAACTTGAATATTCCCATGCATAAAGAAAGCATAAGCATAAATGGAGTCGGCGGAAAATTACAAAGCGAGGGATATGTTTACATTCCGCTTACTATCTGTGGGAATGAAATATTACACAAGTTTTACATTTTACGGAATTTACCGTGTTCACAGAATGGCATTATCGGCCAAGATTTTTTAGTTAAGTATAATTGTATTTTAAATTACGAGAAGAATACTTTATCGTTGAGCCTTTTTGGTAACCGATTAAATGTTAGTTTAAGAATGGGATTTTTAGGTTTTAATAATTTTATATCGGTTCCAGCTAGGTGTGAGAAAATATTTGAAATTAGTGTGAATGAGAAGGATGATTGCGTTGTTTTGCCAGAGGAATTATGCGATGGAGTATTTGTTGGTGGAAGTATTTGTAGGCCTAAACGAGGTCATATTTTCGTACAAATTTTGAATACACGGGACGAGCAGGTCAATCTTAGTTATTTTAAGCCAAATATTCAAAGGTTGTCGGAATACCGTACATGCTCTTTTTACAAACAAAATAATATAGACGAAAAAAGAGTCAAAAATTTGTTATCGCTGCTTAATTTAAATCATTTAAATCCGGAAGAAAGTAAGTCAATTCAAGATATTTGTACAAAATTTTCCGATGTTTTCTTTCTTCCCGGTGATGAATTAGGAACTTGTAATTTATATGAGCAAAATATACAATTAAAACCAAATAGTGAGCCAATATATACAAAACAGTACAGATTGCCTTATTCACAACGAGATGAAATTGAAAAACAAGTAAAAAATATGCTAAAAAATAATATTATAGAACCAGCAAGCTCTGATTGGAGTAGCCCGATTTTATTAGTTCCCAAGCCGTCAGATAATAGTAAAAATAAAAAGTGGCGACTAGTGATTGATTTTCGTAATTTAAATAAATGTATTTTGGACGACAAGTTTCCCCTACCAAATATTACGGACATACTCGATTCTCTTTCCGGTTCCATTTACTTTACACAGCTCGATTTGACACAAGGCTATTTTCAGGCCAAATTAAATTCAAATAGTAGAAAATATACTGCCTTCACGACACCGTCAGGTCAGTATCAAATGACTCGCATGCCGATGGGGCTAAAGACGAGTCCGAGTGCATTCTCTCGAATGATGACTGTTGCCATGGCGGGTCTCAATTACGATAAATGTTTTATTTATTTAGATAATTTGGTATGTTTTGGTCGAAATTTAGATATTCACAATAAAAATTTAATTGACATCATGGCTAGGTTACGCAAAGTAAATCTTAAATTAAATCCCGAAAAGTGCGACTTTTTACGCAAAGAAATTTTATACCTCGGTCATGTAGTGTCAGCAAACGGTATCAGTCCCGATCCAGAAAAAATTAGAGTTCTTAAAGAATATCCCACTCCAAAAAGTGCAGACGAAGTAAAGCGTTTTATTGCCTTTGCAAATTACTACCGAAAATTTATTCCTAAATTTGCAAATATATGTTTACCTTTGAATAATTTATGTAAGAAAAATGTACCTTTTAAATGGGACAATTCGTGTCAAGTTGCTTTTGATTCATTAAAAAATTCGCTTACGCACCCACCAGTTTTACAGTACCCAAATCTTAGCCCAAAAAATAAATTTATTTTACAAACTGATTCGTCAGGTTTTGCTATTGGGAGTGTACTATGTAATAGTGATCGTAGGCCAGTAGCTTACGCTAGTAGAAGTCTCAACAAGGCCGAACGCAATTATCCTACTATAGAAAAGGAGCTACTAGCTATAGTTTGGTCGATTAAATATTTCAGGCCATACCTTTATGGCAGGCGATTTATTATTGAAACTGACCACCGTCCCCTCGTGTATTTATATAATATGACGGATCCTTCTAGCAGGCTAATGAAATTTAGGTTATTATTGCACGAGTATGATTTTGAAGTAGTTTATGTGAGAGGCCGAGATAATGTGGCTGCAGACGCGTTATCGAGGATACGGTTGACGAGTGAGGAATTAAAGGAGATGAATGATCATGTGATGACAGTGTTGACGAGGGCGCAGAGTAGGAGATTGAAGGACGGTTTAGGCGCTAGCCCTTCGGTGGTTAATATTCCTACCGACGATTGGACTGATCACCCGAGAGTCGTAGAAATAATTAAGTTACCGAAGGTCTACACCGAGTTAATTTTTGTGAACGAAGTAGAGTGGAAAAAGCTTAAAAATATTGAGATAACTTCGGAATGTAGAGATTTTGCATACTCGTCAGTTCAGCGTATATTATTTGTGAAACTGTTTACCCAATCGCAGCGAACACGAGCTGTCTCTGTGAGGGAAATGGAATCCTTTTGTTTACGTTTAAATATAGACACGGTATACGTAATAAAAGATAATAAAAATGAATTAATTATAAAGGAGCTAGCTCAGTATATAAATAAAAAGCGTAAGTGGTCCGGACCCCGCTTATGTGTAATTAAAGGAATTAATTATTATTTTTAACAAAAAATTAAAACCGACTTCCAGGGTAAAAACTATAATAATTTGTAATGAACAAAAAAGTGTTAAATAATTCTTACTCTTTAAAGTGCCTTATGCATAATTCTCCTAAACCTCAACTATTTCTGTACACAATCTACATTACTTTGAAGACGGTACCAGATAAGAATGCTGAGTTCTATGACAAAATATTTTTAATATTTAAGACTGGTACCGACTTCAAAATAATGTAGATTGTGTACAGAAATAGTTGAGGTTTAGGAGAATTATGCATAAGGCACTTTAAAGAGTAAGAATTATTTAACACTTTTTTGTTCATTACAAATTATTATAGTTTTTACCCTGGAAGTCGGTTTTAATTTTTTGTTAAAAATAATAATTTCACTCTTTTAAGTGATTTATAAGCTGGTTTTCTGCACAGACTAATGTGTTATGCTTAGTGACTTTGGATCCAGGATACACTTTCATTATATTATGAGAACTCATTGTCTGATGTCACTACTTCAGAATTGCTTAAGCAACTCTAAGCATATACCACTGTGTACCTAATGTATGTATATGCTTATTGCTTGGCGTTAATCAAGCAATGATAAAATTAATGTTCATACGCCTGTCTTTAAAGGCTCTAAAGTTTTCAGTGACTTTCTTTCTATCATTACACTCATGAAAACAACTCAACATTGCTAGATGACCCCCGCAACTTCGTTGCGCCAAAATTCGTTTATCGCGCGGAAACTTTAACTTTTTCCGGGGTAAAAACTATCCTATGTCCTTTCTCGGGATTCAAAGTATCTCCATGCAAAATTCAGCAAAATCAGTTCAGCGGTTCGAGCGTGAAGAGGTAACAAACAGACAGACTGACAGACAGACAGACACACTTTCGCATTTATAATATTAGTATGGATGCTCAAATAATATAACTAAAATCGTCCTTATAAATTTTAAGAATAACTAACCTCATAGATCTTATAATCAAATTGCTAACTTGGTAACCTAAACACCAAGGTCGAGTCATTTACATTGAAATAACATTATAATTTTTAAATCGTTCGACAAATTCGGGCTTTGTTCTTAAAGACGATTAATAGTAACAATAATAGGGTCATAATTAGATAATTCATGGTGTGGTGACCGGTAGTAGTGATGATGATGACGATGAATGTAACTTGCATGGTAGCATAATATGCTTTCAGTTCTTAAACCAACTCCGAAACCCCCATACTTGCTTTTTGGTAGCACATGCTTAGGATACTTCTCATAAAATCGAAATCCATATAAATTTGGAGGAGTTCCCTCAATTACTCACGGATGTATGTTGGAATGGTGGTGATGATGATGATGATAAATTAAATTTGCATAGTAGTATATGCTTTCAGTTCTTAAGACAATGCCGAAACCCCCAAACATGTATCTATAAGGAGTAAGGAGTTCTGTTCACCAACTTCGAACCATGGTATATCCTGGTGCAAAATCTTACTTTTTAGTTTTGGTAACATATGCCTGGAATACTTCATATGAAACCAAAAAAACATAGGTTTCCATTTGAATTTTGAGGAGTTCCCTCGATTACTCATGGATCCCATCATCAGGTCACCACTTTTCTGAACATTGCTTTTTGGTAGCATATGCTTAGGATACTTCTCATAAAATCGAAATCATTATAAGTTTCCATATAAATTTGGAGGAGTTCCCTCGATTACTCACGGATGTATGGTGGAATGGTGGTGATGATGATGATGATTAATTAAATTTGCATAGTAGTATATGCTTTCAGTTCTTAAGACAACGCCGAAACCCCCAAACATGTATCTATAAGGAGTAAGGAGTTCTGTTCACCACCTTCGAACCATAGTAAATCCTGGTGCAAAATCTTACTTTTTGGTAACATATGCCTGGAATACTTCATACGAAAACAAAAAAAACATATGTTTCCATTTGAATTTTAAGGAGTTCCCTCGATTACTCATGGATCCCATCATCAGATCACCACTTTTGTCAAAATGGGACCAAATTGGAGTGAAACCTATTATAACAAAAGAAAAATTTTGAAAATCGGTTCATAAACGGCGGAGTAATCGTTGAACATACATAAAAAAAAAAAAAAAAAAAAAAAAAAATATCCACAGACGAACGTATAACCTCCTCGTTTTTGGAAGTCGGTTAAAAAGATAACTGACGAGGATACAAAGAAAATTATTTTGAACGATTTTCATATTCTACCCACGAGTGGGCATGCTGGGATTAGGCGTATGGTAAACAATATACGTAGAAAGTATTTTTGGTGCGGACTAGAAAAAGATGTGTCGGAATTTGTTAAAAAATGCGACAAATGTCAAAGATATAAGTATCTAAAAACGGTAAAGGAGCCGATGGTCATCACTGATTGTGGATCATCAGCATTTGATAAAGTTTACTTAGATTTAGTTGGTCCATTGATTAGGGATAGTAGATATAAATATATTTTAACCCTTCAGTGTAGTTTAACAAAATACGTGGAAGCGTATCCGCTAGAGTCTAAAGAGGCCGTCGGTGTGGCCACGGCTTTAGTTAATAACTTTATATTAAGATATGGAATTCTTTCCGAAATCGTGTCAGATAGAGGAACGGAATTCGTAAACTCGATGTTAAAAGAAGTTTGCCAAATTTTAAAAATTAATCATATACAATCTACAGCTTATCATCATCAAACATTAGGTTCCATAGAAAATTCACATAAACATTTATTATTTTATCTAAGAATGCAGATAAATAACACTCAAACTCAGGAATGGAGTACGTGGCTTCCGTATTGGTGTTTCTCATATAACACAACAGTACATTCGGAGACACAATACACTCCGTTTGAACTTGTATTCGGTAAACCATGTAGAATACCTAGTAATCTCACCAGTAATATTGATCCAGTATATAATTACGATAGTTATCCTATAGAACTAAGATTTCGAATACAAAAGTCACAATTGGAAGCAAGAAATAATTTACATAATAATAAAGTCGTAAGAAAACAGATATGATAGCTATGTAAATCCTGTTATTTATAAACCTGGAGATTTAATTTTAATTAAAAATGAAAACAGTAATAAATTGGATGCTTTGTATTTGGGTCCTTATATAGTTGTTAAAGATGTATCACCAAATGTTGTTATCTTAGTTGATGGTAAAGAAAAAATTATACATAAAAATAGAAGCAGATTATATCATGTGTAAAAAAAAAACATTATAATAATACTTAACACTTTTCAGTGTGACTGTACTTACTTGTAGTAATAAGATCGTAGTTATAATATGAGAAGACAACGATTGTTTCTAATAATAATAAGATAGTAATGTCTTATTGTGAGTTTTTAGTTTTTTATTCTCTTTTATTTTGTTTAGAATAATTTTTAGTAGCATATATATATATATTTTTTTTCTCTTTTAAAAATGTATTTCAAGATACGAAGAGTTTCTTCTTTAATTTCAATAAAGTGTTTTCACTTTTCTTGCTAAATAAAAATAAACATAAGGTTCATTTTTATTTTTTTATTTTGGTAGGGCATGTGGCGTAGTGACTATAAGCTGTAATAACGTATACAATGTATTAGTATAAGAACCCATGTATTAGGTTTAAGTGGGGATTAATAAACAGAACGTTATCCGGGAATGTCGTCTTATTTGTCCCAACCTCATAATACAAAAATTTCTTAAATATATTTTTTGAATACAAATAATTTTTATTTGTATTCAAAAAAATGTGTTTCTTTATATTAAAGATATTTTTGTATTTTTAACGTAATATGGTTGCAGTTTTTTAAACTTTGTTCTCTTTTAATATTAACCTTACCTACCCTATACCTTCCCTGGACGTCCACTGGACTTATGGAGTTTATATCTATCAAAATCTTTATTATATTAATGTTAGGTAATCCATACTAGTACTAATATTACAAATACTAATTATTTGTATTCAAAAAAATGTGTTTCTTTATATTAAAGATATTTTTGTATTTTTAACGTAATATGGTTGCAGTTTTTTAAACTTTGTTCTCTTTTAATATTAACCTTACCTACCCTATACCTTCCCTGGACGTCCACGAATATTTCAAGACTAGAATTTGGCAAATCAGTTCAGCCGTTCTTAAGTTTAGCGGGATCAACAAAATTTAAGAATGATTTTCATTTTTATAGATTCATATTTTATTCGACGATCACTAGTTAACCCGGCAAACGTTGTTTTGCCATTTAAAGTATTTCTACTTCATCAATTGATACAAAATCTTACCCACTCTTTTGTCCCCTAAGAGGGGTGGGGGGAAAAATTGTGTACACCTGATGTTAAGTTGGAAAACACAGTTAATAATATGAAGTAAGTCCACTAAAGAAAAAAATTGATACAAAATCTGACCCCCTTTTTGGTCCCCTTAGAGGGGTGTGGGGGGGGGAGTTTATACACCAGATGTTGAGTTAGAAGAAGACAAGTATATATTCTGCGAAAACCGTATGCAAATCGGATCAGTAGTTTTCGTGTTAAAGAAAAAAGTTTGATACAAAATCTGACCCTCTTTTGTCCCCTTAGAGGGGTGGGGGGGAATTTTTTTATACACCAGATGTTAAGTTGCAAGAAGACAAATATATCTGCGAAAACCGCTTTCAAATCGGATCAATAGTTTTCGTGTGATAGTGGAACAAACATACAGACAGACAGACAGACAGACAAAAAACTAACCACATTTTTGGCTTCTATAGCGATGTACAGAATTCACATTTCTACAGTTTTATTATATGTAATGTATAGATTGTGAAGTGTCATAGGCTCATAGGGCATGTTCTCACGGTTGTTTTAGCGGTATTGTCATTAGGTATCTACCACAAGAGATTATCCAAATTACACTATTCAGCTGTAGTATAGTAGTTATACTCTCTTTATTATTATGATTAACTTTATACTGAGATGTAAAAAGAAATAAACAAGTTTTTTCGTTTTCGACGCCCGCAAGTCGCAACTCCATTGCGCCAAAATTTGTTTATCGCGCGGTAAGTACATTTTGCCGCGATAAAAAGTATCCTATTTCTTTTCCCGAGACTCAAAGTATCTCCATGCTAAATTTCAGCAAAATTGGTTCAGCGGTTTAGGCGTGAAGAGGTACCAGGCAGACACACTTTCGTATTTGTAATATTAGTACTAGTATGGATTACCTAACATTAATATAATAAAGATTTTGATAGACATAAACTCCATAAGTCCATACCATCCCTCAATTTCTTTACTAAACTCAAGTTAAGCTATCATAGAATTTCTGAATGCGGCCGTTAGTGGCTCATGCAAATCGTTTTCATTAAGCACACGAGCGCTGAATAAACATAATACTTCACACGAGCCGTTACATTCTGTATTCACATCCGCGCGGTCAAACAATCCCTCGTTATGCGCGACGCCTCACACCGCCGGCGATGTCGCTGCGACGCAAGATGTGCGGTTGTAGAGTATATACTGCGTGACTGGTGAGACATGTTCAATACTTGAGGACGTGATATTTGGCTATTATATTAGTTGGAAAAAAATAATATAAAAAAATAATATCAATTGATCACTGAGTAAATGTAGCTTAAAGTTAAATAATTATTTACCCAACGCATGGACACCCCGAGCGGGAGGGGTAGTTGTGTGGTGTTTCTTTGGTAGCGCACGCCTCTGCACCGGCCGCATAGTATGCCTACTTGCCTAGCCGCGTAATTTACTTGGTATCCATGATTCATAAATTTATGGGAAATTCAAAAAAAAATTAAGAACCTAATTTTATTACATATTTATAATGAGAATCGAGTACTGAATACTCTCCTTAAATATCGGTATTGACTCACCAGTCATGCTGTATACAATGTGTAAAGCATTTAGCGTGGAAACAAATCTCAGAATTATAATTATTGAAGACCCAGTGGATTGTGGATGTAATGGTGTATCCCAGCTTTAAAAACAAGATAAGTGACAGGTTTTAGTGACAAAAAAACATAAAAATGTAATCGACCGTGTACTATCAGAGAATTCAGAGATATTATATGTAGTTGATTAGCATATTATGACATGCGACCGACATTGTAGTCGTGATCTTCGGACTGTGCTTGACATAGCCCCAACAATTTTGCTGATGAATCAATTTCTTTAATGGTATCAAAAGCAGTCCCAAAGTGTGCTACATAAAAAATGATTTAAAAATTACATTTTTTATTACGAAAAGCTAGGTTCTAAAGACGAATAAAGTTAATATATTTTTTAATCGTTGTTAAGTAAATAACGTGCAAATTGCAATATTTAAATTAAGGAATACTTTCAAAATGTATCGAAAAATTTCATTAATTATAATATAATAATATGTACTTACTTGTTATGAATCTAAAACATATTATTTGACATTGCGTAGCTGCAGCTAATCTCTCATAATATCTCAAAGCTAATCACTCTCTTAGAAAAATATAATACGCAAATCGCTGTGGTTGAATTCCAAAACTTGCTATTAAAAATTTCCCTCTAAGACAAATATTTTGTAAAGTTGCATGTTAAATATTACTAAGCGTTGCGTAGGCTTTACATTTTCCCCGGTTTTATTTCGCTCAACTGGAATACATACATAACTATAAACTAGAATATTAAACCATAGTTCACGCATAATAAGTAATAACCGAAACTAGTTATGCATAACGAATACGCGTGCACGCAGCGAGTGTGAAGCGCTCTAACGTGATATAACCCGCTTTCCTTCCGTTAACGAAACAAAACAATGGCGATTTGCTTATTACGTTTTAATGCGGCCTTGATAGCCGCACTAATGGCCGTTCAGGTATTATGTAGAATCGGAGTTTTTTCTAGAAAATGTCCATAATTTATTAAAATACATTGTTAGACTAGAGGAATGAACTATTTTCCTTCATAAATCATAACCAATGTTAATATTTTTTAAATATTAGTACTTATGGATATTTGTACTAGTTCACACTTAGTTGCGCAGCAATTCGGCTATTTCCGGAAACCGTGCATTTTTCCGAAATTAAAACTAACATAATTTTCCGGGACTCAAAGTATCTCTGTACCAAAAGCAGAATGTATCATGTACTTTACCGATTTCGATGATATTTTGTATGGTGATATTTGTGCTCCCGAAAAAGGATATAAGTCAGTTTTTATCGCTCCAATATGTACGGTTTCCGGCATACAATCGCAACAAAGTCGCTGTCATGTAGTGATTAATATTGCAATAGAAATTTCCGCTTGCAATAAACCCCGACCTTTCTATCGTAAACACGTTGATACGGCCGTGACATCGAGTTTGTTTCGCCTTATCTATCGTTATACTATCCATAATTATAGTTTTTTATATTAGATACAACCTGTTGCCCGCGACTTCGTCTACACTCTACGCCTCCGTGGTCTAGTGGTACAGAGCGCGGCTCTTGACTCGGAGGTCGTGGGTTCGATTCCCGCGTTGGAAACATGTTATTTCCAAGTTTGGTTAGGACAATGCAGGCTGATCACCTGATTGTCTGACAAGTAAGATGATCCATGCGTCGGATGGGCATGTAAAAAGTCGGTCCTGCGCCTGATCTCTCACCGGTCGTGTCGGTCTGCCGTCCCACTGGGTTATGAGAGTAAAGGAATAGAGAGTGCTCTTGTGTACTGCGCACACACTTGGGCACTATAAAAATACTCCTGCGTAGCTGGCCTGGTTTCAATGAAACCGGTCACCGTCACCGAAACCGGTGTGGGAGCTATTATTATATACACTCTACGTCACATAAGGCTCAATTTATATGCGGCCGCCCGAACGCGCGGTTTAGCGGCCACACCGCGAGATTCTGTCTAGCCTCCATTACGCCGATCGCGCGATAAGGAACTTCGTTCCAAAATCAAAAAGTCGTTACCAAAATCAATAACCTCCTCCTTTTTGGAAGTCGGTTAAAAAGTCGTTACATTGTTTGTGATCTTGTGTAGCCGCCAAACCGCTCGTGCGCGCGGACGCATATAAATCCAGCATTACTCCAGTCTCCCTCCACCCATATACAATAATATTATTTAAAGCGATTTGTTACATAAGTGGGGCACGCGTAGATCATTCACACCGCTAACAATGTATGTGGGTTACTCTCTGTGAGCTGCGACGTGAGACAAGTTGTGTTTGTTAACAGTTAACACAGACATAGGTACATCTACACTACTATTATAAAGAGGAAAGATTTGTTTGTTTGTTTGTTTGTTTGTTTGTTTGTTTGAGTCGAATAGGCTCCGAAACTACTGGACCGATTTGAAAAATTCTTTTGCTATTGAAATCTCACATTATTTCTGCTGAACATAGGCTACATTTTATTTTGGAAAAAAGTAGGGTTCCGTAAGATATTTGAGTTTTTCGGACGCAAGGTGTAAAAAATCAGCTAGAAAAGTTACTTATTTTGCGTACGCTGCCTAAACTATAAAAGATAGAACCATAAAATGTTCTAAGTAATTGTAGATCTTATAAATATCTACAAAAAAGTCCGCGACACACTATACCTATCTATGTCGAGTGAGGCACAATAACCATTTATTTATTTAAAAATCCTAAATTTTTTTTGGAATAAATTTAAACGGATATATTTTACTGACGCTATTAATCCTTATCAAAATAAATTATTTTATCACTAATTACAGTTTATGTAGATAATATTTGGTCTTTGAATGATTAAAATTGGACGTTTGGTTTTGAAATTATGGCGAAATTAAAATATTACGATAGTAAGCGTCACCAAAGCGCGTGCGGGAGGAAGAAAATATTCTGTTGTAGAAATGAATATTCTGTACATAAAAGATATGAAATGACACCCGAAATTACACCTTTGTCACTACATCGCTATAGAAGCCAAAAATGTGGTTAGTTTTTTGTCTGTCTGTCTGTCTGTCACTCTTTCTGTCTGTCTGTATGTTTGTTCCAGCATCACACGAAAAATACTGATCCGATTTGAATGTGGTTTTCGCAGATATATTTATCTTCTTCCAACTTAACATCTGGTGTATAAAATTTTTTCCCCCCACCCCTCTAAGGGGACAAAAGAGGGGGTCAGATTTTGTATCAAACTTTTTTCTTTAACACGAAAACTACTGATCCGATTTGCATACGGTTTTCACAGATTTGCATACGGTTTTCACAGATATATTATATTTGTCTTCTTCCAACTCAACATCTGGTGTATAAAAATCCTCCCCCCCTCCCCTCTCAACCCTCTCTGGGGACCAAAGAGGGGTCAGATTTTGTATACAACTTTTTTCTTTAGTGGACTTACTTCATATTAGGTATTAACTGTGTTTTTCAACTTAACATCTGGTGTATGACCTTCCCCCCCCACACCCTCTTAGGGGACAAAAGAGGGGGTAAAACATGTATCAACTGATGATAAAATATACTTTAAATGGCAAAACAACGTTTGCCGGGACAGCTAGTAAATAATATACTTGAAGTACAGTACATGATTCATTTGGATTAAAGATGAAATTGCCACTCAACTCGCTAGGTGTAAATTGTAATGCAATAAGCTATACGCGTTATGAATGCAGTAATCCTAAAATAACTCAAAAATCCATTTTGACATAGTATTTAATGATGGTTTTGTCGATAAAATCTGTCAGTATGTCGATTCTTTCCCATGTCTACTGTTGTTATGCTAGCCCTACAGGAGTTACTTATGGCCGTTCCCTATATTCAATCTATCTCTAGCTTGACATACAACCGATCGCAGCTGACATAGAATTGACATAAAATATATGGAGCTAATGTCTAATGTGAGCTATTCCTATCTCAAGTAAGAGATAGATCAAATATTGGGAACGGCCGTTAAAACTTAAAAGTAAAGGTGACTGGTGAGGACATAATATTATTCTAGCGTTCGGCACATTTCTCAATACTGCGCAAAACATGATAATACATCAGACGAGTTTGACATTATCACTGGTTACGTTTTATTACCTCACATGAGTCAGCTGTCAACAAACACGAGATAGATAATTATAGAAATTAAAAATTATTAAGGCCGTCACAGACCTAGCTATAATATATATTAATATATTTATAGCTATGCATATTAATATATATTTTCTATACAATTTTCGCGTGACCACACACTTAGCTATAATATATATTTCTGGTCTCAGTGTGTTTAGTACGGTATATTAAGGTATATTAATATATATTATAGCTAAGTCTGTGACGGCCTTTATTATTCTCCATATTTAAAATATTACAAATGCGAAAGTATATCTGTCTGTCTGTCTGTCTGTTACCTATTCATGCCAAAACCGCTTAGCCGATTTTTATGAAAGGTATACCTTCTCCATACATGGAGAATGTTTTGAGTCTTAACTTTGAGTCCCGGGAAAGGACATAGCATACTTTTCATCCCGGAAAAATGTACGGTTACCGCACGATAAACGATAAATTCGCAACTGAGTCTCGAATTTATCGTTTATCGCACGGGCGTCATTTAGTAACGTAATATAAGATAATTAATTTATCCTGTCGGTAGTTTATCTATTCAATAGGGCTCTTGTTTTAATCAATTTGAGTTAACAGTTAACTAATCAAAAAGTCTATTGAAAAGATAAACCGAGAATTATCTTTTTAATTCTATGTCCTAAATCCAAATTACTTAGGCTTCGGCCAAACCTACGCGTCAGTAACGCAGGACGCGGGACGGGAGCGTCTGCAACGCGAAACTGTTGTGCACACCTACGCGACTACTCACTACGGTGCGAAACCGTAGATTATTCCCGCTCTGCGGACGCGAACGTCCCGCGTTGCAGACGCTCCCGCTACGCAGCCGCTTTGCTCGCGTAGGTTTGGCCGAAGCCTTAGGCTCGATTTATATGCTTCCGCCCGAACGCGCGGTTTGGCGGCTACACCGCGAGATCACAAACAATTAATTTGTATGTAAATGACGACGCGACCGCGCCGCTATTTTATTGAATGATTATATTATATACAATACAATAATTGTTTATAATCTAGCGGTGTAGTCGGCAAACCGCCCGTTCGCGCAGAGTGCAGACGCACATTATTCCAGCCTAAACATAATTTAATCTCTACACAACAAAGTTTCAAGTCTCCATCATAAGGCGCGTCCTCTCTTCCGTTTCCGGCCAGCTAGGGTGGGTTTCATCCCCCGGAAACCCACAAGTTCCGCTGGTATTCGTCAAAAAACCCAAAACATCACACTGCCTGACTGAACATGACAAGCAGCTGACGTAATCCATAATAATATTGTAAATGCGAAGGTGTGTATGTCTGTCTAATAACCAGTGTTACCTCTTCCCGCCCAAACCGCTGAAACGATTTTTCTGAAATTTATTATGGAGATACTTTGAATCCCGGCAAGTACTATTATATATTCTGTGATCCCGGGAAAATACTTGGGAATTTCATCCCGAAAAAATTTAAGCCCCCCTTAAATTTTTACTTTATTTTAATTTTATTATTAATTATTAAAGTACAAATACAATTAAGGATTTTGTGAAAAATTTCAAGTGCGTAGCTGTTACCATTATTGATTACGAGCAAAAAAGGCCAAAAAATCACGTTTCTTGTATGGGAGCCCCCCTTAAAAATAAACTTTATTTTATTTTTAGTATTTGTTGTTATAGCGGCAACAGATATACACAATATGTGAAAATTTCAGAAGTCTAGCTATAGCGGTTTTTGAGATACAGCCTGGAGACATACAGACAGACGGACAGACATCGAAGTCTTAGTAATAGGGTCCCGTTTTTACCCTTTGGGTACGGAACCCTAAAAAGATTTATAATATAAATATGGATTTTACGATGCTAATAATTAGGCCACGGTGATTGACCGTCAGGTGTCGTTAGAATCGTTTGTTACCGACAATATCATGGGTTAAGTTAACATCTAACCTGTACTTGATATTTGTATAAAGCTCATGTACTCAAGGCCTCTTTGTCATTTCACTATGACCCAACTTTACTTATCAAGATAGGTAATTGGTTTTTTGGTTGGGGGTCACAGGGCAAAAGGCAAGGTTTTCGGAATGTCACGTTTGAATTTTAGCAACGCCAATCGAATGCAGAATTAACTATAGTTTGTGGTTAATTGAACTTACCTTAAGTGAACTTCAACCAAAATTATACGAGTTGCTGCATCCGTAGAGATTTAATAAACCTGTAGTCCGAATTTTGTGGTACTGCATCATCACACGCCATTTAGATATTATTTATTTAATTTAAAACTGAAAAAAGACAATCAATTGGTTTTATAGTACTTCCGCCTTGCTTTCCTAGATGGCGGTGTTAGTTCGTCCGTCATTCTTTTTAGAGAGGATAATTCATAACATTTTATCATTCCGCAAGTAAAGAATAGGGGCAACAAACTAAGAGAAGTGGGTGGGGTGGGATTTTAAATCTCTACGGATGCAGCAACTCGTATAATTTTGGTTGAAGTTCACTTAAGGTAAGTTCAATTAACCACAAATTATACTTCGTTGCTGCATCCTATGAGATTTAATAAACCTGTAGATGTTCAGCGCGTAATTGCGGAATGATAAAATACCAGATTAATTACATTAAGTTAATTAATTACGGAATTTAAAATGATAGGTATAACATTATAGACATGATAACAATTTTTATTTAATAAAGTATTGTACTTCTAAATAATAATACTACTTAATTAGTTTGGATATGCTATGAATCAGAATTTACATTAAAAATAGCTTCTGCGAAAGCTCTGTCTTGTGCTAAATCTGGTAAAGGTAAGTTATAAAACTTAGCAAAACAAAGTGATGAGCTGGCCCAGCCAGCGCATCGCTTGATGATGTCGACGGAG
The DNA here is from genome assembly GCA_905404155.3 of Plebejus argus. Taxonomy (NCBI): domain Eukaryota; kingdom Metazoa; phylum Arthropoda; class Insecta; order Lepidoptera; family Lycaenidae; genus Plebejus; species Plebejus argus. Next base: position 24,959,683 of record FR989926.1, read on the forward strand.
ACTCCCGCGCGGCGCGCCGCCGACGTAGAGGCGTGTCGCGTGCTGTGCGCTGAATAAACGCCAATCTCTATGCCACTGTCCTTGAGGACACTCTTTATCCAGCGACTTATAGATTGGGAACTGGCATTATGAAAAGGCTTTCTAGTTGTTAAAATGAGCTTATCAGTAGCTGGGCCATTTCTCAGCTCTTTTGTCTTATCTAGGTACACAGATAAAGCTTTAGCTGGGGCTTGATAATTATTGATAGTGATTACGATACGTGAATTTTCGGAATGAACGTCTTCTGTTCTTATGAGTGATAACGTCTGCACCCGTTGTCCCGTCGACAACGAGTTGAATTATTATATAATATAATTATTATAATATTAGAATGAGAGTTACCATTTTTTTTTTTTATAAAATTTCTAATGATAATAAGTACTAGAATCTTACGGATAAAATTTAGATACGTACTCCAAAAGTTTATAAGGTTCCCTTAAAAATGAATACTTTAGGAAGCTGGGCTTACTCCTAAAAACTCCTTTAAAAAATCTTAGGATCGTTATTGCAACGGGATTTACCAATAAAATAAATAAAATAAAAATTGTTTTATTTCTGAATAGATTTTAAAAAAATGCTTTCAGAACGTTGATACTACTGGTGCCTACCACCGGTTCGGGAACTAGCCCGGCGAGAAGAACCGGCGTAAGAAACTCGCAATGATTATTAATAATGATTAGAGACAAACTAGAGTCCAGACCTATAACAATTTAACATTCCGCAACTTGCTTTTTCATTAAGTTTTTCTGTTAAAATTTAAGAATTCGTAATAATATCATATCAGCTACGGATCCTTAATACAAATCAATATTATTAATTTGACAAAAATTAAACCAATGTTTTAATCCTGTATCATACTGATTAATTGTACCTCCCGATAACGGTTTTAGTATGAAATTGTCAATAGACATCTCCGGTATTCAGCGTCTTAGGTAGACTTTCCGCACAATACTGCGCACGCCAGAAGGTTTTATCTGGCCTAAAATAAATCTCGTCAGATTTGAGAAGCGATCAAAACAGTGGAAAACACGGCCGAGACACGACGGCCAGTACGGAACGACTAATTTACCAGTCGCTTCCTCTTCTATAATTTTCCTAAGACAGTATGAGCGCGAATGGCGGAAAGGCATAGAAAAAATAATCGTGCCATGAAATTGTAAAAGCAAGGATGATGAAGGCACCTGGGTCTTGTTTCCAAGAGACATAATATCTTAGCAGATAATAATATAGCACTTATTATTAAAGCACAACGCGAGTAAGTACGGTATCAGCCATCAGGTTGTCAGGTTGACCGAAGCTCAATAAGATCTTTAGTAAGTTCCTATCGTTACGTTACGTACCTAGACGCCTGGTCAGCATCTGTGTTTTTATATAAATAAGAAGCAAATAAATTATATGCGTTGTTTCTCGCACTACTGCCATATATCTCTCGCGATATCATTGAGATGATGAAATTGAATACTTCACATTATAATATTAATATACTATAAGATAATATAATTATGGCAGTAGTATTATTTATTCTTAGTAAGACATTTAAAATATTATCACAACGATGAAATGAAAAATGATTTCAATCCCTAGGCAGCCAATAATTCGAGATAATTGATATGATGCCGAGCTTCATCCGCAGACCAATGGCATCTAGTTACTACTCCGTCGCACGCGGCGCCCCAGCCGGTGAGTGACGAGTCTGTGAAGATCTCCAGCTCATATAAACTTGTGTTTATTCTATTAAAAAGCTTACTTTATTCTATTAAAAACAATATTGCACCACCAACTGGTGGTACACATAAGGTTTTACAGGCATGATGGAATCAAAATTATTATTACATTTTTGTGAAGCTAAAAACTTCTCGTTCAAAGTATTTAGTACGCGGCCAGTTGTATCAAAGAATATACAACTACACGGCTGTATGCTATTGCTGGTCATGCTGAAATTAAAGTGCCAATGAACTTCGCGAAATCGCGCTTTGTTAATGATTTCGTTGGCTAGTTAGAAATTTCTGGAGTAACTGCATGACTTGAGTATTTAATATTATGTCAAAGCTAATATAATATCATTGGTCAAAGCCAATAAATCTACAAAGTTGTGAAGGCGTCATACTAGTTTTCTCAAAGTTGATAATAAAACCTAATTGTTTCAATTTTGACCTTAATATATTATATAGTAGCATAATCTTTAGATTTCGATTCGAATTTCGACCACTAGATGGCCCTGCTTTCTTGACCACATAAAAAGAGGCTTTTGAAGCTTTACAAATATAAATGGCACAGAACTTAAGCCGTACAGGAAGGCATTTAAATTCACAAAGATTATCATGAAATCGAAATCTCAAAAAATAATAATAATAAATTTATGTAATGTATGAATCGGCACACCGCACAAGCAATTCCTTGAGATCGATTGAGATATGAGGAATATAGGCATTTGAAAAGACCAATTTTATCTTCCATTTTAAAAGTTGATTACGTGCACATTAGAAATGTATTTAAGTAATTTTGAGTTGAATATAAATCTTAACCCACCGATACTTTTCGGTGTAAGAAAAATGTATGAAATAAATTGGTCTGGCAAATTTTCATTACATACTGAAATAGCACCTAATTGTTTGAGTTCACTTATTGTTTTGCTCATCTGACTCTTTGTAAAAGGTGGATTACTTGGTTCCACACGTTGGTAAGGTGGCTTACAGAAGGGACTTATAACTCAATGCAGAAGGGTATTTTATAATATCCTTTAGCATAAGACAGCACTGCACCGTGCTGTCGGAGGTTATTAGAAGCCAATTGCGTAAAAGGAATTGGATGCGGCCAGCGTGAGGTACCTCTAGTAGCGGCGTCTCCTGTCGTTGCTCGGTCTGGCGCTCGCGTAGGGGCGGCCGCGGCGCGGGGGCTGCTGGGCCCTCCTCGCCGACGTGTCGACGGCTGCGGCTCGTGCGGGCGGGCCGGCGCTGCTGGCGCTGGCCTCGCGTACTGCTGACGAGGAGGAGCTCGGGAGTTGCCCGGCAGTGCTTGTTGCTAGCGCTTTTCACCGAAAAGGTAGACGTCGCTTTTTACGCCTTGGATTGTATTATAAAAAAAAAATTATCGGTTTTTGCAGCCTGCTGTAGAACTGCGGCTACCTCTTGATTGAGTTTAGGCGCTTGTGACAGCGAAAAGTTAGTCGGTATAAGAATCTTCGCCACAAGCGACTCCTTGTATTCCTTAGCCAAACCATCGACCAAGATTTTACCCCAACGTTCAGAGAGTTCGGTGGGAATGCGTTCGCCTAGGGCTTTCTCTGTTTTATTGGCCTTGCCAAGAATATTTAGTATTTCAAGTGGTAACCTGGGAGTAGATTCTTGGTTAGGATCTACTGGTACGGTGGCTTCTGGTTGGCTCAGCGGCGCTGATGTCGGCGGTGCGGCCTGCGGCGACGCCGGTGCAGGCGCGGCCGACTCCATATAATCCACGTCTTTGACGTCGGCTAAAGATTGTGGAGTTCCACAGCAAGATTGAGCCTCCCGCGCGTCGATGTCTTCATCGCGCCTCGGATGAGTGCTCGTTATCGCAGCGGCCTTCCCGGGAGGAAGACGCTGATGACTCGGATCTTGTCCGGTGTGAATAAGCAAAAGCATAAAGTTGCTTTCAGGATGATATCACGTATCATCACGACTCAGTTTGTAACCTGGATAATATCGCGTATTACCCCATTAAGGTACAAAAGGTTGACTATCTGGTTAATATCACGTATTAACCCTTAAGATAGTCCTTTTTTAACGTATCGTTACCATGCCATAGCTTTTCCTTTGTTGCAGCGTAATTTTACTTCCAATCGCCGTATTTTGCGGCGAATATGTTCGTAATCATCCTTATTCTTCCTTTTTCCAATATTATTCGGCGATTTACACTAATTATAACACTTTAACACTGTAGAAATTAATTTAAAAAGGATAACGTGTTGACGATGCCGCACACGAAAAACGAATGACGGACGAACTAACACCGCCATCTAGGAAAGCAAGGCGGAAGTACTATAAAACCAATTGATTGTCTTTTTTCAGTTTTAAATTAAATAAATAATATCTAAATGGCGTGTGATGATGCAGTACCACAAAATTCGGACTACGGGTTTATTAAATCTCATAGGATGCAGCAACGAAGTATAATTAAGGTTTAAGCAATGTTTAAACTCGATTGATGGGATAAAATTCAAAGAGATAAACTAACTGTTCCATGTCATCTCATGCCACGTGCCACCCAATTTAAAAATAATTTAACGTCGTCGTGTTATCAACATAACATGAGGTCTAATAGGATTTCACTCCTAACAACATCTTGCGAGAAATTACTAGTACTACCTGTGAGTACTACTAATAGGGTCGCTTCTATTCGCTGTCCTGGTATGCTTAAATGTCTTAGAAACTACGCAACGGGTTATAATGCCATTTTTAATGGATAAAGTGATCAAGAGGAAGGCATATAAGTATATTTATAGTTAAAGCCGATTAAAATACAAAAGTTAAAACACACGCAACTCTGATTAAAATTGGGATTAAAATAATCGGCCAAGTGCGAGTCGGACTCGCGCACGAAGGGTTCCGTACCATTATAGAGCAATATTAGACCAAAAATTGTGTTTTTTGTATGGGAGCCCACCTTCATTTTTTATTTTATTTTAATATTATTGTTAAATATTAAAGTACAAGTAAAACTAAGGATTTTGTGGAAAATTCAATACCTGTTGCTGTTATTGATATAGAGCAAAAAAGGCCAAAAAATCACGTTTGTTGTATGGGAGCCCCCCTTAAATATTAATTTTATTTTTCTTTTAGTATTTGTTGTTATAGCGGTTACAGATATACACAATCTGTGAAAATTTCAACTCTCTATTACCGTTCTTGAGTTACAGCCTGGAGACAGACAGACGGACAGACATCGAAGTCTCATGAATAGAGCCCCGTTTTCACCCTTTGGGTACGGAACCCTAAAAAGTATGCAAACGGAAGGGTATAATTGACAAATTGGCTCATCTGCGCTCAAAGACGCCGCCATTTTGGATAATGGATATAAATCCCTTAATTATTAGCGATTACCGGGAATCGGTGGCTAAACGACGATTAATGTAGCAGGCGTTTAAGATTTAATTAGGTATTTCGGCGTTGCGTGCCGCTGAATCCCGTTAACCAGTGCAAAAAATCATGTTAATATATTAATTTGTATACAGTGTGTAACAAAAATAAGTGATAATACTTTAGGGTTGTTGTGTACGTGTTCCTCGTATTACGTACACACCCAGTATTATCACTTATTTTTGTTACACACTGTATATTATATTTTAACCAAAGTAGTCGTGTGACGGTGGCGTTGGAGCGAGACAAGTGGAAGGCCCTGGGGAACGCCTTTGCCCAGCAGTGGGATAGTATAGACTATAGAGTGTAGATTATAGGTTAACAAAGCAATACCGAATTAGAAAATAGTCTATTAAAAACAGCAACAAGTTTTAGAGAAAACCTTAAAGGGACCGATTTTATCGCGACAGACGCAAGAGGCGATAAATTATAAAATTAAGACATTTTAAAGATTTTTTTAGTTTTGGGCGTGAAGAGGTAACAGACAGACAGACACTTTCGCATTTATTTTATTATTCAGCTATAAAATTCCAGGCGCAAAGTGTGTGACTGAAAGCACCAGCCGAGCCTTTGCGCCTGCAATTTTATAGTTTTTTGATCGTCGTTATTTTATACATCAATTCAATCGAGTTTTGACTCGAATCCGCCCTAGATATATTCTTTGTCTTTAATTCAGTATAAAAATTATCTGAAAATTCCAAATAATTTGGAGTTTGGACATAGTATGGCAATTTCGTTAAAAGAAGAGGTAACTTTGGGAATTTTTTCTATGTAGTGAAGTTCATGATATTGTGTAGTGGAATATGAATTCCAATGTGTTAGATCCTGAACTAACACATATATTTTTTTCAGAATTTAAATTACAATATTTTTATGTCTCCTGTCCCGTTTTTTGAAAGTCGTTCGTTTCTTGTACTCCCACCTCCCCTTAAATATTATAATTATTATGTAACTCACGTTTAAAAAAACTTTTTTTGGTATGGACAAACTAATGAGTAATGACGTTAAGTTTCTCATAGAAATATAGAAGTTTCAAGTAACTCTTACAGTGCTGCTACTTTCACAGTGAACTCTAGACATACTTATAAAAGACCCTAAATTATTATCACTAATATGGCTATACCCTAAACATATAAATATCATTATGAATAATGGCAAGTTGTATATCAAAGCCAATTCGTCATATTATACATATAGATCGGAATCACTGTAGTGTATCACTGCATATAGGCCGATTTCCCAGCCACACAATGGCGACCTTGGAGGGAGAAAGCACGCAGGAACCATTGTCTTAACGCCCCGCATCGAATCGCTCCAACCGAATTTGATGTGCGTACGAACTTTGACCTCGATTAACGAAAAGCAATTCAGAACTATATAAATCGAATTTTGATCTTAACTATGTATAATACGGTGGCATTAAAAAGTAATATCGACCTTGATTAGCTCTGAAATGGCGGTTTTAAGAACCGATATCAAACGACCTTTGATCTCGGTTAAAGAACGCAGGTTTTGAGTTATGCAGGAATGTGAGTAATTCAACGATTGATTGGTCTTTTCAACTCTAAATGGTAACTAAGATTTGCAGTATTTTAAGTCGCCGCTACCGGCAACAACTCGAAATGTATATAAATGTTAAATCTTAAGAAACTTATTAATTTTTTTTTAAATAGTGTATTGACTATTTCTCTATAGCTATAGTATTATTTCTGTGTAATTTTAACCCCGACGAACACAGAGAAGTGTTATAAGTTTGAACTTTGACGTGGTTGTGACTTGTGTATGTCTGTCCATGGCTTCTTAGCATCCAAACGCTTACCTGACCGCGAGTGCTCTTAGCTAGTTCATCATTTATTGTTTTTTATTTATTGTAACAATAATAATTTGTACCTACCCTGTTTGTGACTAGCCTAAGCATACTAAGATGACTAGAATAGCTATGAATTCTAATGTACCTGCACTATAATTAATTTTAATCATTAATCTCTATAAATAACCGGAGATAAGTGGGAAGTTGTATTAAGTCGTTTCTAGATTATCTTAATCGTGGTTTATGGAACGTGTTCCTAAGCCTGGTTTAGAAATTGTCACGAGTAGATAATATCGGCGTTATGATTTAGAGCCGGGCCCTGGACTATATTTAATTTACTTGTCAAATCAAATTTACCGTTATATAGTGCGGGCGCGTGCCATGTTTTTGGCGTAAGATCGGAGTAAGATTATTGTTTTATTGAATAAAGGCTTTGTATTAGATATGTTGCAAAAATATGAATTGAGATCGCTCAAGTTGATATTTATGTTGGCAACTTAGAGAACATTGCCTTGAATTACAATATATTATAATAATTATGAAATCGTATATGATATATCTATGTACAATGTACATACATAATAGAAGCGAATAGCGATTTGTTTATCGCGTAGAAATTATAGATTTTTCCGGGATGATACCGAAAAAGGGAAACCCCGACGGACACATTTTCGCATTCTTAAATCATAATATCGATTTGCCGAAGTTGTAACATTAGTTCTACCGACGCTATATTGAAAGTAATTTTACCGCAAGGGCAATTTTATACTTCATTTGTATGACTATAAAGTCGTGAATACGCTGCGGCCAGAAGCTATCGGCTCGCTCGGAAAACATGCGAAAAACGTAATTTTTTGTTTATTTAAACAATAACTAGGAGCATTTAAGCAATTGCTTCTATACGATTTTGGGTTGCAAATGTGTCTATTACATTAGACTAATTTCACAATACATCAGTCTATTCTCGTTTAAAAATAATCTTCAAATTTCGTATTTTTAAGAGGTCATTTCGATCGAGAAATGCATCGAGGCAAAATACATTAATCGTGTTTCTGGTTCTTCTCAAACCTAGATAAGGCTATGAAGATATGTATATATGTCATTACCAGATTTTTAACATTTCTGAGGGTCCTATAATAGTATTACTTCAAAAAGGACGTTATTTTCAATATAGCGCCTTAAATAGAGATACGAGTGTATGCGAATGTTTTCCTTTCGATGTTTTTTTGAGTTCAAATGTGTCTACTGTCTGGTATGATTTTTTTCGTCCCTTCCAGTGAGAGGTATGGAGAGGTTCAACTGTCAACAGATTTAGATATGTACAAGTTTCCTTAAAATGTTTAACTAAATTTTTTTTATTATATCTTCTCAATACCTGGGAGACATTCAATTTTTTCATCAATCTGGTTTTTTTTCTTCTTTTTTTTGGTCCCTTCCAGCTGTACGTTCACCAGTTATGGATACTCGCCGGTCCAATAATTACGGCGACGAGGCTGCGCCTTGACCGACATCGATCCGTTACAGAACCCCTACCAGTGCAGTAATTGGATCTGTATTACGTTTCCCCCGCACCGCTCCGACTATAAATGTGATGCACCCAGACTTGGAATAATTTCAGGGGGTTACCTCTCCTAGACTAGGATTTTTTTAGTGGTAAAATGGTATCTTTCACTGTTGCATTCAAAGGCGAATAATAATTTCTTAATTCTTATACGTAATTAAATGATGATTTTCTCATAAGCCCCATACATTATCTGTCAAACTTTTAATTAAAATGAACGCGGCAGTTAGTCAAGGAAAATTTAAATAAATAATCGGCCAAGTGCGAGTCGGACGCGCGCACGAAGGGTTCCGTACCGTTAAAGAGCAAAAATAGGCCAAAAATTGTGTTTTTTGTATGGGAGCCCCCCTTATTTTTTATTTTATTTCAATTTTATTACTAATTATTAAAGTAAAATTATATTTAAGGCCTTCGTGAAAGTTTCAAGTGCCTACCTCTTATCATTATTGATTACGAGCAAAAAAGGCCAAAAAAATCACGTTTGTTGTATGGGAGCCCCCCTTAAATATTAATTTTATTTTTATTTTAGTATTAATATTGTTGTTATAGCGCGAGCGGCACCGGAAATACTCACTCTGTGAAAATTTCAGAACTCTAGTTATAGGTAGCGGTTCTTGAGATACAGCCTGGACCTGGAGACAGACAGACGGACAGACAGATATCGAAGTCTCAATAGGGTCCCGTTTTAACCCTTTGGGTACGGAACCCTAAAAACAGTGTGTGGGACAGTGGTGTACTCGGAAACATTTATGGTACTGATCTTCAATTTAACCGAACGAAACTATGAGTTTAACCGAAAGTATAAGCATAAAGCAGCTCATGTGACATGTCGTGGACATGTCAAATTCTTCATTCGATTAAAATTTCTTTGTGTGTTGCCGTTATCCGTTATTCCGCTCAATTCTGTGACTTTCATCAGTCTACTAGTCTGAGAGTTGAGAGTTGAGAGTTGAGAGTTGAGACTAGTAAATGCTAACAAACGAATCTGGCGTACGTCTGTCGTAGTAATCCGTTGATGCAATTAATTAAGTCTCACGTGGATCACGTGTCCTTTGACCCCAATGACCTGCAGTGACCCCGTGTCCTTTAACCTCCGTCTGTGACTCGGCATAACAAACACTCTTTATTTCTGTAGGCTTAGGAAGCACGCATAGCATGCATACTGAATAAGGTTTCTTTCTGCATTTGAATAAAGTGACAGATAGACAAAGAAATCTATTATTTTGTCGCTAATATTTGTCAGTGTTTCTTTCAAACTTTTACTGTAGGCTGTAGCCATGCCAAGCTTGCTGCAAATCCATAAATAAATAAATAAAAATTGTTTTATTTCTGAATAAATTTGAAACAAAATATGTTCTAAGAAAGTCTACAATCTACATGGTGCCTACCATCTGTCCGGTTCGGGAACTAGCTACCTACTATGGAAACTTTATGCCGATAGGCGCGAGTTACTATGGATCCGACCGATTTTTTTTTGATTTGAACAAAAAAAACTTTACAAATCCATTGTACTACTAAGATAGAACCATTTTACTGCGGGAAAACAACCATTAAAATTTCACACTGTATATACCGGGCAAGGTATTCTTTCACAACGTCTAATAATGCTCGACCTCAAGTAACCCCTTACATTTGACAGCCATAATTACATGTTGGGAGATAATTAAAAACGAACATAATATTATGACATCTTAATACACCATAATATTATACTTAAACATGAGATATGTCACTGGTACAGTAATGGATTTTTAATTAAAAGGTCGCTTTGATTGTTTCTAATTTAAATTTTGTTATGACAAGTTCTTGTGTTTACTTCCTCTCTGGCAGTCTCTGGTATGTTTGTTTTTAAAACAATATTATGTTTTTGCTCTCATTAACAAACAAAAACTTCTTGTTTGGGTAAAATTGATTTTTGTGAATGCAGTTTACGTACTGGTTTTTGTAGCAAAATTGAAATATTCTTTTTTGTTTCATGAATGGAGTAGAGGCTTTAGAAACGAAAAAATGATTTGCAATCAAAAAAAAATGATTGCCCTAATGTTATAAAATGTCAGTTAGCCATTTCATCAACTTTCGTCTTCAACTTATAGATTCGACTATTTCAAACTCAATTTGAGATTTCGATAAAAAATTAGAAATGTGATAATAAAATAGTAATAAATATGATGAAAACCAAAAAGTTGAGGCTCCTGATGGTGATAATGATGATAAAGATGATACTTACAACATAACGCTACGTGGGTAGATTATAAAGGTAGTAGACGTAGGCGGAGTACTAAGGTAATGAGTGCCATCGTAAAGGGCGTATTTGATACTAAACATTCCACACCGCTCCGTCAATGTAAATAAGGAATTTCGCATTTTCCTTACATTTTTCCCCCAAAAAATGTAGCCTATGTGTTTGCGCGGGCAAGGAAGTGGAACGCGGGTTCCTCTATATATTTTGTGCTAACTCGACATCATCTATCTTCGTGATACCCAGCCCTTATCCTTTTAAGAGGAGTCCACACAGCCGTTTTTCCATACAAACGTTGTCCCCTGTTTCCTCCCTGGATAATGCCGGTAGAGTTATAATTTTTTTCCTGAATATCTATGGCCACTAATACAATGTCCTTATGTTTTCTTTTTTTTCATAATTTATTAAATAATTAAAATCGGCCAAGTGCGAGTCGGACTGCGCACGAAGGGTTCCGTACCGTTTTAGAGCAAAAATAGGCCAAAATTTGTGTTTGTATGGGAGCCCCTCTTAAATTTTTATTTTATTTAAATATTATTGTTAATTATTAAAGTAACTACACATAAATGTAAGGCATTTGTGAAAATTTCAAGTGCCTACCTGTTGCCATTATTGATATCGAGCAAAAAAGGCCGAAAAAAACACGTTTGTTGTATGGCAGCCCCCCTTAAATATGAATATTATTTTGTTTTCTGTATTTGTTGTTATAGCGGCAACAGATATATACACAATCTGTGAAAATTTCAGAAGTCTAGCTATAGCGGTTCTTGAGATACAGCCTGGCGACAGACAGACAGACAGACAGATAGATAGACAGACAGACAGACAGACGGACAGACAATGAAGTCTTAGTAATAGGGTCCCGTTTTTACCCTTTGGGTACGGAACCCTAAAAAGATGAACGTTCAAAAACCAAAAAAAAAATGGCTCGATTTTCCGCTGTGTTCAAACATCCAGAAAACAGATTTGGCTAGTTTATACAAAAAAAAACAAAACATAGGAACACAGCTCAAGCCTTTCTTTAATCTTTAATGAAAAAAGCGGCCAAGTGCGAGTTGGACTCGCCCATGAAGGGTTCCGCAGCAGCAATAAGGTTTATTTTTATGAAATTAAAAGGTTTTTGATTTATTTTTATATTTCAGTCGATTTAATGAAATTTAGATTAAGGTTTACCATTTATGACGTATAAAAAAAACTACTGGCTAGATCTCGTTCAAACCAATTTTCGTTGGTAGTTTTTATAGTAATCTACATCATATATTTTTTTTAGAATTATCATGCCCCTACTTTAGAAATTAGAGGGGGGGGGACACACATTTTACCACTTTGGAAGAGTCTCTCTCGCAAACTATTCAGGTTAGAAAAATATGATATGAGAAACCTCAATATGATTTTTGGAGACTTATCCATAGGTACCCCACACGCATAGGTTAGATGAAAAAAAAATTTTTTGTTTCAGTTGCACCTATGGGGACCCCTAAAATTTTTAATAATTTTTCCATTTTTGCATCAAAATCTTAATGCGGTTCACAGACTACATCTACTTACCAAGTTTCAATAGTATAGCTCTAATAGTTTCGGAGAAAAGTGGCTGTGACATACGGACGGACGGACAGACAGACAGACAGACAGACATGACGAATCTATAAGGGTTCCTTTTTTGCCATTTTGGCTACGGAACCCTAAAAAGTACTTAAATCGGTTAAGTTTTGGAGAATGAATCAGGGGACCACGAATCGTTGATTTTCTGCAGTTGTCTCTATATAGGCTTGAGGTAAGGGAGACAGCAATAGATATTACGAGTACTTTTTTCTCATTTCTCTTGACCTTGGAGTATCCTCTTAATAGTTGCTCTAGCTAAAAGGTACTAAGAAGTAAGAACTTTTAAGTCTAACTTCTCTATCCTTTATCATTCATATTATTTCATGAGGGGAGTCACAAAACTTTATATTAAACTAGATGACGCCCGCAACTCCGTTGCGCCAAAAATTGTTTATCGCGCGGGAACCGTACATTTTTCCGGGATATAAAATATCCTGTGTCCTTTTCCGGGACTCAATACCATCTTTACTTTAAAATACCAAAACACGTCATATCAAATTTTACCAAAATCGGTTCAGCAGTTTGGGCGTGAAGAGGTGACAGACAGACAGACAGTTTCGCATTTACAACATTAGTATGGATATCAAAATTTTAATGAATGTTGTTATTCATCTTGTGGTTTGGAAATTGGAGCATGGTTCCAACTGCCACGGTGCAGTTAAAGACAGATGCGTTGTCCATATTGCCATGGAATATTAAGGCCCTTAAATATTAAGCTAAATCTCTGGCTCGGCAAGCGTCCACAAGGCACAAGCATAGTGAGCTTTCGTGAGCTTGCGGACGCTTGTATGTAACGATCCGGGGTAGTGTCGGTTTTTGGACACAGATCAAAGGGCGTTGGCGGCAAACGTTTGCGACGCGTTCACACGTTCGAGATTTGTGGACGCTTGTGCGCCTCGGCAAGCGTAGAAACGTAGCATTTTCTAAATCGTACTCAAATCACGTTCCACATTTTCCTGCAATCAAGGTCTATTGCTATAATTTTTACGATCAGTAGTTTACAATCAATCGAACAAATTGCTCTCAATTGTCGCAATTCGGTTCTCATTAAGCCAGTCTATTAGTTTAACATTTAAACCTTTTAATCGGAGTTATGATGGACAATAAGCTAGAAGAATTTGACCTTGAATCTAGAAATACTTATAGATTACTCAATCAAACGTTGCAGTAATTGTTTCGTTTTCTTGGTGTTCCATAGGTATAGTTGGTATTAAAAGTTCCTTGGATCTATCAGTATTTTTTATTATTTCATCAATAGTTCCAGTTGCTTTGCTTACTTCATCACCCGTAGCATGGCTACAGTAGAAATACGAAAGTATAGAGTATAGACTATAGACAAACAGTGGAGATAAACTGAAGGTGCCGTTCCGATCTTTACCGCGGCTAGCCGCAATCGACAAAAATCCAATTAAAATTTATGACATAGCCTATAATATAAATAATAAATAAATATAATATAAATAATAAATAATAGTCTACGTCGCGCGTCGGTAGGATTTTATTTGAATCTATACTTTCGTATTTCTGTGACTATAGCCTTGCTACGGGTGCATGTCCTATAAGTAGGTTCCTAAGGAATTCTTTTACGCGGGTGGACTGTGGAGCCGCGAGGAACGTCTGTGTATTTACTACCTACCTTAGTGAAGACAAGACTTTTCTCTCAATCTATAATATATACAAATTACAAACTATCACGCACGGACAATCATGCATCATGTTTGATTTACGTCCCGCGTGCACGTCGGGGCAATGACCTGTTATCGGTCACGAACCCGCCTAGGTAGCTGATTTGCATCATTGTCCATCTTGTCGGAGATAATGTTGTGTGGTCACTGGTCAACGACCAACGTTGATATTTCCCGACTGCGCCTAAAGAAGTGTTATGTTATTCAAATGTGAATGTTTGATAAGGGTCTAAATGGCTGGATACATCCCAAGTTATTGATAGGGTTTAAAATTTAAATCACCAGTATACTTAAAGGTTACTCAAAGTAAGAAACGCTTACATCACCCCCTTCCAATACTTGCTGGCTTTTTAAGAAGTCTAGCGAAAAGTCAGGGATAAGTGATAAAGTTTTTATTTACTTTATTTCAATAACGGAACTTTAGATAGGTATAGTTTTAAAACCCAAATTAGGCGCGAGCATCGAACCCAGGACACAAACATTCTTATCAGACAAATTCTTGGTACAACCTAAGTTTATCTAACCAGGACCTAGTTTCTAGAATTTTCCTCGTGAGTCGAGACCTAAGCAAACTGACAGAGTAAATGAGATTACATGATAACATTCTCTGAAGTATGATTCAATTTCCTTTTTAACCGACTACCAAAGAGAAGGAGTTTATATTCAACCCAAAATTTATTATTTAATAAATGATGACGCCCGCAATTCCGTTGCACTAAAATATAGCTGGAACCGTAATTTTTTCTGGGATAAAAAGTACCCTATAATCATTTCTCAAAGTATATCCATATTAAATCAACAAAATCGGTTCAGTGGTTTGGGCGTGAAGAGGTAATAGACTGACAGACATCCTTTCGCATATATTATAATACTCCCAGAGATTACCCTTTGAACAACAGTCTTTATTAATGTTTAAAATAGAAACACAAAAAGAAAACCCCTGTCCAAATATGGAACTGGCTGATCCTAGTTCCTACCTCATCGGTTCGAAATTCGAATGAGATTAAAATCAAAATTCTTGAAGTAGTTCTCGTTTTTTTACTCGCCAAACGTCTCCAAACAATAAACTTTACATTTTATCCCAAAATTCCCAGAATTGGAAAACAATTAATAGCTATGTCCACACTGTGAACTTTCATCTTCAATTTTCATCACCTTTTGACATTCAACTACTTGTACTATTATCTTTTCTGTGATTCCACTTTCATATTGGCGCATTCAATAATTGAATGCGTCAACGAACGCAACGCCGAGTTTTGGATACGGTCAGAGGGCATGCTTCACGTGCTCTGTTGACTGCGCTATGATGCATGCCCTTAATGAACAAAAAAAGGCACAGTGTGGATATGTCCACACTGTGTGTCTTTAATCAACCAATAGCTATGGCTATTGGTTGATTAAAGACTCATAAGTACATGCGCGTGTCGAAGAATTATCTTAAAATTTTAAGTAAAAAACAACATAGAGATCAAAATATTAACTTTAAATTTTGATCTCTATGTTGTT
The DNA here is from genome assembly GCA_905404155.3 of Plebejus argus. Classification (NCBI taxonomy): domain Eukaryota; kingdom Metazoa; phylum Arthropoda; class Insecta; order Lepidoptera; family Lycaenidae; genus Plebejus; species Plebejus argus. The sequence continues at coordinate 24,975,239 of FR989926.1, forward strand.
TGCATTAGGTTCTGTCAACTTGTAAACTGACTTAAGGCCGTTTAGACAAAAATTCAAATGAAATGCCACTTTATGACCTAGGCTATAGGTTTCATTTTGTACAGACATTGGTCTAGCGACCCGCCGTCGTGCCGCCGCTGCTTTGTAGGGCATTTTATTTGAATTTTTGTCGGTGACGTCCCGTTGACGGCGGCCGTGGACAAACTGTCGTCCCACGCAAGCTTGCGGGGGCGACACTTAAACTCTTCAACAGTATATGACCATATTAGGTGTAAAGGTTATCTGACAAAAATGCGGCCGGCCAGGTTCTTAACTAATGTTGGCCCTTTGACCTTTAAAGTATGCTTAGCGATTTCGTGATTAATGATTTGTGTTTGTATATGATGTGGAATAGATAATTCTACATGTGGAATAGATCATGGTACAGTTCAGTCGCCAGATAAATATACCTAACGCTTCCTGGCTTTCAATTGCGCACGAAAATATTGCTTTTTCTAATTTCAGTCTTTACGGTGATCTGTAAGTGAAATAGACTTTAGAAGCGTTAGGCTCTTTCATAGTGTCTATTTTTTGTTCTATTGTAGGTTCTTTTAAAATAAATGACAACGCAATGAATTAAGGACCCAAATTATGATTTATGAAATAATTTAGACTCAGACTCTCGCAGGAAAATGTAAGTATAGTAAAATAGCATGCTTTCTCTATCATAATATAATTAATAAGGAAAATATTAGTTAACAACAATAATATGATGAACAACTGCAGTCTTTCTGCCCATAATCATAACCGACGTCCAGGCGTATTTCTCCTAATCAGATCTCCATTGAGGCACAACCACGGCAAAACCTTCAACTCTTCCAACAGATCATAATCTTAGCGCGTCTAAGTTAGACTGAAAGATCTTAATTTACATAATTAAGTGTATAAGACGGTAATGACAATGATAATGATGATGATCGTGGTAAACACAACAACGTGAGACTTGAGAGTACTTGCACAATTTTCTCCGATCTTTATCTGAGCTTAAGCGTTCGCACGAGCACTCGTTATCTTTTATTGTAGCTTTATATCATCTAGCGTAGTTTTTATTGTCTCTATGTAACCGCGTGATAAACATACACACAAACCAACAAATTCATTATGCACACCAACAAAAGATTTGGTTTTTTTACTCTTTCACCAGAAATTAGGTGTTATTCAAATGTTGTCCAAAAATGGTGTCATGTGTTATAGTCTGATAAATACCGGCTGTGATTTTGCATCTTATTAAAATAGCTTGATGATGCAACCGGCATATGATATCATAACAAAAATGTTATAATATCATTACATTCGTTAACGATAAGTCATTACTCATTAACTGTCAGGAAGTGCATATTTTACTGAATGGTCTGCCATTTACAACCTCTGTCCTTGAAAATAATGCTTATCTGAAGTACTAGTCTTAAACCAAATTTCACTAATTATTATAAGTGCTATTTATCGTTAATTCTTCAAGTACTTGCATGTCCTTTCTTTCAGCAGCAGAAAACGAGCGTAAGGTTTGACCGAAGTCGCTGTTTCTTCTTAAGTCTCAGAACGATTATTTCTTAAATGAGTTTTTTAGCTTTTGAACTGCAAACCATAATATCTACCCCCCTCTTCTGGTAACTTGTCGTGTTTATTAAACGACTCATGCTTAACGTGATTCCACGGTGTTACGTCATGGCTTTTGTAATATACGTGTATGGGAATTAATTGGGTGAATCTGAGAAAACTGTCACGTATATGGAGAAAGTGCATTATGCTGTGGCTGGATTCGCTCAGTCTGCTGCTTAGCATCGCGCTGATAGGTCTATTGTCTTGTCTGGGTAAGTGCTTCCTCATCTCAGTCAGTAAAATTACTTTACGTCTTTATTGTAATTTGTAGAGCCAGAATGTTGTTTTGGGAGCTAGAATTTTGGAGTTTTGGATGTCAGTTTTTCGTGGTTGCATCGGTTTATCTGATTAAGGTCTTTGATGGTTCTTGGTAGCTGTTATAATTGCTTTTCTTTTAGTCAATATTCAGTCTATGCTCGAATCTCTGACTAGATTTTAAAATCTCGTGGTTAGTGTCTTGATAAAATCGATATGAAATGACCAATTTCACCTCTCTCGATCTATTATAATATGCACGAACGCATTAGCCTTAATTTTTTAAACGGTCGATCATAAATTTTACCCAGCTGTAATTAGTTTATCGTACACCGTGCTACACGTACTTTATAATAGTCTCGTAACACGCAATACAAGTAAAAGTATTTAGACGACTTCAAAAAGTGGTTCCACCTTACATAATGTTACTTTGTCTATGTTATTACGCTCTTGTTTTTCATCTGATTTTCATTTTCTCCGAGATTACCATGCACGTTGCTTTCATCATGTTTTCTTGTGATTTACTTTATTTTAGCTTATGTTATGTTCCATCCGAACTTTTCTACTCTCATTTGTCATAGATTGTCTACTCTAATCCTACAGGATAGAACGTAAAGTGTCTAGTTTAAATTTTGTGGTTAAACATGGAATAATTAATGATTTTAACTCGTATCTATCATCTGGGATGTATCTATCTTCTCATATATAAAAATGGATTTTCAAATGTGTTAGTCGCGCTAAAACTCGAAAACGGCTGAACAGATTGGGCTGATTTTAGTCCTAAAATATTCGTAGAAGTCCAGGGAAGGTTTTAAAGTTTTTTTTTTAATCTGCAATCATATTTCGTAGAATTGCTTACAGTTCGCCTGCCTACCGATTTACTTACACTTTGTTATCGGATTATTATTATATCGTTGTTTAGATATTTATCGGACTTGACAAATCAATAATTTACAAGCGTTTAGCATGTTCGTTTGGATCCAAGTAATTTGATAATTAAATTTCTCTCTTGTCTTGATAATAATTACTCTAACATCGATTTGATACGATGATATAATAGTTATGCAAATATTATCAAGCGTCTTCATCGTAACATCAGCTGTACCACTATTTACTTTCTCGTGGAAACTCAGTGAGACTTTGCTCTGTTCGCGGTAACTCGCGTTTCACGTTTTTAATTTGTAACGACAAAGACGCGCGATTTAACAGCCAGTGTAGTTTATTTTTTTACTTGTATCTTTAACTTATTATAAGTACCTTATGTTCTTATTTCCTTTACTATAATGATTAATCATATTATTGATAAATCATCTACGTAAAAGTTAAATTAGATAGTTATTTTGATAGCATATAGGTTACTACGCGATCGCGATTATCCGATCGTCTCTAAAATAGACGTGTGACAAGAGTGAACAGTGAACTAAGTCTAGTGGTTCTATATATAACTGCATACCGTACTGAAATTTAGACCACCAAACAGATTGAATGCTCTATTTTTAAATTGTGAGTGCAGCTGCCAGCGGGTTAAACTTTTTTCAGATGTTTAATTCATGTGCAGTCCGTGCCTTTCTTGCTGACATTAAGAAAACAAAATTCTATTTTTAAATTATAGCGGCGATTTTTCTACTATTGACTGTCGTAGAGGTTAGAATTTAGAAGCTCTGCCTCTTGCAAGAATGCCATTGGGTAATCTAGTTTTAAACATGTGATTGGTTAGCAACGATGCACAGTATTTTCAATAGTACACTATTCATATAATAGACAATAGTACCCTAGAAATAATTTCAAGTTTTTTCGAAGGGGACTTTTGCTAAACTACCAGAAATAGATCTTCTCCTAGTCTCCACGCCTGCCTTTACTGACATTAAGAAAATTAAGAAAATAATCATCTATTTTTAAATTGTGGCGGCAAATTTTTCTACTCGAATGCGTTGGTTTGACATTCTGTAAATAAATGTGAATGTTAATTATCTGCATCGCCTTGCTTTGGGAATGACAAATGGCTGTTTACGATTTTTATTGCTTTCGAGTCTTTCAAATTACGATAACACCAGTAAAGACGGCGATTTATTCGAGACAATAATTTGGTATTTAGCTTTATTGCACGCAATATGTTCTCGGCCTGATGTTTTGACGTTACCCTTTGCGTTATGAATGTTCGTTTCCGCATTTGTTTGAACAAGTATTTTGTCGTATAATATTTTGTAGTAATATGCTGCGTTCTTAAGTTATAATTCACAATGACAACATGTGAGTTGCGTGTTTCCTATAAGTTCCCATTAGTTTCTGTTCTAGCTCTTTCTTTGATATTTCATTTTAAATATCTAAATCTTATTCCTTACCCAATACCCATGTAATACGGGCTAGGTCTTCCATTCCATCTAAAGCATGGCCAGCTTCCGCCACTGATTTTTATTACATACTTGTTTCGCGTATATCCTCATTTGCTAAATGTAACTCAAAGACCTTGAAGGTTAATTTCAGGTTTATACAAGCGGAAAAATTGAATATTTTGTGTTGTTCTTCAATTTTTCGAACCTTCTCATGTCATCACCTATTTTCGATTAATACTTATATCCAGAATCCAGACAACAGACAGCGTCAGTGCGAACCTTCTCATGTATTTTTAACCGACTTCCAAAAACGAGGAGGTTATTCGATTTATTTTCTCAATCCATACTTCCATAATAATAATATTATAAATGCGAAAGTGTATTACATTTATGTCTGTCTGTCTGTCTGTTACCTCTTCACGCCAAAATCGCTGAACCGATTTGGCTGATATTTGCCATGGAGATACTGTGAGTCCCGGGAAAGGATAAGTCATTTGACGTGGGAGAGCCATGCTTCGGCACGAATGGGCCGGCTCGACCGGAGAAATACCACGTCCTCACAGAAAACCGGCGTGAAACAGCGCTTGCGCTGTTTTTTGCCGAGTGAGTGAGTTTACCGGAGGCTCAATCCCCTACCCTATTCCCTTCCCTACCCTCCCCTATTCCCTTCCCTTCCCATCCCTACCCTCCCCGATTACCCTATTCCCTCTTAAAAGGCCGGCAATGCACCTGCAGCTCTTCTGATGCTGCGAGTGTCCATGGGCGACGGAAGTTGCTTTCCATCAGGTGACCCGTTTGCTCGTTTGCCCCCTTATTTCATAAAAAAAAGTCCCATAAAATGCACGGTTCCCGCGCGATAAACGAGTTTTCATCGAGTCCTCATATATTTTTCGATTTATACTGTGTTCTGTGTTCCATTGTTTCTTCACTAACTTCCTCCTCCTCTTCCAGACAACAGACAGCGCGGACTTCCTCGCGACCCGGCCTCACACCGCCGCGGTGCTGCCGGGCAAGCCCGCGGCGAACCCGCTGCAGTTCATCAAGGTCGGCCCCGCTGACCTGGGCACGAGGGCGCGGGAGCAGCTCCGTCGGGCGGAGTTAGCGAAGCGGACTGAGCCCGCGCGCATTGAGCGCCAAGAGGACTGGCAGTCGGTGAGTTACAAAATATCCTATTGTATGTTGTTAGTTGTTACTTGTTAGTTGTTACATATTATAATCTCATGTAGAGGTTCTTTTTAGGGTTCCGTTCCCAAAGGGACCCTATTACTAAGACTTCGATGTCTGTCCCTCAGTCTGTCTCCAGGCTGTATGTCTATCTCAAGAACCAGTATCTTGTCGAGTCAAAAAATTAAAAAAAAAAAACACTTCACGTAATTTATTACAAATGAGTCAAAATAGATTTACAAGTTCAAATTTAGCAACTCACATACCTAATGGAAACTTCTGAGTAACTTTGAAACGAGTCAGGCAATATAAATATTTTGTAAACTGCGTCGATGCCGCCACCGGAAATAATTGACATTTTAAAACATGGCGGCGCCCTTCGCTTCCGGCGCACGGGAATATTCTGTTTTTGCTGTGATCGTTAAAATTCTTTATGTTGACACGGTTTTTGTGATGGCCGCCTTAAGAGGAGTCCACACCGCCGTTTTTCCATACCAACGTTCACCCCTGTAATTCCTCCCTGGATAATGCCGGTAGAGTTATAATTTTTTTCCTGAATATCTATGGCCACTAATACAATGTCCCTGTTTTTTTTTCATAATAATTTAGTTATTAAAAAAGATATGAACGTTCAAAAACCCAAAAAAATGGCCAGATTTTCCGCTGTGTTCAAACATCCATAAAACAGATTTGGCTACATTATACAAAAAAAAATAAAACATAGGAACACAGCTCAAGCCTTTCTTTAATCTTTAATGAAAAAAGTACTTAAATTGGTTAAGTTTTGGAGAAGAAATCAGGGGACAACGGATCGTTGATTTTCTGTTCTTTTATTCTAACTTTTTTCGTGTTGTCTCTATCGCGCTCTGCGATGGGAGACTTGAAATTGGTGAGACGGCAATACATTTTCAAATACCTATTTTCAATTTCTCTCGCCCTTGGTATATCCTCTTAAAAAGGATTTTAGCAAAGATTCTTCTCTTACCTTACCTCGTAGGGTTCTATCAGATAAGGTTCTGCAAGAGGTAAAATATCACATTTGAAAAATTGAAAATTGTGAGCTTAATTTATTTCTTACTTTTACAAAACCATAATATTATGGTCCTTAATTTATTTTCGACATACAAATCTTGGTGTACAGACATATTTAAATGACATATAGAAATATAGTAATTTAAATAATTTTGATATCATAAACCTTCATAACTTGTGGTGGCCTAAGATGATCATAAAGGAAATATGGTTATTCATATTAACGTTCAAAAATTACTGCCCAGTAGCAATTATAAGGTTTATAGCCCAATAAAGAAGTAAATGTAAAAATGTTACATCTCAATATTACAAGCATTAATTATCAGGTTTGCTGCATACGACGTACCATCGAGGAAAATGATTCCTAGGCAGTTGACGGACAGTACGTCATTTGGTCGGCTTATGTCAATTTTCCTTTTCAAACCCCAAGCGGGCTACCGCGGTAACAAAAGAAAGGCTATTGTGTCTCGTTTTTTCACGATCGAGGGATTGTGATCGGTCTGATGGGTTTGACTTAACGCGACGAAATTACTTAGGTCTGCCTTCTGCCTAGGAATCTACTTCTCTAATAGCGGAGTACTATTATATATTCTGTGCTAATAGTTAATGAAAAACAATCAAATATGTTACATAACGTTGTGTCGTTAATCGTTATTTGGTAACCACAAAAAAATTTTCAAAAATATTCGTGCGGAAAAAGAAGTAGCACGTCTGCGCATTACGCGGAATAAAAATGTCAGAGTCTGCAAATAATTCAGCCAAAATTCAAAGAATCTGAGGCAATGATTGATAATATCAAAGGGTACCGTATATTTCAGCTTGCTTCGCTAATTAATAACCAACAGCAGTCTGATGTTAATGTCAACTATAAACAACTAGGAATTCGCAATCCCAAACAATTTACTGTTGAGAGAATAAAGGTACCATTTCGATCAACGCGGCGAGCGACCGCAACAAAAATTAAAATAAAATGCATCTGTATGATATAAGTTTTAGGTTTCATTTTGCACTACGCGGTACGCCTAAACAAAGGCGGCAGGGGCCAGGGGTCGCTAGACCAATATCGGTAGAAAATAGAACCTATAAATAGTCTTGGTTATATGGCATTTTGTATGAATTTTCGTCGGTGGCTCGGGCGGTCGCTTGCGGCAAAGATTCTTCAGGCTTCAGCACAGAATATACAGAGTGTAACAAAAATATTAAATAAGTGATAATACTTTAGGGTGTGTACGTGTTTCTTGTAGAGAGTTCACTATGAAAGTAGCAGGCTAGCAGCGCTGAAAGATCAATTTTTTTTTTCACTTTTGTATGGGGAAACTCGTGACGCCCGGGCCCTTGCCTATACAAAAGTGAAATTTGTTTTTTGTCTTTCAGCGCTGCTACTTTCACAGTGAACTCTCTACAAGGAACACGTACACATCCTAAAGTATTATCACTTATTTTTGTACACACTGTTTACATATTACATATTATGTATATTAGTAGTACATACCAAGCTTCAGTCTCGAAATCAGCAAGCGCGCCGCCTGGCTCCCGCTCTGCTGCCTGCTGATTTCGAGACTGAAGCCTAAGAGAACATTAACTGCTGACATTCTGTCACTCGAATTCCTCGAGGACATTAAAAAACTAGTATAAAATTCAATGAAGTCTGTTTTTATCCATTATCCGCCATTATCGAGATTACTGTCGTTAAAATGCCAGCGCATTACGCAAGTATTCTCAAAGAACCACTGATCTCTATACAAGTACGCTGGATTGCTGATAGCCTTTGAAATGACAGCTATTTTTTGTGCCTATTTGAAGCGGAATCGGCGCCCCTATTATTCGGGTAGAGAACTAAATCTGACGTAAAAATTACGTTTCAAAGCCGCCATATTGGCGCTGATAGCAGTAGTGAGAGTATTTGGAACTAATACTAGTGATGACAACTGTTGTTTTGGTTGTGGTTACGTCAAATTTAGTTCTCTACCCGAATAATGGGGGCGCTGATTCCGCTTCAAATAGGCACAAAAAGCAGGTCTGTATCAGCAATCCAGCGTACTTGTATAATAGAGATCAGTGCAAAGAACATATTATATTTGTTACCAGCCAATGTTCAGGTCTAGGGTTTGGTCTAAGTTAGAAGTTATTTTATAGGATTTGCTTTGTCGAGATTAATAAAATGGACCTTAAGTATTTAGTAAAATAAAATAAAAAATAAAAAAGCCTTTTATTTCCTCAAGATATGCTAGTTTAACAATAATTAAGTACGTTAACAACATTTTTCTTTTTGACTCTACTTACATAATTATAAATATTTTTACACGTAATATATTTTACTTAATAGAAAAGTTACAATTTTTTAATATTTTTGCTAATGTAATTAATTATTTTTTAATGGGGAACCCCTCTCGGGTAAAGGCCTCTTCCAAACCTAGCCATTTTTCCCGGTCATGCGTCACGTCTTGCCAGTTTGGCCCTGCAATGTACCTTAAGTCGTCATCCCAGCGTGCGTGTGGTCTACCTCTGGGTCGTTTTCCTTGTGGTCCTCTCCAAGTTGTGACTGCTTTCGTCCATCGATGGTCTTTAAGCCTGATTATATGTCCGGCCCATTTCCACTTTAATTTTTGTGCGTACTGAAGGGCGTCTATTACTTTAGTCTTGGATCTTATCTCTTTATGTCTTATTTTTTGAATTTTTTTAATGTTTATCATGCTTCTCTCCAAAGCTCTTTGGCAGGTAATTATCTTGTTTTTTAGAACGTTTGTGAACTTCCATGTTTGGCATCCGTATGTTAAACATGGGATAAGACATGTGTCCATTGCCCTTTTCTTTAGTTTTATAGGTATCATATCGTTTTTGAAGACTTCTTTATAACTCCAATACTTGTTCCATGTGTTTCTGATTCTTCTATCAACTTCTAGAATATAATTATTTCTTTTGAATCCTATTTGTTTTCCTAAATATATATATTCATCTACATATTCTAAGCTTTCATTGTTTATTTTTATTTCTTTTCTTTTATAGTTGGTCATTATTTTTGTCTTCGATATGTTTATCTCGAGACCTACATTTTTACTAGCTCTACATAGGTCTGTGATCATTTTTTGTAATTGTGAGCTAGTTTCAGCAAACACAACTAGATCGTCTGCGAATCTTAAATGACTAAGGTTTTTACCTTGAATGGATAAACCTTGTTTTTTCCAATCCAGCTTCTTTATGATATTTTCTAGCACAGCGCTAAATAGCTTTGGCGATATGGGGTCCCCCTGTCTCACACCTCTTGCAATTGCAAACGTTGGCCCCAGGGATTCCAGCCTGACTCTACTTGTGCTCTTGTTGTAAAGTTTTTTAAGTATTTAGTATTTACATTTAATTACATGCAATTCTAACTACATACTTAAAATTTGGCGTTTTACTGGCAACATGCAATATGTCAATTTGATTTGCTACTGCTGCTGCAACGCTTTGAAGCGGAAGTGGTCCGAGTAGCTAGTCTGCGCTGCCAAAAACATTAAAACAATGTCAATATTATCTCAAATCTTAATATGGCGCCATTCTTTTCTACAAGACTACTTTTTAAACTGGTTGCTAGTTGTTCTTGTACCAACACCATTATTTAGTCCATAATAGCGGAGCAAAAAATAGGCACGCGATGGAGTATTTACCTGTGATATAATGAACTTTATGCAGTTGTAATAAAAGTCCTGTTAATCGTCCAATACCTGTCACAATCAGGAAATACCGACTTACCGACACTGAAAATAAAAGCGAAGTATGTGTAATAAGTAGAGATTTAATAGTAGTTACCTTGAAGGTTCCTTTGTAGTTTGTACAGAAGTCATCGGCGCAGAAGAAAACCGGACGAGCGACGTCGTGTCGGTACTAGTACGTTTATTATAAATACTGCGATTTTGTTAAATGGTTCGACGCAGGTCGCAGACGGGATACATGCAATCCTGATATTGCTAAGGGTAGTGCGTGTGGCAACTCAAAATATTCTTTTTTTTCTGTATTATTATAGTAATTGATATCTGACAGGACGACAATAAAATATTTAAACCCATTTTAGTATTAAGAAACTACTAATAAATGCAAGTCTAAATTAAAACGGTGCGTACATTACTTACATAGTCTAATAACAGCTTTTTGATTTTTGATAGTAGCACATTGCGACGTTGCAGATTGTTTTGCAAGATAGGCCTTTTATTAATTCGCTCATACCTATTAATCACGTCAACTTATAACTATTTCATTTAAATGTTTGCTTCTCTATTAAATTTTAAAATCGGGAGTCGCCAACATGAATGAAGCTCGTCTAAGGTTACCGACCATAACCCTACAGGCTACATAATATATCATAAAATAAATCTCTGCAAAATATTCTCGAATAACTCATCCCTAATTAGTAACATTAAACGCTTATAATACTTTAAGTAATGCAACACGATCGTTGTACAAGAAAGAGCTACAAATTATGAACAGACGTTGAGTGTATGAGATCATACAAGACAATGAAATTACTATATTTAGTGCTCATACTTAGTGCATTCCGATATTCTAGTAATTAGCTGCTTCACGCTTCGACGCGTTATCAGTGTGATTTCTGAGGAATGTGCATGCAACGATAGTGTTGATAAGGAATATTTTATGCAAGTAAATATACTAAACTGCGACTGGAAAACCTGATGCGATGGAGACAGGCGTGGTCGGTGCATACGCGCTACATAAGACTCCCTTTTGACCTGTCATCGTATTATTTTAATGCTATAGATGGCACCCGCAACTTCTTTGCGCCTAAATTTGTTTATCGCGCAGGAACCGTACATTTTTCCGGTTTGAAAACTATCCTATGTCCTTTCCCGGAACTCAAAGTATATTCATACGAAAGGGGTACGAACCTTTGTGGCATATCTAGCCGCCGACCATCTTGATTTTTTCCGAGATATGTATTTGGAAGTAAAGATCGCCATTTGTGTCATATGGCGATCTTTACTTCCAAATATCTCGGAATCGTGACACTTCAGGATACCATGTTATATAACATTTTTTGTTTGTATAAATGTCCTCTATCCAAATATACCACTTTTATCGTGCTCGGAAAAAATTAAAATGGCCGGCGGCCAGATATGCCAGGCTCCATACAAAAATGTTCGAACCCCTTTCAGCCAAATCGGTTCAGCGGTTTGGACGTGAAGAGGTTACAAACAGTCAGACAGACATACTTTCGCATTTATAATATTAGTATGTATTACAAAATATATGACGAGCGTATTGTGGTCCAGGCTCCAGCCATATCAACATTTGCAGAATATAAGTATGATTGACATGTCACATGCAGGCTTCCTATAATAGCATGTAATAGCGACAGTCTGATAGGTACCCAAAATTGCTATAACCATTGCAGCTTCTCAGCTGTACTATATTAAAATGATAATCATACAGTCTATACTATATTAAAATGATACATTTTGACATTTTGACCGGGACAATTCTATAATCGTACAACTTTTTGTACAATCAGAGAAGTTGATTCCTAATGGCAGATGGCGGACCTAAATAATTTGGTTTAAGTCAAACTCATCCGACCGATCACATGACGTAGGTCCGTCAACTGCCCAGGAATCCGTTTCCTCGATGGTACTTTCCCGCCAAATAGACTAAAAATCGCCTTCCATTTTTGCTGTGAGATCTTTAATTTAAATGCGTCCTTTAAGAGCTACCACTAGAGCCGTTTTTCCATACAAACGTTTCCTACTTGGATAATGCCGGTAGTTATATTTTTTTTCCTGAATATCTACGGCCACTAATACAATATCCCTATGTTTTCTTTTTTTTCATAATTTAATTATTAAAAAAGATATGAACGTTCAAAAACCCAAAAAAAGGCCAGATTTTCCGCTGTGTTCAAACATCCAGAAAACAAATTTGGCTAGATTATACAAAAAAAAACAGGAACACAGCTCAAGCCTTGCTTTAATTTTTAAATGAAAAAAGTATTAAAATCGGTTAAGTTTAGGAGAAGAAATCAGGGGACAACGAGTCGTTGATTTTCTGCAGTTGTCTCTATCGCGCTCTGCGGTATAGGCTTGAGGTGAGGGAGACAGCAATAGATGTTACAAGTACTTTTTTTATCATTTCTCTAGCCCTTGGTGTATCCTCTTAGTTATATTACTCGTAGCACGCTACAGCGATTGCATGTCCCAACTTGGAATCATTATATTATTAATTCACGCTTATAATGCAATTACATATCGAGGCCGAATGGAGGCCGTCTTGCTTTATTTTCTCTAACTTTTGAGAGTATTACCAACCTAAAAATAAATTATAAAAGTTACATGCATTAGTATTGTAAAACATTGTTGGATGGTTTGCGTCACCTGTAATGAGCTTATGATTCAGTGGCAACGAGCTTCCGTAATCTTTCGCCATCAGGTAAAAATACTTAACTTTAACTAGCCAGCAGCACCACAAAGGTGATCGCACATTTATCAGTAACGAAACGCCGCGTCGCATTTTGTGTAGATGCGGCGCATACGGTGCAGGTAAATGTGCGAGGTTTCACATAAATGCATATGTCGCAGTCATCTGGTTCAATCTGTGATTCGATTAAATGACTAGCGTATTCATTGAATGACACCGTTTTATTGAATGACTGAAGGACAACTAGTCAAGACGTTGACTGTAACGTTTAACGTCTTGACTAAATGTCATCATAGTGAAGTCGTTAAATGGAATGCTATGATTTTTAAAAAGTATTTGATGGTGGCGTAATAATAGGTTAATCTAGAAACTGACTTCAATTATGAAGCGACGGCTACTTCTGGGTGGTTTACAAAAAAATAACCACGATGGCTAAGGCGGGAGCTTCCCTGCGCTACCCTCCCACCTTGGCCATCTAACCTAACCAAATCAAGTCGTATTGGGCCAACACGGAGTAATACATTGCTATTAATTACCTAAAAATTATATACTGTTCTTATACAGTTCCTATTACGTTAAAAATAAATACATTCAATTACCTGACTGATTTCATGTCCGCTCTCTTCAAAGGGCTATGTTACAAATCGCTAACTAGTTGGACGTTGAGTGACGATACACGCAGATCGTCCAATAGTATCGGTTTTAGCGCGAAGCACCACGCATATGCGGCCGCGGCATCAGAGACAGTTATGGGGTACCTACTACCTATCATCTAAGATCATCATTAGGGGTCTCCTAAGTCCTGAACTAGTAAGAGTGGGCATTAGTAATAAAGTTAGGTAAATTCATTTTTTTAAATGCTCTAAAATCTGGATGCGCTATTTTTTTCCAGCCAGTATACTAACGTTATCTACATTGTTGTTGCAGAACTTGGACAACTGGAAGTCATCTCGGCGGAAGCGCGTGGAGCACATCATAGAGCGGTGCGTGGAGGTGCGCCGCTTCGAGCAGGAGCCCACACAGCCGCGCGCCAAGGCCAAGACCTTCAACGAGATGCTGGAGGAGAGGTGAGTACTGTAGGCCTGCGCAGTTTAGACTGTACAGGCCTTTTAGACGAGCACGATTCAACGACGCCGCATACCGGGAGTAGGGTTGCCATCTGTCCGGATTTCCCCGGGAAGTTTTCAAATATCAGAGATGTGAGTTGGCACTTGGCAACCCTAACCTTTGCGGCAACTAAGTATGAAAATCCTCAATCTAATGGCTTTAATGAAAGGCGGAACAGCTGGATGTAACTCGACGCTGCGGCCACCGAGCGAGACGCAGCCAGTCGCGCGCGGTCCCCGTGACCGCCCGCTAATTAAGGTCATATCATCTTACTATCACAGTCATTGAACTAGAAGAGATTGGACCGCTCTCGCGGAACGTTCCTTGTACGTTAACCTTAGGCGGATAGTGTCGCGCTGATCGCACACACCGTCGGCGATGATGGCCCAAGATGTAATGGGACGTTTACATGCAGCCATTGCCGCTGCTGGCAATATTGCCCTGAATACTTCGTATTGACGACGCGAGTGATCATTTACACTCAGCCCTCTACTCACTAGCCGCGTCGAACAGCGGCAGCGGCATGACGAGTGGCAGCGAGTTACCTTCTCGCCTTGCCCACTTTCCTGCTCATTTCCCTGCTCACTTCCCTGCCCATTTCCCTGCCCAACACAACAGGACTAAATGTAAACAGCTCATATTATGCAATTATTGTAGGAAGTGTTTTTGTAACCCCACATTTACACTCAGCCCTGTTGGACAGGGAAGTGGGGAGGGAAGTGGGCAGCGTGAATATGTAAATAGGTGACTCGCGCTGCCACTGCTCATGCCGCTGCCATTGCCCGGCGCTCCCTCGAGTGTCGGTTTTTCGGGCGGAAGTCAAAGGACGGGCAGCGCGAGCGCGAGTTGAGTGTTTACATTCAGCTCTCTCGCTCACTTGCCGCCAGCGTTTTGAAAGGATTTTTACAAGCTACAAGACGTTGCTTTGTGTAAATCTTTTTTAGAAATGAAGCATAGTTAATTTTTAACCATCCATGTCCATGCGCCAACTTAAAATAATGGACTTAACATGTAGAATTTGTAGTAATAGGTACTAACAATTTCCTTTTACTACGACGACGGCGTCTTCGATTCGATCTGTTTAAAATATTCATATAGTTATATATATACTCAGCAGACATAATGCTGTCGCCGCAACAGTTTCGATATCCGCCATCGTTGTGAGTCGTTACGTAAAAGAGTATGAGGGCTGAGTGTGACTACCCACTTGCCTCTATAATGCCGCAGAACTATTTGAGGCAATATTTCCGACAGCGGCAGGAGCAGTGGCAAGGGCTGAGTGTAAACGTACCATAAAACGTAGCGGTCAGCGCTGATATTTTATACATTTCGGTGTCAACGCAGATGGCCAGCGAGACACTAAAATCAACCTAGCTACCTAGATATAACGCAGCTTGATGGACTGGTTCGTAATTCGTTTAAATCCCATGACAGGAACCAATTTTGCCGCGATAAAAACTATCCTATGTCTTTACTCAGGAGTCAGGACATTAATTATCTCCCTTGCAAACATCTAAATCGGTTTGAGCGTGTAGATGTAACGGACAGATGCACGCAGTAAAGCTGAAAAAATCTGGAGATGCAGACTGCAGTCTCATTAAAATTCGTATCTTTTAAAATAATATTATATGTATATTATGATTTTCAACCGAAACTTACTTAATTTTTAACTATACTAATAACCGAAAATCTAACCTCTTCAGCTGCCGTTTCTAAATCTAGAATTCCACAATTTTTAAAATTAAATAACGTTAAGTTAATTACAAAAGTATTGCGCGAACGATTTTAATTCGAAACGTAACAAATTACGGTGCCATAGTAAATCTGTAATGTTGCAACCGACAACGTAATGAGAAGAATGATTTATTGTTAGAAAATATTATAGATTAGCAAATAGCTAACAGTTTATTAAGGGAACAAAGTACAAACTGAAGTGTCGAAGGTGAAACTCGATTTAGTAATAATTAAGACGTACGATATTAATGCTATTGTTATGATGTAGGTCTGTTGCAGCGTCATTAACAATGTCACTGTTCTTATAGTATGATTTTATTATGTTTAGAATTAACAGGGCCCAGGTTTATGTATAACGTGTAGGCAAGTTCTATTGAACGATATTACTAAACAATTCTATCAACTTCAAAAACATTATTATTGGTAAAATTAAAAGTTTTTGTCTGATGTAAAGGCACCATAGACACGACTCTATTATAATTATTGGACACTGGATGACGCCCGCAACTCGTTTATCGCTGAACCGATTTTGCTGAAAATTGCTATAGAGATACTTTGAGAATTGAGACCCGGGAAAGGACACAGAATACTTTTTATCCCAGAAAAATACACGGTCCCTGCGTGACAAACGAATTTCGGCGCAACGGAGTTGCAGGCGTCATATCTAGTAATTCTGTAATTCTTTGAATATTTTTTACTTATTCTTATTTACTTATCCATTAGTCCTACAATCTACATCCTAATTTTCGTAATTGATATCTAGTTACGAATTCCGAGAAAGCTTTAAACATCCGTTTACGAGTAATCAATGAACTAACATCCCTTCTATACAACAACAGAGAAGCAATACCATTCTATTTTTACATCTATTTCCTTCCTACATTGTTTAATTCTAAGCCATATTTACTATTTCACTCAAACTATCATTCGTTGTAAACATTTTGAGCCTTGGTTTAACATGTTTTAGCTTTGTAAATGATTTTTTCATTTCTGATATTCTTCAGAGTCCACACTCCACTCCATACGTGATACGTTTACGGTATAAATAACTAGATGACGCCCGCAACTCCGTTGCGCCAAAATTCGTTTATCGCGCGGGAACCGTATCTACATTTTTCCAGGATAAAAACTATCCTATGTCCTTTCTCGGCACTCAAAGTATCTCCATGCCAAATTTCAGCAAAATCGGTTCAGCGGTTCGAGCGTGAAGAGGTTACAGACAGACAGACAGACGGACATACAGATAGACACACTTTCGCATTTATAATATTAGTATAGATATATGCTAATGTTTATTTTTTCATGAACCAATTTTAATAAAATCTCGTAGTAAGTACTAGATCTCTTTTCTGGGAAAGGCATCAAATAGTTTTTATCATGGGAAAATTTACGTTTCGGTTCGAAAAATGCGTTTTGCGTTCTTCTTAGAAAATATTATTAAGTAAATTTTATTATTTTAATTCAAGATATATTTTTAAAATTTTTTGTTCCAAATTCTTGTGCTTCATAAGCACATAACTGTGCGTAATAAAAATAATATAATTAGCATTTAAATATTAACCCTGGCCTCGTTAACGGTACCTGTTATGATATAACTGTGATTAGCATTTCCGTTCCGAACCGCGGGCAAGAGGTACGGTTATGGAGGTGATCGACATGCGAGTGAAACCGCTGCGATTATGAATGGTAATTTGTATAACTATGTCACTAACTTCGTGGTTACTGCTTTCAAATAATTTTATGCCATATTTAAAACTATAGCATAAGACCCTGTTGCCTAGTTAAGGTAAATTGTGAACGCTTTTAGTATTTGAAAACGGCATGATGTGATATTTTTGTAAAAAGCCTTGGAATGCTTCCTACTGTCTTTTTCTGATTAATTTCCTTGCTTAACCCTAGGGTCTAGACAGTTTTAGCTTATCCGTCAGGCTCCCTGAGATCTTATCAAAGAGATTGAAAATATTTTCACAAATGACTCACGATTTACGTATGTAGGCAAGCAAGTAAATAGTTGCTTAAGCATTACAAATGCGTAACTCTCTGTTTACTAAACCGTAGCACGAACGTTTACTTCGTTTTGTAGCCTATCGCGTATTTTACCTGCGTTTCTCACTTGTATGTAGATCACCCACTTTACACGTTATGAAACTCTTATATCATATTGTTCCGTGGTATTAAAAACAGTTTAGTGTCATTAAATAACAAAAGTAATGATTGCCTTTTGGAGGTTATGTTGTGACCCGAGAGATATTAGTATTTAATATAAATAGGCATATTATAATTTATATTATATTTGATTACTGTCATAATATGCTAATGTCATTATGTATAGGGACCGTGCAGAAACTATAGAGGGCGTCGTAATTCGACAGCAGCGCCGCGATGCGAGTAAAAGACGTAACTTGTGAGTGACTTTGACTTCGCATTCTCCTTGACCCTGGCTAGTTGATGAGTGTTTTTTTATGTTTTACACTATAAAATGATATAATACTTACACTCCCAAGTGGCCACATGCGGCCGCGAGAACAACGACAGATTTCCAAGAATCCGCGATCGAAATATTAAAGTTAAAGACTAGATGACGCCCGCAACTCCGTTGCGCCAAAAATCATTTATCGCGCGAGAACCGTACATTTTCCCGGGATAAAAAGTATCCTATGTCCTTTCCCGGGGCTCAAAGTAAATCCATACCAAATTTCAGCAAAATTGGTTTAGCGGTTTGGGCGTGAAGTACTAACAGACAGACGCACTTTCGCATTTATAATATTAAGTATATTTTTATAATATTAAATATAATATTAAGGGTTTCTACTTTCTACCCGTAAACAAAGAATGGAAGAGTGAATAAAAATGTATAAAGCTTATCTAGTTAACTAAGAAAATATCTGAAAAAGTAATTAATAGCATCCATCAGCATAGAAAGTAAAAACTTGATAAATATTGCAATAAAATAATGAAGCTATGCAAAAATACTTATATTAATTACTGAAAATGCTTGTGGATTAATAAAATAAAACAAGTTCACTAAAATAAATGCTTTTATTTCAACCTTCTGCGATTCAATCGATACCATCTTCACAACTTTTGTCTGTCACTATTTTTAACTAATTTCAGTCTGGATCTCATAAGTGTAAACACCATTTAGGTATGTATTCTTCAAATAACACACAAAGACTGCACTACTAATCTTTTTCTTACTTGAAGAATCATCCTTTTGAGAACCAACACTTTGACAAGATGTTTCAAGTTCAATACTATCCTCAGTGTTGAATTCCTGGCAGGACATCTCCAAATTATCCTTACTTTTGATGCAACTTTATGCCAATTAAATGAGCCGTGCCTATGTATGTATATCAATTAAGATGGAAGCCAGTTTGGATGTTTACTGAAAGAAAGCAATGGTTATAGGTTATGTTCATATTGTGTTCATAAAAAATGAATTTACGGTTATAATCTACAAAATTTAGTGTTTTTACTAGTCTACGCATAACACTCATGGAACTTTTTAAATACTTACGTATATTTTTACCGCCTTTTATCCATTTCTTTCGTTTTTCAATAAGCAAAACCATGCGAATATTTTGGCAGAAAAATAGTAAAATTTTACATCGTTCGATTTGCCTTTATATTTCTTTTAAGTATTAGAACATCCGGGAATACAACAATACATTTCAATTCTTGAAAATACTCGGAATTTGTTAAGAAATCTTCTAATTTTCCGTAGCTTCACTAGAGCTTGACAGTAAAATTTTCGTAAAAGTTTCGGCTATTCGCCACTTGTGGCAGTGTCGTCGCTCTGCACGGTCCCTATTGCAATTTGCATACATAATTCAAGACGTGAGTGGAAGAATAAGGTAAGTAACATGAAAAAACTTCCCGTTTTTTTGCTTAAATGGAGGCTTTAGGGCCGGAAAAGTTATTTGAAATAGAAAAACTATGGATTGTATGTGTAGCCAGATATTATATTAGCTAGGTTATGAAGTAGATAAGTTACAAGTTTTATTGAAATAATTAGGGAAAAAATGAGTTATTGTCCGTATGTTACGAAATGTTACTTGTTCGATTCTTCCACTCACGTCTTCTTATTATACTGTGTAGTTACATGCAATACCTACATGTTCGCCGAACTTATTTAGATGACATTTTGGTG
This sequence comes from Plebejus argus, assembly GCA_905404155.3. Classification (NCBI taxonomy): domain Eukaryota; kingdom Metazoa; phylum Arthropoda; class Insecta; order Lepidoptera; family Lycaenidae; genus Plebejus; species Plebejus argus. Next base: position 24,995,054 of record FR989926.1, read on the forward strand.
TAGAGATACTTTTAGTTCTTATCGCAAAAAAATACGGGTCTAGTGCGATAAATGACTTCTTGCGCAAATTTTAAATTGCTGTAAATATTCATATTTTAATTACTATAATAATTTATATTGATTCTTAAGTTCCGTGAAAAGACAGTGTACGTGTTCCTCATAGAGAATTCACTGTGAAAATAGCAGCGCTGAAAGACCCCTTTTTCATTTTTGTATGGGAAATCTCGTGACGCTGGGGCGCTTGCCCATAGCCATGCATAGCATGTCTTTCAGCGCTACTACTTTCACAGTAAACTCTACATAATATACAAGAACACGTACACACCCTAAAGTATTATCACTTAGTTTTGTTACACCTTGTATATTACTTAAAATTATGTTTCTTAAGTCGCAAAACACCGACAAAAAGTGGGGACCAATTTTCCCAAACTTTTCCAATCATCCCCAAATCTGGACACGGTGTCTGAACATCCCACGGCCACCGCTCCGCTTCACCACCCCGATCGTTTGTCAACCACACTTGAGAAATCTGTAATCGGATGGACAAATTACTTTTCGGTTGATGACCATTGACCACTCAAATGTCTGAGTAATTTTGTTGCGATATCCACTCTTATATTATATTGAATAAGTTTTTTAATAACTTATTGCCCGCAGGTTTTTTGCACAGAAAGGGGTGTAAATTGTAATAGTAATGGCGCAATTTCAGTGGTCGATAGGGTCCGCATGCGGGGTGCGGAAGATTTCTGAAACGCATGCCACGCGACCAATGAAAATGCACCCTTTGTTGTTATCTCGGCAGCGGGGACTCCCCGTATGCTGTTACATACCGTACGAGTTAACGACTTATGAAAATGCGCCATATTATGTCCCCCAAACGGCACAAAGTGGGCACTTTTCAGGGGAAAATAGAAACAATTCTATATCCTTTTTCCGTAGGTCGTCGAAATACCTTTCATCAAAATCGATTGATCGGTTTTAGCAAAAAAGTTACAGACAATCAAACAGGTAGTTTACACTTTTATTTATTCAAACTAATTTGTATAAAGAATAACTATTGAAAATTAAAACACAAAAATAATTAGTTTTACCTCGGTATACTATATTTACTCTCGCCTCAGGTTTTGCTACTTCCCTACAGCTCTTTTTATACCTAGAATATAAAAGTGCAGCTAGCGGTCGCAGCAAGTGGGTCGAGCGACACGGATGTCAGGTGCATGGAGACACTTACACCGAGGATCTTCACTCTATTCACAATATAGAATGAAGATCCAACAACAAAGCCACGTTGTAACAAAGCTTTGTTGCTGAATCTAGATTTCTTAGAGCAGAAAAGATACAAGGATCCTAGGTTTTACCCCAGGGTTACATGCTTCATCAGAGGATTGTGTTCTAAAGTTTATAGTTCTATATTCGGGTTTTCTTTGTGAATATCTTCATCATGAGGAGAATATTATGTGTGCGAAAGATTCTAAGGGTTTATCTTGTGCGTCAATCTAATCCATAATCAGCCCACTTTGAGAACAAATTATGTTTTAGCGCCTCCATTGTGTCAATTTAACATGCATTCAGATGATATAAATCACCCCCCTCCCCCCCTCCCAAGCCTCTACACAACGCCCCAATTCTTTTCTGGGTCCCACACCGCCCCCCTAGAAAGGGGTTTTAGAGACTTCTTTCTAAAATATATACGCAAGTCGACGACTTGCAAAATTTTAGTAGATTGAACTGGTGTAAATGAATCCTAAATTATTATTACTTAGCGCCTGACTCTCATACCTTAAAATGGCGTAGGCCTGCGATCGAAGCGACACTCAAGCCACATCCAGTAGGTGGTACATCTCGAACGCAAAGATTGCACGCATCTGTCTCCACGGGCATATGACCCCTTACCTCACACTGACATCGTCATCATCACAATCATCATCACCTATTTAGTCTAAACTCGTATTTATACCTATAAAGTATAGACTATAGTATCTTTATATAAAAAATCTGAAGAGTTTATTTGAACGCGCTTCTCTCAAAAACTTATTCGGTTCGAATTATTGATAAAATATTTTAGTATTTATTATTTAATGTAAGTCCAATTATTATCGAGGTAGCCTAATTGTTATAACACGCTGCGATCAATTTTATGATAAGTCAACAGGTTCTTTAAGAAACACATTTGATGAAACATTAGTCTTGATATAGTAGATTTGGAGGATTTAGGAAGACGAAGACCGAAGTGCATATATCACGAAATGTACCGTGTACCTGAACTTTAGCGGTCATTAGTCTAAGTCGTTTTGCTGACTAGTAAATCTAGAAAAATTCCATATACTAGTCTAGTACTAGCTATTCTTCGACAAGAATCTGATCGAACCTGTATCTCACATGAATTAATCATGTACTTCTCGGAAGACAATACTCACAGAGCGCCAGGTTTAATCTGGACTTAGTAACTAGTGATGATAACTCGCCTTATTTTTTTATACTCGCAAAAAATGTGAGAAATTTTTTTCCTGGTAAAAGACCTCTATCCTACTTTTTTTCTTAGGACTCAAAGTATCTCCATATTTTATCAAAATCGGTCCAGCGGCTTAAGAATTAAGCGTGAAAAGGTAAGAGACAGACAAAAACACTTTCGCGTTTATAATGTTAGTATAGATAACGCCTCCGTGGTCTATTGGTCTAGACGTCTAGACTCCAGAGCGTTGCTCTTGACTCTGAGGTCGTGGGTTCGATTCCCGCGCTGGAAACATATTGTTATTTCCAAGTTTGGTAATAGGACAATACAGGCTGATTACCTGATTGTCTGACAACTTGACAAGTAAGATGATCCATGGGTCGGATGGGGATGTAAAAAGTCGGTCCTGCGCCTGATCTCTCGCCGGTCGTGTCGGTCTTCCGTCCCATTGGGTTATGAGAGTAAAGGAATAGAGAGTGCTCTTGTGTACTGCGCACACACCTGGGCACTCCTGCGTACCTGGCCTGGTTCCTATGAAACTGGCCACCGTCACCGAAACCGGTGTGAGGAGTATTATAAATTATTATTATTTTATGGATATTCCATCCGTTATATGTAAACACTAAGTACTAACTTTTGCCTCTTCCATTTTGGCACGATCTTAAACTTCTTCGTGGCCTATATCTAGATTCTAGGCTCATCTTGACACCAGTAATGACCATCTGCCAGGGCGAAGGTCGCGTAATTGCGCTTTCTAAACAAACAGTTTAGCGGGAAAGTCGTGTAGTTTGCCGACCGTACCTGCGGCTAAATTTTATATCCGGTGGAGGAAATTGGTTTAAAGTATCTTTAATGGGTAGATTTGTATCGGTTGGCAGTTGGCACTTAGACAAGCATTTGGAGCTGCAGCAGAATAAAGTTACATTTAATCGCTTTAAAAAGCAGCATCGGGTTTTGGAATAAGCTTATTCTAAGATGCCCAAACGTAACCATACGTTCAACTGTTTAATTAATGTCCTGATAAAGTTAAATACAAACAACTTCAGACTTACGTTAAGGATATCTACATATTATGTAATTAATAGTCTCTGTGCGCAGTTAGCATTCCATTTTTGCTGAGCAATTTTAAGTCTGTGTGCAGCCTATAGCTACAAAATGATCTATCAATCGGATTAGCAGCTATGATGTAAGCACTAAGCAGCTATAATTTACCTCTGGATGCATACGTCCAAACATCCGTCTCAAGAAAGCGGTAATAACAGAGGCGGGTAGAAAGCGTTATCACTTCCCGATTATTATCACATTCATTATGCACTAGATCTAGTATTAACTAGATTCTAGACAGCTGATGTAAAACCTAAAAAGCCTATGCTCGATTCTTTACCAGAATACTTAACATAGCTTCTAGAAGAAGGGTAAGATTCTTCATGGCCGACAGATTTTAGGGACAAATTGGGTGATTTCCTTTGTCTTTAGTGTTAGTAGGGAAAAGACAGATTGAAAAAGTCTGCTAGTTTGTCCATAAAGTATGACCATGATAAGCTTGCAGGTTTTTAAACTTTTGATAGGTAAACGGAATACAAACTAGATTTTTGAGGTATATTTCCGCTAGTCTTCAGCACGAGTGCGCCAGCGCAAAAATATCACTGCTTTATAGAAAACCCATGTCAAAACTATATGCTTTTGAGTTTTGACTCTCTTTTTCGAAAAACGTCGGTTTTTTAAAGTCTTCTGAGCCGACTTATTTATGCCGAAGTCTCTCCCACGGTAACATTCAGTTTGACGTTTGACTGCTCTGTGGACTGTGTATTATTTGACATATTTTACCAGCAGCGGGGTTCTATGTGTTGCATTTTAATGCACTTTTTATGTACTACACGGGCTATGTTCTCTATATGGTCCCGACCCAAATATTAAACGCCATATACGATGGCCATGTGTGGTCTAAAATCTAGTCTAAGTCTATTGCACTGATCTGGGTTTAAGCGTGGATTCAATATTATTATCATGTTTTCTTATCATTGTTTGTCAAGGTTTTGATAAAATCAGTTAAGGATATTAATATGATCTTTACTACCTACTTATGTATAAGTAGACGTTTTGACAAAACAGTAAGCAATCCAAATTGGAGCGATTTAACCTAAAATCTCATGAATTGATCCTGACCATTGAATTGACCTTTTTAAAGCAGGTATTATTTAAAAATATAGATTATTAATATATTTTGTTACGATGTCTCTTTTAGGTTTATCTTCTTTTTAATGCATTTTTTTATTAAAAATAAGACTGTTCTATTATATATATTTAATATGTGTTGCCATAAAAACCGCTACATAGTCTTAAAACGCTATCGCCTTTACCTTGTGTCTCACTATACTTACGGTAAATGTATGAGTATTACGCGTTCCGATATTATGAGAAACATTACATAAATACTAGAAATGTGCCATGTTAGGGCACCGTGACATACAGACAGACAGGTTCCGATTTATGTATCTATATGATATATCAGTATTTCTTGTATATTATGATTTATGAGTTATGACATGCGTTCAAAATGTTTGATAAGGAGGTGAGTCAAAACTTATGATAACAAAACAAGAAGAAATGGTTATTTAAAAATGGAAGGATTTAGTAATAATCTGTATCTACTAAGACACCATAACTACCTTGCGCTGGCATTGGATCATCGCACGGGATCCGTACATTTTTGTTCTTTCTCGGGATTCAAAGTTTGACCGTACCAAAATTCATCAAAATCGGTTCAGCGTCTTAAGCGTAAAGACCGAAGAGGTAACATATTTACAACGATGGAAGAAAATTCATGACAGGCTTTAGTCCTCTTATCCGATTCAAACAAGAATAAGTTTTGTGAAATTTATCTATAAAGGGAATCAAACCTAAGACCTTACATAACTAATAACCACTGAGCCTTACCGTCTTTACTTTCGTGTTCCAACTATTATAACCATTTCCGTGAACACGAATGACTTATGGTTGTTAAAGAACAGCTTATAGTTTCTGACCTGAAGCAGAACTAACAAACACACATCATAATGGTTTAAGTAAGTACGTCCGTTCAAAGTTTCATTAAAATTGTTTAGTACTAATTAATTTACAGTAATAGGTTATTTACTTATTAATATTGACTACCTAAGTATTGTGTGATAAATCTTGCCTTGCTTCCTCTCATCCCTTTTTTATGAATATATGACCCGGCAAACGTTATTTTGCTATACACATTGTTTCAACTTTCAGGTATGAAACATAGATGTAGGCAGGAGGCGGCTTAGCCTTACCCAACAAACACACAAAATTTCATCAAAATTGGTCCAGTATCTGTACTTAAAGCTAAAGAGTTTGTTTTAACGCGCTCTCACGATTTTGATGTTTCTGTAATTTGGTACAGATGATAGATATAGAGTAGACCATGGGGAAATATGAGGCGCACTAACCTGGCTTAAATCAGACCTTAAGGCCGTCACAGACCTAGCTATAATATATATTAATATATTTATAGCTAGGCATATTAATATATAATATCTTCTATACAATTTTCGCGTGACCACACACTTAGCTATAATATATATTTCTGGACTCGAGTGTGTTTAGTACGGTATATTAAGGTATATTAATATATATTATAGCTAAGCTGTGACGGCCTTTATTCAGACCGCAACGCGACGCGCAGATATATGCATTTCAAAATGTGTACAGAATTGACAGATTTCGTGAGCGTGAGAGTTGAGACGTCTTACAAATCTGTCAAATCCATAGTTTAGAATTGCGGCGCGTCGCGTTACGGTCTGAATCAACCCTTAGGCTACTTTTTTTGCTGGAAAATGTACGGTCTATTAGATATGGCTTAGAGTACTTTAGAGGAAGTGCCGATAGTGATGACACTCTGCGCATCTCACGGCACATGTACGGATCACCGCACAAGGCGCAGCACAAAAACCACCCCCGCTATGGCCGTGAAAGCCTTTTCTCCTGTAGAAAGTGTACTTAGTCAAATAGGTGCTATCTACAATCTACATTTTCTTAAAAAGATAAGGTGTTTCTATGAGATTTGACGTGGGAGAGCCATGCTTCGGCACGAATGGGCCGGCTCAACCGGAGAAATACCACGTCCTCACAGAAAACCGGCGTGAAACAGCGCTTGCGCTGTGTTTCGCCGAGTGAGTGAGTTTACCGGAGGCCCAATCCCCTACCCTATTCCCTTCCCTACCCTCTCCTATTCCCTTCCCATCCCTACCCTCCTCTTACCTAACCCTATTCCCTCTTAAAAGGCCAAGAAAGGACATAGGATACTTTTTATCCCGTAAAAATGTACGGTTCCCGCGCGATAAATGAATTTTGGCCCAACTGAGTTGCGGGCGTCATCGAGTTTCATCGAAATCGGTTCAACAATCAACAGTCAAAGCGATAGTACCTACACACTTGCATGTATAATATCACTTATCAGCAAGGATAGTCCCATAACAACTTTAGACGGAAAATAACTGAATTTTAAAAAGATAAAACCGACTTCAAAATTGTACGTAATTGAGAATGAAAACTTCCTATCTCCAAAACTACTGAACCGATTTTGATGAAACTTGCACTATTCCCTAAGTTGAACAATACCTAGTACAATAAATAAAGAATCACTCAAATCGGACTTGTAGTTCCGGAGATATGCGTGAACAAACATAAAAACATACATACAATATACATACGTATACACTTTGAAATTTGGCACATATTTTGTTCAGAAGCTGTTATAGATTAACATATGCAAAAACTGGGCAGTTCTGGAAATATGACATACATACGCGTCGAATTGATAACCTCCTTTTTTTTTGAAGTCGGTTAATAAATATTACCGCTAGGGAAAGAAGGAAAACAATTTGAAAAATGAAACTATTAATTAATGTTTTGTCTGATGCCTTCGAAAAATACTTCATGTATCTAATAATGCATGTTAGCCGCAAAATATAACTTGCATTAAAAATATGAGGACAAAGCGTTGCGTAATTTTAACTAAATACCTGTAAATCTAAAAACTATGTCCAGGTTTTAGAATGAGGAAGCGATACATCGGTCTTATTTGAGAAAGAATTTTACTCAGTCTTAATGCTTTTTGCAATACTGTTTCAGTAGGGTGTCTATAACTTAGGTCTTCTGTGGATATAACATTAAAATAATCTTTGGCTTTTTGTAGACTGTTTTAAAGAACCTATTTTACAAATCCATATTATTATACTGTATACTAATGTTGTGCATTGTGCGAAAGTGTATCTTAAAAACTCTACTCCGCACATTTTTAATATAGAATGAAGAGTTTGACAGATAATGTATGGGGCTATGGGGCTTATGTTAAAATATTCATACAGTTAAGTAATTAATATTATATTTCGTCTCTGAGTGCGGCTGTCAGGCCGCTAAACTACTTTTATTCCGGGAAAATAATGGTTCACGGTCAATAAAGAAAAAAAGTTAACGTTATCCACGTCGTGGATCATGTAATAATAATAATGCACGAAAAGTCAATATTGCTGCTCAAACTTTATGTAAAACTTCACAAGAACATAAAGAAAGTGACTTGGGACATTTGTCATACTCTCTTTTGCTTTGGGCTTTCACATTTTACTGTCAAATGGCATTTCTAAACAATAACTTAGCGACGAAAACATAATTAAGTTTTTTTTTCACAGTTAAATATATAACTTTTATGCTACCATTGTTTTAGAAGAATTTCCCCTGGACAATAGTTATTTGATACGCCATATCTATGTGATTAGAGAAAAATAAGGTAAAGTTACTTGCAAAATTGTAAACAATAACTAAATTTTCATCATATTTCATAACATTTTAGTACAATGACATGCAATTAAAATTTGAGTTATAACGCAATGTAACAATTTTAACACCTTGTTAAGACAATATTTTTAAATAGGCGGTGCGGTGGTAGGCACCATGTAGACTTTCTGGGAACGTTTATTTCATTCACAAATAAAACAATTTTTATTTTATTTTATTAAATTTTGTAGAGAACTTCAAGATATACACTAAAAAAAAATCAGAATTCCGAACCCTTATCTTGTTCTTAATTTTAAGCGAATATAGTCCTCATATTTTCTTGATTTTATATAATAATCAGAAACTGATTTTTAGAGGTTTGACATATCGAAGCTCCTTTTGACATTTTGTAGTTTTAATACACCAAGACTGCATCAAAACCATAATATCGAAACTGTATTATTCAGCAGAATATACCCGCAGGACTGTCCTCAATATACCAAATGCATTACCACCCGGCCTGACCACGACCGTTTACCGTCTAGTCTAACTTGTAGTTTTTATGTCTAGCGGACAAACGGGCATCCCATGTGATGATAAGTACTGTGTGATAAAACACCTTATAGTTGAAAATTCGATTATATTATTCGCTAGTTACATAAAACATTTAAAAGTAACTTATTTACAATAAGAAATAATTTCAATTGGTTGGATTTTAGCGACCCATCCTGAGCTACATTTAGATCAAAATGAAATGATTTAAACGAGACATAAGCGAAGAACGCAATGGTCAAAAAAACAGACAACTACGTATAAAAATATGTACTTATTATCGTCTCTATCTTTCGAAACCTTAAAAAAATTGGTAAAAACTAAAAAAAAAAACAATCTAGGCTGTAGTCGTACCTCCATGTCCCCTGTAGAGTGCTGAGTGATGTAGCAGACATCCATCAGTTACGGAGTTTTTCCACAGTTTCACCACTCAACAGTAGGGGGCGAAAATAATTGGGAATTTGCTTTTCTGTAAAAAAAGTAGTTCACTATAATAAAGTGCGCCTAACTGTATTAGATAGCATAATATAGGGTGATAAACTAATTTAATTCTTAAAAAAACTTCTAAAAGCAGGTTAAATTTTAACCTGCAGCTACTTTCAGAAGCTGACATGCCTTGCTAATTATAGTTAAACATGTTAAATGAGCCCGGGCTGATGACGATGATGAGAAATTGTGGTGTAAGTACCTACGTGACCACACGACCGGAGAATCGTGGATTTTCGCACGAGCGGCGCGTGCGCATTCTTTGATGTTTCGGAGGTATGCGTGTACACTGTACATCTGTTACGTGGACGAAAAATGTGAGAAAAATTTGTAATGGGTCGAACCGTACTTAGCTTTAGTGAGAAAACTATTATTTGACTCCCAAAATTGAGGGAAATTTAGTAAGTACCTGAAAAGTGCTTAATTTTTCTTTTCGCCCCCTAGATTTTGAAAATTTAACCCCCATTCATAAGTTTATAATTTGGGATTAAAATTACTTATTACGATAGACTAGGTTTAAAATCGAATACTTCAATGATATCTAGCTCTTTAGCCAAAACTTTTTCTATATCGCTTCTTTATAGAGTTGCCGATAAAAATATATAATATGGAATTGACATAAAGGTTCGATATTATAAATATGAAGTTAACGTTCGACTCGTGTAATGTCAATTTCATACATTTTGATCAGCGATTCTATAAAAGCGATAAAGTCTTGGGTCTTGGCTACTTGGCTAGAGGCTGTGGTTCTAAGTTTGATAATGATGATGATTCACAAAACTTGTATGCAGCTATTGTATAAACGTGTTTGAAGAAAGTTATTGATGGTGTGTGTAATATTATTGGAATAGTCTCATGCATTACCTCATTCTTGTTCATCATAATTACGTGTCAAATTGACATGTTACTACGTGGTTTATTGCTGTTTAAAGGTGCTCCCTCACCGCGAGCATTCACTTATAATGTAACATTATAGATTCTTCTTTGAGCATTAAATTTCAATACTACCTCCCTGACCGACGAGCATTACACGCGAATGTGTAATGTAACATGTTTTGACTTTGAGCATTCAATAGTTAGTTGATGTTACAAGTTGTATTAAAATATGATTATGATTGATTATGATGAATCATAATCATTACAAGGTGCGCATTGTTATTTGTAATGCTCGTAACGTTACATTATAGGCGAATGCTCTCGGTGAGGTAGCACCTTAAGAAATAAGATCATAAAGCGGGTTTATATTATTCCAATCCAGTAATCCAATCCAATGCTACTGGAATAATGTAAACGGGTATTGCATTCCAGTGCATTCCAATAGTCGTTTACATTATTATTGTAGTAATCCAGTGCTGGATTGGATCACTGGATAATGGATTGCAATAATTGAAACTGGCTATGATTAGGGTAAAGATTTTCTTACTTGTGTTTCGGTGTAACGTACTTCATCATCATCATTTAATTTTCACTTAGCCCTTAAAGAAATAGACGGATTTTTAAGTGAATCCATGTACAAGCGTTAAAATATGGGGGTTATAATTTCCCACAATAAGCCAATTCAAAAGAAAATTTGGTCTCAGTTTTATATTTGGGGTGAAAAACTCAAAATTCAGATTTTTTACTTGTTTGGTCTGTCTCGTTTTGGGGTGAAAAAACTCAATTATTTCAAAAGATTTTTTTTATGAAATAAGGGGGCAAACGAGCAAACGGATCACCTGATGGAAAGCAATTTCCGTCGCCCATGGACCCTCGCAGCATCAGAAGAGCTGCAGATGCGTCGCCGGCCTTTTAAGAGGGAATAGGGTAATAACTAATAGGGGAGGGTAGGAAAGGGAATAGGGTAGGGGATTTTGCCTCCGGTAAACTCACTCACTCGGCGAAACACAGCGCAAGCGCTGTTTCACGCCGGTTTTCTGTGAGGACGTGGTATTTCTCCGGTCGAGCCGGCCCATTCGATTTTTTTAACCCCGCCATTTTGAGAAGAATCAGGAGTAATTTACGAGCAAATTGATTCGTGACCGCGCGCCGGTGCGGGTTCGAGTCCCGGCACGATCCCGCATTCCCAGGAACGCAATTTTGTACTTACCTATGTGTTTTCTATAAATAACCTGACTATTTTAAAGAAAAAAACTAAATTATGTTTTTACTTTTTTCCAGTAAAACAAATTGCTAAATTAAGACTAAGAGAATCAAATATGAAGTTTAGGTGTAGTACATAATATTATAATATATGCCACAGAAATAACCATATACATGCAATTGAAAAATAGCAATTTTTCTGAGTTTTAGCGTATTTGGGAAAAAACTTTCTTTATAAGTACCTAGAACTCTTACGAGTAAATAGTAATTACAATATTAACTAAACGGGGAAAAATTCTGAATGGGTCTGATGCTTGTTTTTAACCAACTTTCAAATACATAATAGAGTTGGTTCTATGTTCGGCTGTAGATTTTTTTTCACTTGTGCTCGAATTTAAGAACCTTGTTTCCACTGTTCTAGATAAAAACCAAAAACTACTCTACAATCTTCTAAAATCTAATATATTATATATTATAGCATTGCAGCACTACAGTCTACAATCTACATCAATCATGATTTTTGACCACGCCAGCGAACGAACTAATATAAACTTTATAGTCATGCTCACAAGGCTTAATTTCGTTTATTTCATAGTTGCATTGGTGTGGTCTGAGCCTTACGTAAAGAAACGTTTACAATAATTACGCTCTCACAAATGGCTATTTGATTACTCGCATTGTGCAAGTGATACATTGATTAGGGGCGAGAAATTGTCTTAATTTGTTTACGCGTAAATAGCTCTTAATATCTTGAGCTAGTCGGTTTTTGAAGACGATTATAGCACCATGTAATGATTTTAGGTATCAGTTATTCGCCAGTGTTGCGACGCATTGTCATACTGCGCCTGTAGACAAGTGTCAAAACGTTAACGCTAACGCTAACGTTACAAAATGTATGGGATTTGACATTAGTATTCGCTAGCGAAGCGATGACTTATGTCAAATCGCATACATTTTGTAACGTTAGAGTTAGCGTTAGCGTTAGCGTTTTGACACTTGTCTAGGGGAGCTGAAGTGATAACTGATGACGTCATCGTAGCTGTATTTTTTTAAACTGGCCAAACAGAGAAACACTAAATAATCACATAAGTTTGATTTAATAAAGAGATATCAGATATTATGTTATAAAAAGTATGCCTTAATCCTCATTAAAGTTATGTAATCATTAAATCTGATGAATGCAGTCGTAAATCGCAACTCTTTAAGTCTTCAGACACTGAAGTTTACTTTAACCGTTCAGCAGATTTTGACAAGCAGTAGCTCTACAATGCGTTTACAGCTATAGTTTTTATTGATACTCGATACCGATTACGTAAAATTTTAGTATGGCAAATTTCACAGCGCCTCTAGCGGTCACTTGCGGAACTAAAATCGCCATACTAAACGTAGTCGCTATCGAATATCGACAGAAACTATAGCTGTAAGTTACTCATGGTAGAGCTACAGCTGGTCGGTGTCGTTTGCACTAAGGAGCCACTGCTAAGTTCCTAGCTAGTGCTAGTGTCGTGCTCGGCCGGCAAACCCGCGCACGCGTGTGACATTATCGATATTGTGCATTAAGCCTTTCTATTCAAATGTCCAAAAGTGTTACGGCGAAAGTGATTTCACTTCGCAGTCGGCAGGATACAGATGATGATAAATGTGGTAGTTTTAGGCTAGTGCCTAGCCGTTCTGGTAGAGTTGCGGTAGGTTCTATCGTACCCGCAACTCTGCCTTAAGCGAGGAGTGGAGCACCATGGGGTTTTAGTGGGTAGACTACGCAGAAGTCCCACATACCCCGGCCGATATCCCCAATTCGCCGGGGATGTGTAAAACATTTCCACGTGTAAAAAAAGTACCTAGCCGCTAGGTTTAATCTGCGTTGTAAATGGCTACTGGTTTTTTGTGCGACCGAGATATACATCTCCAGCCGATTTATGTTGAATATCATGTCAAAAAGTACCGAAGCATGTTCAAAGTTATAACTTTATTTATAAACTAGATGACACCCGCAAGTCCGTTGCGCCAAATTCGTTTACCGCACGGGAACCGTACATTTTTCCGGGATAAAAAGTATCCTATGTCCTTTCCCAGGAATCAAAGTATCTCCACACCAAATTTCAAGAAAATCTGTTCAGCGGTTTGGGCGCGTGCTGTCTATCTTTTACCTTAAAATACAGACGGACACACTTTCGTATTTATAATAATATGTAGTAGTAGTGATAGGTATTTTAATTTGATTTCCTATGCTTTTAAATTAGTATTCATTGTAATCAATATTAATCATAATCCACTAAAAACGAACGCGGAGAAATGTCTACAACTTTTTATTATGATGAATTACGACATAGTCTACGAGTTTGCTGACATTTGCCTTGAAAAATCCGGTCGAACGGGTGTAGTAAAAAGTAGTAAAGGAGCGGAGAAGCTATTGGAAAGTGCTATTAGTGCTAATAATTCAGCCGCCATTTTGTATGATAGTGAAATTTTGAAATTGATGGGACCACTTCGTTGTCTGAGTATATTCGGTAATATTATGTTATAGCGTTCATGATCATCGGCTACGTTTTTTACTAGAATTCCTCTATAAATGAGAAATTAGAGGTATAGCTTAACGGGAGGCAATTAAAATGCTCTCATTTCTACTTCCTTGTTGTTGGAGAGAGAAAAAAGAATTGCCATTTTGATAGTGTTAATGTTATTGTCAATGGTAAGTAAAACAAAAATGATGCCTCCAGTAATCCAGAGTCAAATGTAATATCTTTACTTAGTCTTAAAACCCTGAAACCCTTCTATCTAATCTATAGAAAAACAATCCTAGAAACATTAATTAGTATCATAATACTACTATCGTAGGTATCGTAGAAAATATAGGTACCTACTTGTTTAATGTCATGAGGTCAGTTTGTAACTATTTTATCTTGTGGATATAGTCCAATGTAGGTGTAGGTCTTGTAGGTAGGTCGGTCGTGTAAATAAGTCCAGCACAATATTTACCGATGTCCAGGTTTATCTATAATCATGACAAGGCTATGAGTAATACAGATATTGCTTTTGGTGCGACCTTCTGATATATTATGTTCCAAATTACGTCATTCAACTGGATATAGGAATAAAAGTTTCGTTTTACGGAGATCGAATTTCATTGTATAATTAGAAGGTTTACCTCATAGTATATCCAGTTCACTAAAAGTAATACCACAGAATATATTTTAATAGTACTCCGTAGCATTGGGCATTTTGCATGCCCATTTGGGCAAATGTGATGGTACCATTGTGAAATCTACTAACATCTCTACTAACACACATTTTGCAAATAAAGAAATTATTATTATTATTATTATAGCGAAGTCTCTAACTCAAATGCGACAATATAATGCCCACAATTTCGTTAGAATTAGGTTAACGCGCGGGAACCGTATATTTTTACGCAACAAAAACTGTCATAATATTATGTCCTTTCCCGTCTCTCTAGTTATACCATACCCATCTAAATCGGTTCAGCCGTTAAATCGTGAAGAAGTTACAGACAGACACTCATTCGCCTTTATAATATTAGGATACACTTAAGACAATATCAAGCTTGACCTAGAACCATAAAACCATGTAATGCAAATATAACTCTTAAGATATTAACCATAGCATCTATTGTTCCAGAGCCGGTCGCAGAAGGCGGAACCCTCTGGCGCTGTACACGGAGGACGACGGCCACGACCTCAGCGACCTTGGCATCGGCACCTCCAGCACCAAGAGCAGCCTGAGCGAGGACACAGACAACCACAGCCTGGCGGTGAGTAGCCTGACTGCTCTACTTGGAGCTATTTCATCCTTCCATCTACCCTGAAATCGATGCCTGTTTCTATTACGGGCAATAGAGGGCGCCCTAGCATAGTCCGGAGGCTATACTGGGCCCTGTCACACGACCTAATTCGATTCGGAAACTTCATCGCGCGACCTCCAATAAACGCTTGTCGCGCTAGGCATTGATCACACTGGAAAGTATCCGAATCCGAGTCGAACGGAAATTGTGAATCGCCCTGCAGGATAGCCTAAGTAATAGACGCGGGAACTGATTTCAGGGCATTTGGAAGGATGGAATAGCTCTAACTAAATAGAGCAAAGATGTCCATAGAATGTTCATCAACGATACGATGTGACAGCCAAAGGTTCTTAGAAATATTGTCTTCAGTTAGGTTTCTTATGACTTCAATCTATCATTTGTTACAGCGCATTGCAATCTGCCTACGAAAGTAAACAATATTGATGAAAAATTACCTAGTAAAGATACTCATAACCAAAACAAATCTTCCGATCAATAGCGTTAATGGTTAAAGGCTGTCTCCAATAATGTTTCCTTTGTTTTCAGAGCGACGGGATGGATCTCGACAAAAACCATTCGGACGTGGACAATCTGTCAACCTGCGACAACAATCGGAAGGTCGGCTCGAGTGCCAACGAATACGACACCTGTACGACCACGACTATCAGTTCCCCGGAGCCAGAGGAATACACGTACGAGGGAGCTATAGAGGGATACAAATCGAGAATCATCTCGCAAACTAATAGTAGCGTAATCAAAACTGTCGTTAATAATAATAAAGAGAAGTCCATAGACAAAACGAACGGTGATATAAACAAAATAAGAACATCAGTGAGCAACATGTTCGAAGCAAAACTAACCTCGCTCCAGCAGGACGGAGGATACGACACCAAAAATAATAACGCAAAGAAGGACTTGCCTAAAGTAGATATTCACAAACGAAGGGAACAGTTCGAGAGAGAAAACTCGCAGGAGTCCCAAAATAATAAGAAAATACCTGAAATAAATAATAAGAGGTCGATTAAAGATAGACTGTCTAGTTTAGAAAAGTTTACAGAGGAGTCACATTTACAAAAATCTACGAGTAACCTCGATAAAATATCGGCAGAAGTTAAACCTTTGAAAGAAAGGTTGTCGTGTCTAGAGAAGGTGAAAACTTTCGAGCCTGAAAAAGTAAATAGGCTTTCAAACGGAGACCTGAGTAAAACAAAGTCTCTGAAGGAAAGACTTTCGAGTCTAAAGACACAAAATGAAGAAGATATAAAGATTACCAAAACAGAAGTCAAAGAAGTGTCCGTTAGTCTGAAAGAACGTCTGTCGAGCTTGGACGCAGCTAAAAACAAGGAAATACCTAAAATTGCGATCGAAGAAGAAATAATGAGCAATACGAAGACTGCAGCGAATGAAAGCAATCAGTTTAGCGATGAGATGTCCGATACTTCATTGAAACTAAACTTGGCTGGCATAGAAAACCAGATGCAGAGCTTCTGTCGTTCCCTCGATAGTTTAGACATAAACGGGCAGTCTTCGCCGAACTCGTTCGAAAGGGTCCAGAGTTTGGAGGACTTCGATTGCGCTGAGCTGCAGCATAACACAGCCGTTAGTGACATCGAGACGGAGGACAGCGGAATCCACACCGCGAGGGACTCAGCTCCAGCTGACGATATCGCAGACTTAACTCAGGTAGCTTCACCCATCGGAGAACCTATGATTGAGGTGTCCGAGTACGAGTCGTCAAACGAAGACAGTGGTGTGACTCACATGTCCAAAATCGACGAAGCCGTCCACCAGGTGACGGACAAAGTAATCGTCGAAGAAACCGAGGATCAAGACACCAAAACTGAAAACAGCGATAGCAGCAACTACGTCCAAGCCGTGTCACAACCAGAAGAGTGTAGCGTTACTGAAGAAGTAACGGAAATACAGATGGATAAGGAAGACGAAGATACACTTAAAAGTTTGGACAATCAGGACTCCAGTGTAAGTGTGAACGACGTGTCCACTGCATCGGACGGTGATACTGTAGTGTTTGAGGGGAAGATGACTATACACTTGGATCTGAATGAGATATGCAATATAAACGGTGCTGGTGAAACTAACGAAGCTGCCGATTCTAACAAAAGCATGCCAATGGTAACTGTCTCTAATATTACTACTACTAATATTTCACCAAAGAATTCCATTAAGCCGCTAAATACTAACACTAAAACGCTAACGAACAGTAGAGATACTAACTCAGTAAGTCCTATAACTCATGTCGCTCCTCCTGTTTCATGCGCTGACGATGTAGCGGTAAGTAGTTCTCAGGACGCTAACCCATTCTGGCAGAAGCGTAACAAGCGATGTTTAGAAACCAACAGACGTAAAACTATACTACTGATCAATAATAAGAAGTCTTCCAGTTCTAGGGACGAATAATCACGACCTAAGTGAGATAGGTTGAAGGCCTAATTATTATGATCTCTTAATTTTCATAAAAGTTTTGGTATTTTAAACATCGTAGCATAAGTACCCCAGTAACTATCATTTAACTTCACAGTCGCGCACAACTCTTAAACCGGGTGAAAATGGAAGGGGAAATTGGCGCATATTTATCTACCACTAACATGAACTACCAATAACGTCACCGTCTGAATGCGATCTACCAATAACGACCTATCTGGGGGTGTAGTGCGAGTTTCATTCGATCATACGCATCGAACACGTTAACGCGAATTCGTATGGAATCAAAGCAGCGCCACCTACTGGCTTACGTGGATACCGCTTTGATCCCATACAAATTCGCGTTAACGTTCTCGATGAGTATGATCGAATAAAACTCGCACTACGCACTCTGATCACTGTTCTACCAATAGCGTGTCCCCATTCGCCCCGCCCACTCATCGCCCCACCAATGCGCATTCCCCTTCCATTTTTGCCGACCGATCTTTAAGTTGTGCTCGACTTATGCTAATAGGTATAGTAATAGTCAATGATACAGGGTAAACTAGTGCCCAGACATTGTAGCCCCTATATACTCATAGCATTATCTCGAATTGTAAATTCATTGGAAATATATGTTACATCGTTAAGTATGGGTTTTATTTATTTATGTATATTATGTGCGTTAAGAACGCAGTAAGTCATTAACGCTAATCTGTTAGACATTTAATTTTATATTTATTTTAAAATCAGCTATATTAGTTTTTGAACATATTGTTATATTACCGCTATTCACACTAGAGGCAGCACTAGCACAGACAGTAAACAAACCCCGCGTTCCATTTAATGTTAAAATCGGTAAAACGCTCAAAATGCCTCCCATAGAGAAATATAAACATATTGATGCCTCCTATTTTGTGCGTTTTAATAGTCTTTAACATTAAATGGAGCGCGGGATAAAAGTTTAGTTCGACGTTTGACAACGTTTCTGTCAATATTCCGATGACGTGACATGTCGGATTTTGGTCGGTTTATCTAATGTAAGTACTATCAAAGAAGTTGGTTCCTATGCAGATGGAGGTCTGTCAACTGCATAGGAATCAATTTCCTCAATGGTAAATATGTGCTAGTAGCGACCTCTGCTCATTACATAATTACCTTTTAGTAGTGACTCTCTGCTATCTTAACGCAAATGAACTACACTCCTCATAATAGAATCACTGTTGATATCTTATCTTATCTAAGCAAGCTCGCTCTATCTCAGTAATGGGATGACGCTCGTCTAGGCATCATGTTATAACTAATACTTTGCTGGTGATGGTTTAACAAGGTAAGAATTGTCAGGCCCAGTTGCACCAATCTTGTATCATACTGTCTCTTTCGATCGTGGTTTATGAGCAAGAGATAGCAAATGAATGCAAGACTAGCGCAGTGGGCTAGTAGTGTTGCTTTTGCATTTTGCTATTGTCATGCTTTCTGTTCATTTTTGTTAAAGTTTTCTTTGGATATTTTGACTTGTTATTTGATTTTTGCATGCAGTAGAGTCTAGTAGAGTCCTATAATTTGTTGTCCGAATTGATCTAAGGTTTAGTTAAAAACGAGACACAACGCGACAAAGACGTATTAGTGATACAAATTTGGTAAAGCATCTTTAAGCTACTACTACTAAGCTTTGCCGCGTATCGACTATCGACTCGTTTCGGTGTCTAAAACAAAGTTGAATTTCGAATTAAAGTATTTTTCCTAGCGCACGGTAAATAAAGCATGCTTCTGTGTTAACACTAAGCTACAAATCTAAGCTGATTTTTTCCCCATAGGTAATAGATGCGTTAGAGCTAGCGTTCAAAGAACTAGACTCGGAAGAAAGCGCTAACGTTACCATGGATAAAACTCAAGAGAAATCGTTGCTAGATTTTGATGTGGAGAAGAGAGTCTCAGTGACTCCTCTGTATGAGAACGCAGATATCTTCTTCAAGAACCCAGAACCGGAGGCGTTCCCGTTGGATCTGCCAACGAATGCTCTGGAACCGCCCAAGGAGAAACCACCGCCGCCGCCCATGGAGGAAAATGGAGAGGATGAGCTACTTGGCAATGTGAGTAATTTACCCACCTTAAAAGGAGTGGTTTTTTCAGGTGTATATGTGTCTTGCCACGCTTTGGAGCCTTGTTGGATTGAGGTTGGAGGGTACAGAATTTTTATTGCGCAAAAATGTACGGTTCACTCTGAGATACTCTGAACCTCGGTAAGGGACACATAAAAGTGATATGCATGTAACAAAATAAAGTGATAATTCTTCAGGGTGTGTACGTGTTCCTTATATTCACTATGAAAGTAGCAGCGCTGAAAGAGCAAAATTTTTTTTGTGATTTGCATGGGCAAGCGGCCCAGTGACAGGCCCAGTGTAGAGTCATGAGCTTGCTGATACAAAAGTTTAAAAAATGTTACTCTTTCAGCGCTCTTGTTTTCAGAGTCTATACAAGGGTCATATACGCCCTAAAGCATTATCACTTGATTTTGTGACATCCTGTAGAACAGATAGTAATTTCATTAAATCGTGACATAGGGGAAAAATCTTAATTTTATGCGACGTAATAATATTATGTGAATAGCGGGTTAAATATTTAATGAAAATTTCTATCATTTCAGGGTAACTTCAAACACACGAGCTCAGCTCGGCGCATCAAGAAGGAGATCCGCAACAAACGGACCAGCTTCCTCGGCATAGAAGGAGACGACAGCTACCTGGACGTAGACCTGCAGCTCGCTCCGCGCCCCGACATCACGTCATTCCTGCAAGAGGAGACGAAGATAGAGAAACTCCTCTACAAGAAGACGTTGTCTCACGACATGGACGCTAAGCTCAGAGACAGTAGGGACTCGGGAGTGGACGTCGACAGGGGACCGTCTGCGGAGGCCTGGTATAAACCCTCGCCGGAAAACTCCACATCGCATAGTAGACAGAATAGTGAGGTATGTGATAAAGTTACTTTTGACTTCTATATTTATATGATAGCCCGGCCGCACCTGCGTCTATCATCCGAAGCTTCGTGCTATGAGACGATACTATTGGACGATACACGCAGATCGTCCAATAATATCGGTTTTAGCGCGACGCACTACGTTTATGCGGCCGCGGCATGAGAAATGCACCAACGTGAACAAATGAATAAACAGCACTTTAAAAAGTAACTTTCAACGCTGCTATAGGTCTACCAGAATCTGATGGCAAAAAGTGAGAAAATAAATTGACTAGCAATACTGGGGTAATTGGAATAAAACATTTTGACCCTCTTTTTTCCTTATAGCGGCTGATTCTGCGTATGAAACATGCAAATATAAAAAATTATCCAATGATCAAGGATATTTTTTGAATATTATGCCATCCAAATTTGCCTGGTAAAATTTCTGGTAAACCTATAGATTCTCAGTAAAATAAAAATTATGATTTGTTGTAGTTTTAAAAATTCGAAGCAAAATATGCTCTCAGAAAGTCCTATGTTTTGACCTGGGATCCAACCCGGCGAGAAGAACCGGCGTAAGAAACTCTCACAGGGATTTGTAGCAACAACGTGGAAAATAAAAATAAAACATTATATAATAAATAATATACAAGGGACCACTTACACACCCTAAAGTATTATCACTAAGCTTTGTTACACTTTAAATACATAGGTATGATTATTATTCTATCACACTAAAGTAACCAATACTCATTTCAGCCGTACACCCAAGTGACCTCAGACGAGGAGGACAAGACCTTTACCAACAACCTCACAGACACACTGACCACCCTGTCTACGCCGGAAGACAATATAGACAACCTGGACAAGAAGCTACAGCAGCAGCAGGTAAGCTCGGAATAGATAGACTCTAGCTTGATTACTAGGTCCAATGTCTAGGTATAATGTTGTCGTTTAAGGGTAAATTCAGACCGCAATGCGACGCGTAGATGCGTTTCTAAATTTGTATGGATTTGATAGATTTCAAGTTTTTAGGAACTTTTCAGAGACAAAAACCAAGTTATTTGATAAAAACATGACTTTATATTTTGTACTTTTACAAAATGAAATAGTTTTACGATTCGTTTACTATTTTTAAAATATACAAAGTAATAAATTTAACTTACATCATGTCTTTAACAATTTAGTTGGTTTTGTGTCTCCTGAAAATTCTAAAAAATGACTTATGTGGTGATAGAACTTAAACGATGATTTGGCATCGCAGAGCACGTAGAATTTCGAAGACCATGTCAAGTCAACAGTCAAGTACATGTCTCCTTCACTATAATATTATATTATCAGAGCTAAAAACGGAGATAGGCATAGCAATAATATATTATTATGAGTAAACGGTGTTTAGTCATTGTACGGACTTCTATGTGCTTAGCGACCTTAGCTAGTATACTTAAAATAGGCTCAAAGTACTAAGTACTAGTTAAGGTGTAAACACACTATGTAGCTTAGTCGCTGCGTTTTTTTTTTCATTATGTATACTGCTAGTTCAGTTTAAGGTGTAAACACTTAGTGGTTAAATCGAAGCGTTTAGTTTCTTTTCTATTTCTGAATGTTATAACGATCTCTTCCTTGGTTCATTAGAGTTGTAGAATTATTGTATTTTCTTTCCTTCATAGTTTGGGCGCTATTGGCCTTAAAAGACTGTTCTAAATTGAGAGGCTAGGATTTAGTTTTTATTTTATTTGTAGCGACGAATTAGAAAGATACTGCAGAAACAAAATTCTGGCAACGTGAAAAATACTACCTACTTACTTATTAATAATTCTGCCTTATATCGCTTAAAGCAATAAATAAAAGCAAATAGAAGAGTATTATTTTTTAAGAAAATTTATTTATTTTCAAAAATTTTATTTTGATTTGAAATCTCTGAAAAACCAAAGCTGGTAGTTATATTATTAAACCTCTAACGTTGTCTCGATAAAAGTTTGACTGCGTTTTGTTTCGTGCAGTATGTCGCTACCCTAATGTAATAGCAAATATTGCTTGATATCTTCAAACTCTTTGCTCTGTCAAACAGTTGTAGAACGATTGCTAGATGTATATACAGAGTATATCATATATTCTAGTATGGATAGTATACTGATTGCCAAAATGTTAAATCTATATTAAAAGCTTTAGTAGTAGTCGTGTAGTTCCTAAACTATTTAAGTTATTTAAGATTGGTTATGGGATGCTTCTAATCATATAATCTTTAAAATATTTCGTGTAAATTAACTCGGTAAAGGATATCACTTAGCTGCCATAACTTAATATAATAACTGCTTTCTAATGCTTTTACTATACTTTCCTATGATTAAGTACATATGCGGTAGATATGTTATTCGTACCTAAATAAATACTATTTATTATATTATCGCCTTTTATTTGCACACCTATGTAAATAATGTTCATATGCATGTCACGTAAGTATATAATACCATATGATAATACTACGCAAAGTATATGCTAAATGTTTTAACCAACAAAAACTATTACACTTGTAGAATTTTTTTGTTTTATACACTGGCCTTGATTTACTGAAATGTTGTCATTTGAAAATAGGGAAGAATTTGATCGTAATTTTGTGTCTAATATTTGGTCCAATCTTTAGATTTTCACTCCTTTTATGTAATATCGTTATAAAAAGGGGTTGAACATTTAGAGGTTATAAAGAGGTTGAACATTTTACTTTAAAAACAGCTTCTTACACTGTTAAAACAATGAAGTTGTGCTGTATTTTATGGTTTATTATCTAAATAATTGCTTTTCATGTGAGCATAAATATGTTTATTGATCAAAAACAAAGCTCTCCTAAGTCCTAACAGCTATAAATCAAACACGTGTAATAGTTTATGTGATCCGCCATTTTGTGTGCATAACAAGATGGCCGCCGTGTTGCAGGCGCGAACTAACGTCAGCCCGTCAGCGCACTATGACGATGTCAGCACCAAGGTGAATGTCATTTTGTATTGGAAACAATTGTCGGCTGTCATACCTTAACATTCTTAAACGCGACTTAAATTACAGGCCAACATATAAATAATATGAATTCTTAAACCTACCTAAAGTGCAGACCTTGTAGGCTGTTTTAGTGCGTCTCAAATCAGAACTAACGTTGTCATATTGTAAAATATCCCTTCAGGAAATTACTTTGTCAGGGCAGTAAATTTAGACCGCTCTTTCAAAGTCGTTGAAGCTTCATTTTTCATGTGATAAAATTATAATCGCTGGTTTAATTTTGAGAGTGAACATTCCATAACAATGTTATCCACGCGTATCAATTCTAATGGTCTAATCACTAATGGGTATTCCTCGAGTCTTTGCTTAAAAATAGTTACTGTTATTTTTGACTAAACTGCCTCTTAATTTAAGCAGCGTTTGAGAATTCATAAGATTTTAAATCTCAGCCAGTAGCAAGCTAAACTCTGTGTACTAACCAAAATCAAGTAAATAACAACTTTACTGATTGAAATTATAAATCTAAGTACATACATTGATTACAAAAATAAACACGTAAAACATCCAACTCCTTACTAATAAAAGTCTACCTGTATACACTGTACTGATATTAATATAGTGAGATTATATGTCTTTTCCTTGTCTGTCAAGTGAGTTTAAAAACTTACATTTTCATTACTTGGCATTTGGCTACGGAATCCTTTTGTCATTTTACAAGAACAGACTCAATAACAATACAATTATTATACATAGAATAAGTGTAGATACTTTTGTTAGTAAGGTTTATCTAATTCCTAATACATCTAATCTGTTTTATCATCGCTATTTGCCACTGTAAAGCTAGATTACAGCCGATAATTGTTGCTTATTAACACACTGATAACACTTAACTCTTCCTGATTCAATAATTTTAATATTTCAACAATAGGAAGTTTTACGTCTGGAGAGAGAACTATTGCAACTCGAGCAAGAAGAATTGAAGAGACAGAGAGAGAATCTTCTTCGAGACCAGAACAGAATTATACAGAAGTCCGTCCAGGATATCTCTTCAGTACCAGAACAGAGGACGCAGAAGAATCCAGAGTATAGACATTCTATGCCCAATCTGCTTCTAAGTGAAAACTTCTCGGTCCAAAAGCCCATCTTGGATGAGAATAAGCGAAAGCCGTTTGTCTCCGAGGAGCACATTCAGAGCCACTTCGGCGTGGAGGAGAGCCGAAAGGTGCTGTACGAGAAGCCGCAGCCGAAGCCGATCAGGCCTCCGCAGCCGATTTTACCCCCTAAGCCTCGCAGTCGAGACTCCGTGGAGAGGGAAATGTTGATGAGGTGAATGTTACATTTTTATTTGTTTACGAGCTTTTGCCCGCGGCTTTGCTCGCGCTAAGAAGTATTATTATATACAAACTTTCATCCCCTATTTGAACCCCTTGGGGTGGGAATTTATCAAAATCCTTTCTTAGCGGATGCCCACGTCATACATCACGAAGTAGAAATTTGTTTATTGATCCATTTACATAATAATATATAGTTTGACTCTTTCACGGGCGCACGCAAGCACGCAAAGGTAATGCGCGCCTAGTGTGGAAACAGGAAAATATATATTTTACATTACACTCGTTTGCGTGTATAATATAATGTAAAATAGACACTTATACTTTATATTACAAGCGAGCGAGTGTGAGCGAGTCAGAAGCCCAATAAAGTAGCTTTTAACGTGTACTACTTCACACATTCCCATCACTACAACTACTGTGTCCAGTGTCGCCAGGACAAATTGATTCATAGGTCAGGTAGGATAATGTTAGTTAAAAGTTTCAGTTGCATTGACATAACCCGACAAAATTATGTAGCTACGCCATCTACTTCTGAATCAACTAGAATGTAGATGATGCTCGCAAGTCGCAACTCCGTTCCGCCAAAATTTGTTTATAAACGAGATAGAAAAGTATCCTATGTCGTTTCCCGGGACTCAAGGTATCTCCATGCCAAATTTCAGCAAAATCGGTTAAGCGGTTTGGGCGTGAAGAGGTAACAGACAGACAGACACACTTTCGCATTGATTTATCTAATACATAACCTACTTGTCACATCACAGAAGCAGTCGCGTGTCGTCAGCGGATTACGTGAACGTGGCGCCCCCTGTCCCCGCGCCCCCCGCACCGCCCGCCGCACGCCAGAGGAGCGACCACTACCACCCCATGTCAAGGCATACGCTCCAGGTACACAATATGTTGTTACTTATTAATTATTATTATAGTCGAAGCAGTAATTCTTGTCATTGACCCCTGTTAAAGTTTGCATATTATTCCTTCGTTTTTTATAAAAAATAAAATATCCACAGCCGAACATATAACCTTCTCCTTTTTGGAAGTAGGGTTAATAAAACACGATTGACCATGAAGTTAGTGCCGGTTTCAGCACTACCAGGCACCAGCGCCCTGGGCGGTCGTCTAGCTTCGCCTCGTTTCACCATTTTGATTATAGAATCAGTTGCTCGTTATTGCAAGATACCGTTTGCATTGTCTTCAAAGTGCTACGCTGTCCAATTTAGGTGGCCGAAAATTATCTTTTCCTCTGCTGCATTGAATTTTACATGAATAGATCTATATAAATAAGATTATATTTTCAGGCGCTGTCGGCGGCGCCGTCGTCTCGTCTTATATCTGGGGCGGAGTGGCTGCAGCGCGCGCCACATCGCCCGCAGAACTACAACCAGCACTGGCTCATACAGGTAATGTGTATTAGTCTGTCTGTATATTATAGGTACTTGCTTGTTTAAGCCGAACCGTTCATATAGAATGGCGTGCCATTCCATTCCACGAACTCCAAATAAAACAAGAAATATTAAATGAAATCAATGGCAGAGGTTATACGATCAATTTTTCATCAATCTGATCCATCAATCTGATTGACGGAATATTGATGGTAATGAAAAAGTCCATATTAAAAAAATGATCAATCCATCAATCCGTGGGTTAGACTATCAATTTTTCGTCAATCTGGATCGGATTGATGGATCAGATTGATGAAACATTGATCGTGTAACCTCTGCCAATAATTTGTATTGAAAGCAAGTACATACACGTTTTAAAACTCGAAACTACAGTGCCTACCATGGGTTCGTGAACTAACCCGATGAGAAGAACCGGCGAAAACGCACGCTGACGCGCCTCTAGTAATTAGTTACATAACTAAGATTCGGTGAACTTTATTTTCTTTACGACATAAGCTGATCGCATATTTGACAACACCGTGCGCGCCGGACGCACCGCATAGTATACGAAATAAAAGTCCGCATAGTGCGGACGAATGTGCGAGGTTTCACTGTAATAAAATTATAATTTTAGACTTAATACCATGTAATCTAATTTATAAGCAGGTTAAGTATATTATTTTAACTGATTACCGCTTAAACTGATAAAGATAATTTAAAATTAAACCCGTACACCCTTACTAATAAACGTTGTATAAGCTTTGAATAGTTATACCTACAGTGTTTTGTTCCTGTCACACAAGTGACATTTTTAATTGGATTGAAGAAGACAAAACACTGTATAACTATTCAAAGCTTATACAGCGTTTATTATAATAGTAAGGGGGGTAAAAATTACTGAAATAGACAACGCCATCTATTATCACTTTTTTGTACTAAATATGTGTGTACAAATTACAATGTTTCAGGAGGCGGAACAGCGTCGCATACAGGAGCAGCGTAACAAGATGAGAGTCAACAGAAACTCGTACCACGACGCACAGCAATACAACAGGTACTAGTCATGATAAATTTACGGCCACACCCAAGATAAAATGATTAGTAACTTATGAGTAAGTTTAATGTAGAAAGAAAATAAATAATAATAAATAATATTATAATATTATGTCAAAAATCAAAATCTTAATTTTATTAAGCATTAGCATTTGTGTCCTAACCCACTTTTTTTGTTGAATTTAGAATGCAATCATGTCCTAAATGATCTAGAATATAACTGGATTCATAACTCATTATGTATTATATGGGTTACACGAATGCTTAACAACGTCCAAATAATCATTGAAACTCTGTTGACTGCGGCACAGTGACTCGCATTAAAATAAAAGTATGTAAACAATGCAATAAGTTATACAAAGACCAACGTTTTGTCTTTGTCTGTTATGATGGAAAAAGCGCTTGATATATCAAGCGCTAACAATGTTATGTGATTGTATACAATCACATATCATTGTTAGCGTATCTATTGTGTAAATATTTTTTTGCTCGAAACTTCGTTACGCAGAAATTCCTTCAATTTAACAAAACTGTAGACATTTTAATGAAAAGATAAATCTATTTTTCAGTTCTAATCGAAGTCATCTATTTTTCAGTACCCCCGACCGGCGCACGGCGCGTATGGAGCCCCCGCGACCGGAGCTCCCTCGCATGGAGCCAAGGGCAGAGCTCCCGAGGGCGGAGCCCCCGCGGGTGGAGCCCCGGGACGACAAGCTGCTCAGCGTCAGCGGCAAGAGGAAGTGCAGCCATTGTGGCGAGGAGCTTGGTAAGACTATTCGTGTGGTCGCTTTTAAGCTAAAAACGTACCAATCTAAAGGTGCCGGTTGGCAGCGGGCGACGTGAAGCAACCGCAGACGACGTGTCGCAGCGACACTACTGGTTTGTATGTATTTCTATGAAATACCCCCCGCAGCTAGCGACGACGTCGTCTGTTGCCGGCTTCCAACTTGTACCTTAATATAATACTTGTATATAATATTATAAATGCGAAAGTGTGAAAAAAGTTCACTCTTCAACCGATAAGCTAATTTAGACGTAATCAGATAAAGGATATTTTTTATTTCGAAAAATTATGATTTTGAAAAATAATAACTTCGCGCAAAAATGTTGCAGCTAATAGCTAGTTTCGAAATAAAACATGAATAATTCTATCGCAACAGATTTTCATAAAGTTTAAATAAATTAAAAATATAGAACATTGTCGTAACATTTACGAGTTATGAAATCTTTTATTACCTACTAGACCGCAATTTCGTTTCACCGATTTGCCACTATAATCTACCCTTATTTCCAGGTCGCGGCGCCGCCATGATAATCGAATCTCTGTCCCTCTGCTACCACGTGTGGTGTTTCCGGTGCGCGGTGTGCGGCGCGGCGCTCGGCGACGGACGCGCCGGCGCCGACGTGCGCGTGCGACGCAACAGACTGCACTGCCATCATTGTTATTCCGCTGACGACGGCAGCAAATACTCTGCTGTCTAGCGACGTAGCCTGGTAGAAACTTAGAGAGGCACCTTGCAGCTGGGATTCCCGTGTAGGACTCTGTATCAATATGTTAAGAGAGGGATGAAAACTTTAAGGGGCGGGGCTATCAAAGTTGGCGGACACCGATGTCCGCGTCCGACGTAACAGACTGCACTGCCATCATGCTACGCTGACGACGGCAGCAAATACTCTGCTGTCTAGTGACATAACTACTTATCTGTTTAATGCAGTGGCGTAACTTGTATCAAAAATTTAAGAGGCTCCATTGAAGGGGCCTTTTAAAGTGTGCGGGCGCCACCTGTACCCGCAACGGCTTGCACTGTTACATGATAGCTCTAAATATTCCACTGAGTTAAGCCCCCTACATTTTTGGAAGCTCCAACCTATGTGAAGATTTAACACACGTCCTACTATTCAACTTATGGCAGCTAAATACTAGGCTGCTAGAAATATCTAGATCTGTAAAAAAAGCTAAAACCTAATGGTGAGAAACGATTGTCAAAAAAGCGAGATCGTTGTAATATGCACTAAAAACAGACTGAACCTAAATTATGACAATTGATTAAAAAAATGCCTATTTAACCGACCGCAAAAAGGCGGTAATGTATTTATAAGTGTTTTGATACGATTGTTTATTGTACACCAAATATTCAAGAGTGGATCACAGATAACAATTTAGTTAAGAATTCACTCTTAACGTGAGACCACACTACGCGACACGACAAAACGTGATGCGTCATTTCCAAAGAACTGACGTTTTATAAAACGTGAATCTGACGTTTTATGAACGTCAGATCTATGGAAGTGATGCGACGTGTCGTGTCGTGTCGCTTTAATGCGGTTTCGTTTTTAGAATTTGGAATATCATAATTTCTCGTTTCATTTAGTGACCTTTTTTAAATATCTCCTTTTTTATGTCCATCGTCAACATTGGTGGACAAATCCTGAATGACATTGCGAACGTTGTTGCACTTTTTAAGTTTTCGGACTCCATTCATCATCACCAACGCGCACGAAAACGTCTGTGGCCTCAGCCAGTCTGAGGCCAACATTGCACGCTTTTGTTTATCCTCTTAAGGTCAGTTTACACCAAAATCGACGCGGTGCTGAATTTTTATGAATCAAAATTGAAATTAATAATTATTCATTGCTGTATCCTGCGTATAGTAAAAAGTGTTTTATTATGTAGTGAATAGAAGTCAATTTTGGTTACTGAAATGCAGCGCCGGGTCGTTTTGCGTTGTGATCTGATTATACGTGTAGCTCCTACTCTTATTTACTAACTCATATTGCACGTATATTAAGTATCACCGTCGTTTTTCGTTAGAATACTTCAAACTAACCGTTGTGCCATCCGTCTAAACCCTTCGCCGTTAGATCTTTTGTATAATTTTGTAAATATTCGATAATTTATGTGTTAGTTGGTTAGCTTTAATTAGTACACTAGATTAGAACATGTATCCCAAAAATGTTTATTGTAATGTAATATATTGTGTTTTCTACATCACGCTAACGATTGTTATGTGAATCTAATATTATGCGGGAACAGTTTCTGTGTAATTATGTTAAAATTGTACATTGTACGTATACTTACCTGTATATTAATTAAATTTTATGAAACTTATTGATATTTTATTGTCAATTGGACATTTTTCCCAGCTACTTGTGTAAATATATTTTATGATTCAGAATACTAAAAGAAATTTAGTACATTTGAATTTGTCTGATAGAACACTAGAGAAAGAATTTCCCAGTTCACTACCAAAGAAATAGATTTATAGGGCGAAGCTACGTTATTTAGTCTACGCAGCTTATAACTATTCAAGGTCTGCATTGTCACTAATTACAATAAACCAGACAAAAACAAGCTGGCCTCGTGTTCGCCATGTATATGCTTCTATCAGTGATCGGGGTAGTTAGCACCGACAGAGCATGATGGACCATCAGATAAATTATTGATTCATATGTAGATGGCGGTCCTGCATATAATTCGGTCGCGTTTTGTCAAGATCTGCCGACAGATCATAGCTCACATCAAGATGCCTAATTACTTCGATGGTATTTATTTATTTATTTACAACTTACAACAGCTTAGCTATCATTAAAGGCTTAAACCTAATACAATAATACAGAGTAGGTATAACATAATGAACTTCGGCGCTCATATTCAATGTAAGAATCCAGACTACTCTAGATTTCTAGAATCTTATCAAAATTGTGTAACCCTCCAAAAGGCTAATAGTGTTAAAGATACTCTTGTATTTTTAAAATGTATAGTATTATATAGGCGACTTTTCGTGGAACGGAGAGTTACCCAAATATGAAATATGAATTATGATATTATGTAGAATATTACGACGTTTTTTTTTACTTTTGAGGCCTCGTTAAATCTCTACAAATAATTAATGCAGCAGATAATATTTTCATAATAGGTATCCTTAGATATTAGCACAGTGCACACATTATAATATTATACATACTAATATTATAAATGCGAAAGTGTGTCTGTCTGTCTGTTACCTGTTCTCGCCCAAACCGCTGAACTGAATTTGCTCAAATGAATTGAAAAAGTATGAAGATACTTTGAGTCCCGGAAAAGGACATAAGTATAGTTTTTATACAAAAAAAGTAAGTTTTTAAACACTTTTATTTAAAAAAATAATTAAAAAAAAATATCCACAGCCGAAGAATTAACCTCCTTTTTGGAAGTCGGTTAAAAATATATAATATATAATAAGCGATATTTATGAAAGATCTCTGCATATAGATCTAGGCTATAATATACATGTATAGCCGCAGACGAAGTAACTACTGTAGAAGGCATACAGGCTACATACATGATACAACCCACTGACTCTGCTTGATTCATCATAACTGTATTTTATAAAAAGATAAAACCGACTTCAAAATTGTAATTGAGAATTAAAACTGATATCTCCAAAACTTCTGAACCGATTTTGTTGCATCTTGCACTGTTCCCTAAGTGGAACAATACCTAGTACAACAAAAAAAGAAGTAGTAGTTGTAGTGTGTAGTGTAGTGTAGTTTCGGAGATATGCGAACACAAACATAAAAACATACATACATACATACACTTGAAATTTGGCACATTTGTTCAGACCACAGATCATAGAAGTAAGAGATATGTTATGTGGGCGTGGCACATGTCGCCCACTGATTGCGCAAATGCGCAATTAGGTGACAGTCACATGTAAATCGCTCCACGGCTTACACGTTGTACTACGTTGTAAATTGTAAACAAAATGCCGACTTGTGCAATAATTACGTGCAGAAATCGCAGCGAAACTTTGAATAAAAAAAATTGCGGGATCACCTATCACAGCCAACTGTAATTTATACGATTTTTTATTTTAAAAATCAATTATTCTTCACGAAAAATATTCGCCGCTACACCGCCATTTTCGGGCCGCTTGATGTTCCGTGAACTATAAAACTAAGGCACTAGTGATGTGGTATGATGCAGATTTTGGTATCGATATTTTTATGCGGTTGCGTTATTATCTACACAAATATTATAAAGCTGAAGAGTTTGTTTGTTTGAACGCGCTAATCTCAGGAACTACTAGTCCGATTTGAAATTTTGAAACATTCTTTCAGAATTAGATACTTAGCTTGTTTTTATAAAGTAATAAAAGTTAATAAATCTTTTTTCGTCATTTCAGTATTTGTTTCCGTTACTTTTGAAGTTTACCTTACTTTTTTTGACGTTGGAGATCCATGCTTTGGCTCGAATAGGCCGGCTTGACCGGAGAAATACCATGTCCTCACAGAAAACCGGCGTGAAACAGCGCTTGCGCTGTGTTTCGCCGAGTGAGTGAGTCAACCGGAGGCCCAATCCCCTACCCTATTCCCCTCCCTTCCCATCCCATCCCTACTATCCCCTTACCTTACCTTACCCTATTCCCTCTTAAAAGGCCGGCAACGCACCTGCAGCTCTTCTGGTGCTGCGGGTGTCCATGGGTGACGGAAGTTGCTTTCCATCAGGTGACCCGTTTGCTCGTTTGCCCCCTTATTTCATAAATAAAAAAACATTTGTGGACGACTGGCGAAGATTAAATTGATCCTGCTTTTTAAGCCAAAGGCTTCCCGCTTAAAAGTTAAAACAAAGATTTGTGTGCATTAAGGCGACGCGACGCCTTGATAATTTGGCTGTAGCGATGTCGATTTTTCTCAGCAATGACTAAAGCTAAGAAATTAAAGTTCATTGTTAGTATTCATCATTTCATTGTCTTTGAATTACCCATAGCATAACACGATTGGTCAACTTTTATAACACAGAATGATCAATCAAAAAGACCTCTGTAAAAAAAGGGATTCCTATTTTGCCAACAGAGGAGAGTATATTATATAAGCTTCCAAAGTACATAGATTGGTTCTAGCATACACTTTAATTTACCCATAGCTTATAATTATGAAATGTATTTACCTGTGGTTTTTAAATTACGCGACAAAAACCATTTTGTCGCTACGCCCTTTCCATTTTTTGCTGTTCCATTGCTTGTTTTCTATAAGAGGCCGGGCCGGCCTCACATAGAAAAAATGCAATCTAAAACACACCCAACACGGTTTTTTACTTTAACGTGGCGTCACCTTAAGATGTTTCTCTTGGGTTTCTGTTGTATATTCTATAAATGTATGAAAAAAATCGGCCAAGCACAAGTTGGTCTCGCGCACGAAGGGTTCCGTATCATAATAGAGCAAAAATAGGCGAAGAATGTGTATTTTGTATGGATCCCTAATTATTTAGTTTATTTTAATTTTATTATTAATAAATGTTAAAGTATAATTACCTGTTGCCGTTATTGATATCGAGCAAAAATAGCAAAAAATCACGTTTGTTGTATGGGAGCCCCCGTTTGTTAAATATTTAATTTATTTTGTTGGGGCTCCCATACAAAAAACACAAAATATTTTGGCCTAATTTTGCTCTATAATGGTACGGAACCCTCCGTGCGCGAGTCCGACTCGCACTTGGCCGATTATTACCTTTTGGGTACGGGATCTAAAAAATTATATATGTAATAGGTATGCCGTATGCATGTTTATCTAAAGACTTCGAAAATAACTCAAGGGCCGAAAGGGGTTGAAATCATCCATGATTACGAAAAACTTTTACTATGGGACCAACTCAATTCGGCAAAATAATCAGCTGTCTGGCAAAAGCGTAACTAGGCAATTATTGCCTAGTTACGATTCCCATAGTAAAAGTTTTTCGTAATTTATTTTGCCGAATTGAGTTGGTTCCATAGTAAAAGTTTTTCGTATTCATGGATGATTTCAACCCCTTTCGGCCTTTAAGTTATTTTTGTTAGTCTCTGTAATATTATATTTTATCACTTTCATTCTTTTAATAGTATTTAAGTACCTACCAAAATACATCGATATCGTCGTAATAATATGGTAATAATTAATCGACACCGTAGATAGACCGGACATCACTAGACCGTGTACCGTTGACACTATGCTGACAATGTAGTGTCATTGAAGTTGGCGACATAGGTTTCCATACAAACGGCGCTACATAACACTTCTCTTTATTTTCCTGTTCTGAGGTTCAGACGCTGATATAGACTAACATTACAAAAACTGGGCAGTTCTGGAAATATTACGCGTCGAATTGATAACCTCCTTTTTTTGAAGTCGGTTAAAAATGTACATTTCCCGCGAGATAAACAAGATAATATTATTAATTATTATACAGCGCAACATAAAATAACCACCTTTTCTTAAGTCGGCTAACAAAACCTCGCCTTTAACAGGAAAAACGAATCGTAGGTACTAATTCGGATTTAACCAACTGCATAATGCAATAATCTGTAGTTCCCACGACCTTGAAAATACACCCAGTTATTTTGCCAATAACATAACCTTTATGACGATGGCATAAGGTTCATTTTCCTACAAATTCAAACTTGAAAAAACTTTGTGCAATCTACATTTTGTACAATAATGGCATATGAGGTGTGACCGTGACGTCATCTGATTCGATACAGTACTATCATCAATATAATATCCGGTATACCAATTTTCGGCTTTATTCCCATAGACATAAGGGCCTTTGTAGTGCACTAGTTTTGTACAACCGAACAATAGGATTAGATTAGGTAAGTGAAATGGAACGTGAATTCGCGAAATCTATTTTGGCAGAGGACAAATGAGCTAAATCATCTAATGGTAAGTGACAACTAACACCGGAAATACGTCATTCACAAATTGAACAAAATTCCAATTTCCACCATTGCGTATGTCATCTAAATAAAACTATTAAGTACTAATAAAAATACTGTGTATACAGACGTGATTATTAGTCTTTGTCTTTTTCTGCTACGTTAGAAACGTCGCTTCAAAAAGGGACAGAACAGTATCTATAGGAGGTTTAAAACGCCAAATACTGAACTCCATAGACTTATATATATTACTCAGGACCGGGTCAATCACGCGTTGCAATGATGCAGATTCGTAGGGGTCAAAACGCTCCGTTTGACTCCTACGTGACTTAGTCGTCTGTGGTCCGCAGAACAAATCAGGTGGGTCATCGTATGCCTTACAGTGCCATAAAAATGCCTAATTGTGTAGTAAAAGGCTGCAAAAATTATATTAAAAAAGTTAAAAAAGCACATGGAATATCTTATCATCGGTAAGTATCACAAACTGTTTATGTAAAGAAATAATTAATTTATAATTTTACTACCGATGTCCGCAATTATCCGCCATGGCTACTGTTTTACCGAGTAATGACGCAACCCCTACATTCCACTTGGCGTTGAAAACGATCAAAACGCTAAACATAGGAGGCATTTTCAGCGTTTTGATCGTTTTCAACGCCAGGTGGAACGCGGGGTTCGTCGGTAAAACAGCATTCGCACGCGGCCGAATATTGTGTCGCACTACGTAGTTCAATCGATTTTTCATAGATGGCTCTCTATTTCCTTGTATGAAAAACCTATTAGCAAATTAATGTTCTCGTAGGCATATCCTGACATATAAATCGATGCTGAACTCTAATACACCCACAGATTATAAAATAGGAACTACGTAAGTCCTACTATCCAAGTATCCATCCCTATTCCCATAACTATAGCAGACGTTCTCAAAGTATGCTTCGCAAAGTCCTGGGGCGTAAAGGCCTTGTTCCGAGCGATACACACGTTGTTTTTAGAAATGTCTTCACTCATCAGACACCACCTGCACCATGGAGACAATTCTTTCAACGACAAAACCACACTTAGATACAAAACATTCTTTTTTTGGGGTCCGTCAAAAATGAGTAATGACACTTCTTAAAAGGGTTCCGCCAAAGATTGAGAACCGCTATTATAGCTGTACTATTATATAGATGTTTCTAGACTAGAACCTATATAAAGGATGTCAGATGTAGGTAGGTAATCAGTATCAGGAATTCACTTTAGTAAGTAGCTAATTAAAATAATATTCATTTTCTCACACCGGATTACAGTTTACAAGACTATTGGTAAATTATCCGTTTACGTCGTCGGTATGAATTTAATAACATTATGAGTTATGACTTACGAGTTAGCGGTTACTTACTACTCATTGTTGTTCATCTCATGAGAGATGAGTCAGCCAAGACATAAGAAAAATATGCGTCAGAACAAAAAGTTTAGGAAAGTTTATGAATGAACAGGGACGATTCTTATTACAATACCCTGGCCATTTAGCCAAAACTTTTTCGCTGTCACTTCGTTATAGATCGCCAATCAAAATGTATGGTCAACGTCGTATATTATGTCGATTCCATACATTTTGATCGGCGATTCGATAAAGAAAATATCTTAGCTCACCTCTCAGCACAGTTAGGCGACACGGCTGCCACATACAAAATCCCTGTTAAGAAATACATACATAAAACAAGATTCCCTGAAATAACAATCCTAAGTAGATCATCAAGGTATAGGTAACATTAATATTCATGATCTCCTACATATTAGTACGAGTAATATTGTGTAATACAAGAGACTAGTATCTTCTTTTTTATAAAAATGGATTTTCAAATGTGTTAGTCGCGCTAAAACTCGAAAACGGCTGAACGGATTGGGCTGATTTTAGTCTTAAAATATTCGTAGAAGTCCAGGGAAGGTTTTAAAGTGACACGAAGTTCACCGGGACACCTAGTAATAAATAATAGTTTCATTCGTAAGATCATGGACCAATCATTACTCTATGGTAAGATGTAGAATTGCACTGGAATACGAGTATGGCCAGTTTACATTGCATTATTCCAATCCACTATCCAGCAACCTAACCAGCGTTGGATTGCTACTGGAATGCCCTAAATTGCATTCTAGTGCAATCCAATGTAAATCCGCTTTATCTATTTATTTCGACTGATAAGTATTTGCTTAAGCAACTATAATAGTCAAGGAAATGTTTGACATTGATTTATCCAGATTTCTATTATTAATTACCTAGCTAGACCCTATAATCTCAATTAAAAATATCTGTAACAATGAGTGCAATTATGTTTATGTTGTGAACAAAGCTGTGATGTCACAACTGGCAGATCCAACAAAAACACTTGATCGCTCCTCGCGCCGACCACGGCCGGCCATTGTTAATACTTAATACCAGTTGATTGCTGTTGAGGAGTCTACGCAATGGATCACGTGCGGTGCGAACGCAGACGCTGCGCGTTTTTAGTTTGGTCTTGTAAGATGGTTGTACACCGTACGGAGGGTGTAATGCGAGTTTTATTCGATCATACGCATCGAGCACGTTAACGCGAATTTGTATGGGATCAAAGCGGTATCCACGATAGCCAGTAGATGGCGCTGCTTTGATCCCATACAAATTCGCGTTAACGTGTTCGATGCGTATGATCGAATAAAACTCGCACTACACTCTCAGGTGTAAATTTACTACAGTAGCTTAGTATTAAAAACTGTGATTGTAGATAAAAACATTGAATATTAATTATAAGTAGGTACAGTTTACCTGCTTACTGCTTAGTTACTTAGAGTGTGTAGTTACGATAAACAATTTTTTTTTTATTAATTATTACTCTTTGTAAATTAATATATTGTAATTATAAAAATAATTATAAAATAATTATAAAATATATTGTCAAAAGTGAACGTGACATGTTAAGAAAATTTTAAATGTAAATTGTAAGCGCCACCATGGACCAATCATACACCACGTACATTATTGTATGACGTACCTCTAGATTTTATGTTGATTGTGGGCCCTCTGGGTCAAGCTAGTTAGTCACATTGAAATACCTGCGACACTGCGTACAGTGTAAACACTCCCGAAGTTTAAAGGTGCGCGATTCATGTACATGGA
Organism: Plebejus argus; assembly: GCA_905404155.3. Classification (NCBI taxonomy): domain Eukaryota; kingdom Metazoa; phylum Arthropoda; class Insecta; order Lepidoptera; family Lycaenidae; genus Plebejus; species Plebejus argus. The sequence goes on from FR989926.1 coordinate 25,033,151, forward strand.
CGCAATTGGCGGACAATGGCAGTCCGTGTCCGGCCGGCCGCATGCCCACACCACGCAGTCTGCTCCCCAAGCGGTGGGCCCGCGCCCCCCGCGAGCGCGACATGGGGGCGCGGCCCCCGGGTCCGCCGCCCGCCGACGCGGAGTCCCTGGAGCGCGCCTACCCCTCCACCGGACACCTGGAGTACGTGCTGGCGGGCAGCTCACCGCCCGCCGAGAGTGCGCCCAACATGTACGACAGCTTCGAGGAGCCGCCTCTCGACCTCACCACGCATATCTGCGCCGACTCGCTGCGCCAGAGTGCCTACGAGCAGATGCGGGCAGTGGGCGGCCGCCTGCGCCTGCTGGACGAGCTCGAGTCCGGCGTCATCACGGCCGAGGCGCTGCCCGCCACCGCGGCCGCCGCGACAGACGCTGAGCGCCACGTATGCCTGTTCTGGGCCGCCTACCTTGAGCTGGCCGCCTTCCTGCCGCCGCTGGTGGAGGCGGGCGCGGACCCGCTGCACCACGATGCGCTGGGCCTGTCCCCGCTGCACGCCGCGGCCTTCAGCGGCTCGCTCGAGTGCGCCGCCTACCTGCTGGCCACCGGCGTCGACCCCGACTACACGCCGCGCTGCTTCGCGCCGCTCCACTGCGCCGCGTTCGGGAACTCCGTACGAGTGGCCAACCTGCTGATCAGCCGCGGCGCGTCCGTCCACGCGGTCGTCAAGTACGTGAACTGCGAGGGCGGGCTGCTGCACTGCGCCGTGCGCGCAGACGCCGTCGAGTGCCTCGAGCTATTCATCGCGCACGGCGTTGGCGTCGACCGGATCGAGCCCGGCGGCACCAACGCGATCCACCTCGCAGCCGACCTGGGCATGATCCGATGCCTCAAGATCCTGCTGGAGACGCCCGGGGCGGATCCCAACGTCCGGACCCGGGTCGGCGACCGGGAATCGACCGCGCTGCACTTGGCCGCCGACGGCGGCTACGCGGAGTGCGTCGACCTGCTGCTGGCGCGGGGCGCCGACGCTGGCCTGAAGAACCACCGGGGGTTTACGGCGCTGCACCTCGCCGCGCGGTCCGCCAGCCTCGAGTGCGTCGAGTCCCTGCTCCGGAAAGGCAACGCGGAGCCCAACTCGATGGACTTCGACAAGCGGACGCCGCTGCACGCCGCGGTCGGCAAGTCAGACAGCGCGTGCGACATCATCGAGACGCTGATCAGCTGGGGCGCGAACGTGAACCAGAAGGACGAGTACGGCTTCACGCCGCTGCACCTCGCCGCGCTGGACGGCCTGTCCGCCTGCGTGGAGACGCTCATCTACCACGGCGCCGACGTCACGACGCGCTCCAAGAAGGGCAACTCGGCGCTCAACGTGATCGCCCGCAAGACGCCCGCGTCGCTCGCGATGATCACGCGCAAGCTCGACTGCGCGATAACGCTGCACCACTCGCAGACGAGCAGCCGGGAGGTGGAGCTCGAGCTGGACTTCCGGAGCATCCTGCAGCACTGCTACCCTCGCGAGATCAGCTACCTCAACACGTTCGTGGACGAGGGGCAGAAGGAGGTGCTGCTGCACCCGCTGTGCTCCGCTTTCCTCTATATCAAGTGGGAGAAGATCCGCAAGTACTACGTGGCGCGGCTCTTCCTGAGCTTCATCTTCGTGCTGTGCCTCACGCTGTACGTGCTGACGGCGCTCGCGCACAACTGCTACAACGGCAGCAAGGACATGGAGGAGACCATCCAGGAGCAGGAGCTGTGCCAGAAGCAGTCCATTCTCGGCGACCTGCTGCGGAAGAATCCGTTTGTCATCGAGATGCAGTGGGTGGTGCTCGCAGCGATCACGATCTTTGAGATATTTCGCAAGGTGTACGGCATCGCCGGCTACTCCACGGTGAGGCAGTACCTGATGCAGTCGGAGAACATCATAGAGTGGTTTGTGATCGTAAGCGTGTTCCTGATCTCGTACATCTACACTAACATCACGTACACGTGGCAGAACCACGTGGGCGCGTTTGCGGTGCTCGCCGGCTGGACCAACCTGATGATGATGATCGGCCAGCTGCCGGTGTTCGGGACGTACGTGGCGATGTACCAGAAGGTCCAGAAGGAGTTCGCGAAGCTGCTGATGGCGTACTCGTGCATCCTCATCGGGTTCACGATCAGCTTCTGCGTGATATTCCCCGACTCCTCCTCCTTCGCGAACCCGTTCATGGGCTTCATCACGGTGCTGACGATGATGATCGGCGAGCTCAATTTAGATCTGCTCCTGAACGAGCCGGATGGGAACGATCCGCCCGTGCTCCTAGAATTCTCGGCGCAGATAACCTACGTTCTATTCCTGATGTTCGTCACGGTAGTTCTGATGAATCTGCTCGTCGGCATCGCCGTCCACGATATTCAGGGGTTGAGGAAAACTGCTGGCCTGTCCAAGCTCGTGCGCCAGACCAAACTGATTTCGTACATGGAATTAGCCCTTTTCAACGGCTACCTGCCGAAGTGTCTTCTGAAAATCTTGCACTCCTCGGCTCTGGTATCCCCGCAGGCGTACCGTGTGGTGCTCAGCGTGAAACCGTTAAACCCTAGTGAGAAACGGCTTCCTCGCGACATAATGATGGCGGCGTACGACATTGCGAAGATGCGAAAGCAGTACGGCCACACGATATCGTCCAACGGCTCAACGACCGGCGCGTACCTGTGCTTCAAGAAATACGAAAACAACAATGACTCGAGTTACAGAGAATACGGGTACTCGTCCGGCCTGGGCAGCCTGCAGGCGCGCCTGGACGAGACCTCGGAGAGCGTGCGCCAGCTCACCCAGGAGGTGAGAGAGCTGAAGAAGCTGATCAGCGCGCAGCAGCTCGTGATACAGCAGGCCCTGGCCGGCGCGATGGACGCCTGATCACATAATAGCCCAATTATATTTCAATGCCAGGCGCGAGTCAACAGACTAGCGTTGTTTTTACTTCAACGGGACCTTATGCGGAGGACGTAAGGGTCGTGTTCGTGGAGTCAAAGGTAAAATAACTGTGTACGGAATAATTCCCGTTCGGCGCGGATTCTAAAACTGCGCGGATTGGTCAGCTGGGCTATCGTTGGTTTGATTCTTAAAGTCAAGAAAGGCTGTGACGTACGTTTGATAAAGGAAATCTTCAGGAAAAAATAACTCCATAATAAAATATCTAGTTGTAAAATAGTTATAATGTCTAAATATTGCCCCACGCGCCTTTAAAATTGGGGCAATTTAGTATCAAATCCGAGTCGAATTATGGTGTGAAAAGTTTAATACGAATGTTAGAAGCAGTGTCGGATAGACTGTGATTGTTAAAATATTGTTGTGATATATTTTCTCTATACTTATTTATGTTTAATATTGTTTTATCCTTATTTGGTCGCTGTTAACCATTTGTGTTTTAACCAACAAAAATGGTTTTTGTTGAATTTTGAATGAGGTCTTGTTCTAAATGATCTAAACGACATAACTGCATTCATAACTCAATGCTTAATTTTTTGTGAGTTAGGTAGTACACAAATGCTTAGCAGCGTCCAATTTTATAAAGTTTGGTCTTCCAACAATGAGAAATTCTTACAAAATAAAGTAGGCTAGTAGAAGGTAGTAGAAGTAATGTAAAAATTATATTTTGTAAATTAATTACGTCATGATGATAATAAAAAGTTCGATAGAAAGATTTTTTTATTGTGATATAGCTGCTGATGTAATATTAAGTTGAACGCCCCCGTGGACCGTGGTCCAGTGGTCCAGTGGTCTACACTCTACAGTCTAGAGCGTCGCTCTTGACTCGGAGGTCGTGGGTTCGATTCCCGCGTCGGAAACATGTTACTTCCAAGTTTGGTTAGGACAATGCAGGCTGATCACCTGATTGTCTGACACGTAAGATGATCCATGCGTCGGATGGGCATGTAAAAAGTCGGTCCTGAGCCAGATCTCTCGCCGGTCGTGTCGGTCTGCCGTCCCACTGGGTTATGAGAGTAAAAGGAATAGAGAGTGCTCTTGTGTACTGCGCACACACTTGGACACTATAAAATTACTCCTGCGTACCTGGCCTGGTTTCAATGAATCCGGCCACCGTCACCGAAACCGGTGTGGGGAGTTATTATTATTATGTAGTTGCTTCTCCTACACCTCCTACCTTTCTTCTTATTAATTTCGTTGCGGGTTCCAAGATAGATTAAGCTTGTCCCTCGGGAATCCCTGAGATCATATCAAAGGGTTTTCGTGGTTGATTACCACTGTTGATCCTGGCGACACAGGAGTTGCGTGGTGGGAATGTGTGGTGGGCCAATTGCACGTTTAAAAAAATAATTATGTAGTTGCTTGATTTATCAGTAGATGGCGGAAATACGTTATTTGATCGGGTTATGTCTTGGCAAGGGCAGTTGTGCTTTACATAAAAAAATAAACTCTTTAAGTATTCAAACAAACAAAACAAATTAATTTACACAAGTTACAAAAACAGATATAGTTTGAATTGGCGGCCTTACTGCTGCAGCTGGAAGCAGTCTCTTCCAGCTTTTTTTTTTGCTTTGTTGTTTGAGCTAGACATAATCCGACCGTTTTACGTGTAGAGAAATTTAAACAGGCAGATGGCCTATGTTTAAATTTCTATGATAGTACAAACGTGAAAAACAAAATTGGATACTTTCAACAATATGATGTCTTGTGGCCAGTTCAAAAGGTTAGCAATTTATAATATTTTAATCAAGGTATCTACGCGTTTCCACTAAGGAAAATGCATGAAACAAACTATTTAATTTATCATAATATGAATCTAAATAAAATTACAAGTATTATAAAACTAACATTTATTACAATTTATAAACAGGTTCATAATAATATTGTATCAAAATAATAATACTATATCAAAATAATAATATTAAATAAATTAATATTAATTATACCTATGTAATATAAAAATCTTTGGCAACAGTTTTTGACAACAGGAGATAAAATTATAGAAACTAATAACAACATAATTATATTGTAAGGGTGAATTGCACCAGAAGCGTAGTTAAAGTTAAGGTTAAGGTTATCATTTTGCTAGGGATTTGACAGCTCATTTCACATTTTGTTGAGGTTAAAGTTAAAGTTATAGTCAAAGTAGGTTGATGCAACTCACTCTTAATTGGCCATTATTTAACTTGACGTAGGTATGAAATGTATTTTAGACACGTATTCCTAGTCTAAATAATATTGTGCGCTACGTTGTCTCGCTTGTAGGTATACATTTACACAAGTAATAAGTCTATCAACCCTCATTTTACTAAATTATGTGAGTATAGTAATAATTAAATAATAGAAAATAAAGATAGAACGTAAGTTCTTTAGAAAATATGTAGTCAATATTCCATTTCCATTTGAAATAAGTACTTAGATATAAATGTTGACATTGATTTTATTCTACAACTCATAATTTTATTTTAATTTTATACCTGCGACATCGATCTAAAATTGTTTATTATTAATAACACCAAATTTTTATAATATTATTTGGACTCATGCTCAAAATAGAGTTCCTCGGAAATCGTACAACTTCCTACAAAAAGTACCGTTAAAAAGTAGGCTACATTCACTTCCCCATAGCCTCTCTTCTACAAACCAAACTTCAATTCAATTAAATCGGTCTAGTAGTTTGGAGCATATTTGATGCAAACATCCATTTCATCTTTAAAATATCAGTAAAGTAAATATATAAATATAATTTACCCGTACATTTTCAACCCATGTCACTTTCAACCCATGTCACTTCATATCAAGTAGAATGCCTGGGGCTGCATTTCCAACTGGCCCAGTTTGGTCAGTAGGTTGTATAGGCGGCGGTGCTCTGCCCCCGGTTGGCCCACGCTGTGTGGGCACCCCGGGCTGGGACCCAGCGTGGGGCCGTCCGGGGCCTCGGCGGCCGGCGTGGGCACCTCCCCCGGCTCGAGCTCGCGACATGCTTCGAGGCGCTGCGCGATGTGTGGCGGCATCTGGGAGGTAATAATATAGAGGAATTGCAGATAAATCATTTTAACAAAAACCTACTTCAAACAACAAGTAACATAAAGTATTTCTTTATCAAGGGACTATCTTTGAAATTTCTAATTTCAGTAAAAAAAGAATCATCAGAATCGGTTTATAAATAACGAAGTTATTTGCAAACAAAAGTCATTTCTTGACAAAAAATGTGGTATCCTTGTCTCTTATTTATTTTTATTCATAATAGCGCCTTGAAAATAAAATTAGCAACTGCTATTGTAGAATTTATGACAAATTGGCCCATCTGATTTTAAATTGCCCTTTTTTGGTGTAGGTGGCAGCTGTATACTCACGTTCAACATGGGCGCGTGCAGCACCGGCGCCCACAGCGGCAGCAGCTTGTCCAGCACGGCGGGGCTGTCGCGCAGCAGCTCCAGCAGCGCCAGCAGGTGGACGCGCACCTGGAGATTTGTAAGGCTTAGTTCGGACAATTCAAGTTAACTTTCAACCAGGAAAGGAACTTGATCTAGAGTTCTAAGTACCCCATAGCAAATTTAATTTTCGATGACAGGTCGGCAGATTTTTGTAACAGATTCTGTGACGGTGGTCGGATACAGAAACCAAGAACAATAACAACATCAATTACCGCTTCGGCGAGCGCCCTGCCGGCGCCCGCGAGCCGCAGTAGGGCGGGCACCAGCGCCGCCCAGAAGTGTACCAGCTCGGCCGCCGCGCCCGCCGCCCCCGCGCAGTATAACGACCACAGGGAACACAGCGTGAACGCGCCGCACAGTGCGGACATGCTCGTCCCGCCCCCTTCCACGTACCACAGCATTATCGTCTGTAAAGTTGTGTTTACGAAAGTAGCGTATAAAAAAAGAGTCTTTACATTAGGCAGTCTTGTAGAGGTATCTTAGAGTCTTAGAAACCTTCAAAAATAAAGCGGATTCCATTTTAAAAAGCCGGCAACACGCCACAGCTCTTCTGTTGTTGCAAGTGTCCATGGCGACGGTAATTGCTTTCCATCAGGTGACCCGTTTGCTAACTTATTTAATATTTAATTAAAAATAAAAGCTTTTAAAAAGTTGGATGCGAACGCTCGGTTTACTGAATAGCTCCCCGATGACAATTCATACAACAGGTCTATAATAACCTGCAACAGATCTGTGAGTGTGCACGCAGCGTCTAGCGGCACGGGCAGCGGGGGCGGCGCGGGGGTGGCGGGGGCGGTGCTCGCGTTCGCCAGCGCCCCCAGAACCACCCAGGACGCCACTCGCACGCGCGATATACACTCGCCGATCTCGCGGGACCTGGGACCATAAATAAAGTTCATCAGCAAAGTCAGTAAAAGTAGCTTTTTTCACCAAAAAAACCATTGACTTTTGACCAAGATTGGCTTTTTAACCAGATCACCATTGTAATTATATATCGCTGACTTAACCAAAAACTATTTTACTCTTCTCATCAGCCACCCTTTATCCATTATCAATCAGCCCAACTCACCCAACAGCATCGGACATTAATGGTGTTTGGTTGGCCGCTCTAGCTTCCTTCGCGTTAGCACTGCAGACATCACCATACCATCCATCAACTTACTCACCCAGCAGCACTGGACAGCCAGGGCAGGTGTCTTGTCGCCCGCTCCGGCTTCCCCCTCGCTTGCTCCAGCGCCAACTCAGCGGCTACGAACTGCGCCACTCCGCCCTTCACCACTGCGCCAAGCGTGTCCTCGTGCAGACACACCACGTTGCGGTTCACTAGAGACTTCGACACTGAACCCTGGAAAGAGAGAGATAGATATGTAAGTTGATAAGAGAAAAAGAGATAGATAGATACATATCTAAGCAGATAGAAGAGAAAGAGATAGATAAATATAGCAGAAGGCCAAGGAAACTTTTACTCAAAATTATGGTGAAAATCTTTGGGGTCGTAATGTGAGCTCATGTTCAATAGTTTCGGGCCTAACGGACCAAACAGCTGGGCATAATTCAACATTTGCTGAAATCGACAACGTCTGATCAACAACAATTGACATGACTCGAGGCTTCGGGCTGACCGTGCGATCGGCAGATCTTCCTTTCGTACAGCCATCTCTGAGCAACTTTATCAGACTTTAAACCCTCACCTTGATCTTATTCAACAAGTGCGCATCGTTGAGCGTGTCAAGTAGATCAGGGAGGTGGGGGCGGAGGCAATCGGCGGGGGCGCCGCCTAACTCACGCGCTTCAGCCCCGCCCCGTAACGCCCCTTCCAGCGCCGGCGGCAGCAGCAGACGGCAGCCGTGACCTTGGAGGTCATAAAATGCTTAATCATGATGATAAAGTGAACAAAATTGTGCTAAATGAGGTCCGCGAGGCACTTCTTCCGAGAAAACAAAAGCTTAATTTTTTTTTTCTCATCTTTAAACCACTAAGCCGTAGAGGTTACTCATATTTTCGTGTAACTGATGACATTCTAAAGAAATATCCTATATATAACTTTGAAATATCAAGCTCACCTTGCAGCACAAACTGCAGGAGCACGAACAGGTTATCATCGGGCAGCGCTGTCTTCGTCCGTAGAGCTTGCAGCAGCTCGAACACGAGCACTCGCGACAGCAACAGCTTGTCGCGGTCACGGGCGAAGGCGCGTGCGCCGGCGCCGCACAACTCGTTACATAGAGATAGAGGCAGCGGGCCCGCTCGCACCGAGTACGATAGGATCTTGGATATCGGCTCCAAGAGGCTCTGGAATTAAGCGTGTGTTTTTTAAGGAGGATTCTTGAGAAAAGGGAGGGATTTTGTAAAATTGGACGCAAATGGACAAAAGTGTCTTAGCACGCACGTTGATTGACAGCCGTTTCCTCCTTGCCACAAAGTCATCTAGGTGGCGCGTGATTGTTTTAAAGTTGTATTAGTGTTGGACGAGTTATATGTTAGCCTATTTTTTGTTGTTTTTTCTTAGCTGTTTCCCACTTTGCTCTCCTAGAGCATTTGCACTAAGAAATTCTATCTTGTTAGGAGAGGCAATAAGTCACCTTGTGCTGGTGCGCGTGCGGCACTTTGAGCGTGGCGGCGGCGAGGCGCAGCAGGGGGGCGGGGGCGGGGTCGTCGAGGTGCGGCAGCTGCAGCGCCGCCGCCCGCAGCAGCGCGTCCAGCGCCGCCAGCAGCGCCCCGCACGCCGACAGCGGGCCCAGCGCTTCCGGCGCCAGACAGCCCAAGTACATCGCAATATTGTCCGCTATCACGCCCATTTGCTGTGAAGAAATGTTGCAAGGCATTTAGGCGTGGCTACAATCAGAACTAACGCCGCTATATTATGAAGTGTCAAGCTGGTGTAATATTAAGTGGGAGCCGTTTCGTTGATTTACAAGGTCGTGGCCAAAATCAGAACTGATTTTGTAAAGTGTCATAAATATCACCTTCCTATTTATTATTTTCTGAATCTAATGTGATTTACTAGTTGCACCAACCTCGCATTCAGCCAACAACAACTGTGACACTCACATCAATAGGCAGTGTTTTCTTGGAGTTGAGGTGGTCTATGACGAGCTGCAGCGGCCCGCACGGGTACAGCTCGTTGAAGTCAACGAACGCCTGAGCTATGCTCTTGAAGAACATCAGCCGCTGACTCTCTGGAACAGTATGTAATGGGACATTTACAATCAGCTCTGTTGAGCAAGGAAGTGGGCAGTGCGAGAATGTACCATCGAGTAAATTGATTTTTAGACAGTTGACAGACCTACGTCGTTTGGTTGGCTTATGTCAATTCAATGTTAGCTGTGATCGGTCAGATGGGTTTGACTTAACGCGCTAAACTACGTAGGCCCCCCATCTGCCTATGAATTCTCGATGAAAGTACCTGGTGTCCGCTGCAAGAAGACCTGGAGGAAGACGTTATGCGGCGCTAACTGGTGCAGCACGCAGCGGAGAAACTGATGTGCTACCGACACCGCCGAACCCGGCAGACGAGTGTTAGTCTCCGACTGCCACGAGTATGAGCCCAGCTGCACCACTCTGGGGAAGATGGGAGTGGTGAGTGCATGCGTATACGTATATGCTTGTACGTATATGCGTACACGTATATGCGTATACTATACGCATATGCGTACATATATGTGCGGATACATGTTGTGTATCCGTAGTCCGTACGCGTACAAGTGTGGTAATGTAGTGGTAAGTCGCAAAGGAAGACCTACGGCACGAGCCAGGTTGCTTAAGACCGAAATGAGTTGTCATTTTGGATGTGTTATGTATCTGAAAAACTTCGATAGTGCGATGAATACGTTTTTTCGTTGTTGTACGAGTTGTAAAATATATCATTTTTAGTATTTTTGTTATTTTGCATGAAAATCGATGACACCTGAAATCATTAGATACATGCTCACTTTGTACACTCTGTACTTGAGCGTTTACGTACGATGCACGCAACTCCGTTGCGCTGGAATTCGTTTATCGCGCGGAAACCGTACCATTTTCCGCGATTCAAAGTAACCTAAGCCCTTTCCGGGACTCAAAGTATCTCCATACCCAATTTCAACATAATCAGTTCAGTGGTTTGGGTGTGAAGAGGTGGATGGTGGAGGCGAGAGGACAGACAGACACACTTTCACATATTATAATATATTAGTAGGGATACCTGCTGACGGCGTGCAGCAGCGCGGGCAGCAGTGGCGCGGCGGGTGCGGGCTCGCGGCGCACGTACGTCGCCAGAGCGATCACGCACAGACCCAGCTCCTCGTCGCTGTATTGTTCCTCAAGGGCGCCGCACTCCGAACCTGGCATCGGGGTAAGGAGTTTGATGTAGATTTCATATAGGCCAGCGCGTTCATAGTATGCTTGCAGCGGTACCACGTGGTAATACGCAGACTAATATATTTATTTATTGCCAATATCATCAATAATTTTTAAGCCAAGAAACTCCAGTATACAATAAGTACTCACAGCGGTACCGCAGCGTGGCATCGTGTCGCGGCGGCCGCTCATGCGTGTGCGGGTGCGCGTGCGCCGCGCGCCGCCCCGTGCGCCCCGCCCCACTCCACCACGCGCCCCACCCGCCCCCATTCTCTGGAAAAAATATATTTATTTGACATAACCCAAACAATATGTCTGTGTATATGAAACAATTTCTTGGGTGGAACATTATGCTATGATTTAAAGTCCTTAATATCTTTAAGAAATTATCTTTAAGAAATTTAACATTACAATGTGCTGAAACATTGACCAATAAAAAATGCTGTACATAAACTCCAGTGTGAAAAGCTTAAAAACCAGACGTAAGAAAAACTTTCGGAATATTAGGTACATACCCGTGGAATGCGATCTCGGCGCGGGCGCTGGCGGCGAGCCGAGCTGCGCCACCTGACGCGCCAACCGACGCGGTGAACTATTGACCAATAAAAAGTTAACCAGTGTAAACCAGTGTTATAGTGAATAAATAATTTAACCAGTTTTGCATCTTTTACCTCTACCAACCACGCGTGTGTTAACCATAAACTGAACCATCTGAACAACCAAAGAACCAAACCAAACCACCGAAACTCTACCCCTAAAACAAACCATCCCTTTTCAACCTTAATATAGTAGAGGTAATACAGAGCTCTATATTCTTTTACACCAAATATTATATGTACAATTTATCTTTATTTGTTATAGAACACAGACTAAGTACGTTCAACATCATTTATTAAAATTGGATCAAAATTTAACTACTAATAAATAATAATATTTTATCGATTACTATCATTTTCTCACCGTGAACTCTCCGAAGATCCCTTAGTGAGATCGTGGGGTCGACCCGCTGGCGTCGGAGTCGCGTTCTGGTCCGAGCGGCTCGAGTCCGTCCGCTCCGTCGAGTCATCTGAATACACGTCTTTATGCCGTTCACAATAGAGCACACAGTTGAACGGGAAACGCCAATTCACAATTTAGAAAGCCAATTTGAGTCTTACGCTGTTTACAATAAAGCATAAAATAGTTCTACTTAAAGCCAATTACAATTTAAGCCGTTCATAATTAAATAATATAAAATTTATTTAAAAGCTTACACACATCGATAGCAGCAGCTATATCAGTTTGAATTTAGCTGTCTCTTTCATTTCACAATTTTATCTTTCTTACACGCACGCACGCATGCACGCAAGCACGTACGCGCGTAGCGTCTACGTATAACACACATAAATAAAAGATAAATAATCAATTGTGACAAGAAATTAACCCATAAATCAAATAAGAATGGAATCATAATATATCGAACATCATATTACATCGAAGCCTCGTCAAAATCTAAACATCAAAGGCCTTACCTTCACAAACACATCAGCCAGAAGCACACATATGGGATATTTACCAGGCAAGTTGAGGGCTTCCCTGACTCTGTCGACCAGCGCATTGAACACCGGGTACTGCTCCTTGTTGGGCTTCGGTCCTATGGGTAGTAACCTGAAAATAATCCATACTAATATTATAAATTCGGATGTGTGTCCGTTACCTCTTCACCCAAACCGTAAAACCGATTTGGCTGAAATTCGGTATGCAGATACTTTGAATCTCGGTAAAGGACATAGGGTACTTGTTATCCCCGAAAAATTTACGGTTTCTTCGCGATAAACCAATTTTAGCGAAGAAGTTACTGGCGTTATCTAGTTGTTATAATATATTTTTAATGTGACATCATATTATCATCATATTTCTTAAGCCTGGTTTCCATAAGATAGAATAGATCCTTATTATTCTTATTTTTGATATTAGATCCTTATTTTTGTACCAGTAGCCCTAGCACGGCGACCAGTGGAAATACGGAAGTATAGACAAACTGTGGAGATAAACTTAAGGTGCCGTTCCGATCTTTACCGCGGCTAATCGAGATATTTTATACCATCATCAATATATCGAGTGTATGTTAGTACTGAGTACTGAGTACTGACCGCTCTGGCGCGGGCGGCGCGGGGGGTGCGGCGGGGGCGGGGTGCGGGTGCGGGCGCGGCGCGGGGGGCGGCGCCCGCCACCACACCTCCATCTTGGACAGCGGCGACTCGGGCGACGCGTACGCCGCACACGTGCCTGAGTGCGTACAAATGTCAAGGTCATAAGAAAAAAGTGAGAAAAGTAGCCGAGCAAGGAAAATCCTCGGTCAGTGGATACCTGCCTCGTGAGAGAGAAGTTGAATGGGCTGCTTTTTGAATAGGCTATTTTTTAATTAAGTACATAATTTTATATATTATTTATTGTTTTATAATGGTGGCGCGGCGGTACTGAGTTTAAGCTTATTGATTAAATCACATGAGTTCTCACGACACAGGTTATCCTAGTGTGAGAGCTACAGTTAAACATTTGGTAATTTAAACAGCAAAAAAAAATACACTGTAATGTTTTTTAGGAATTTTGTATGTTTTGCTGAAATAAAGAATTTTTATTTTTATTTTATTTATTTGCTTTTTCCGTACGCGTAATAAGGATGCGTTCCAACCAGAGGTGAGCTAAGTTGCGTTTAAACTAATGTGTTTCTGAGAATTTATAGAGTCGCTTAGTTTGCCTGACTTCGCTTACCGCAGCGATTCTAACGGATCTTGAAAATACAAATTTAATACATGCCGCACAGCTCTGATAGTTAGCTTGTGCAGCATGTATTATAATCAAGTCAAGTGAAAATGCAACCTAAAAAATACAAAAATATACATAACGTATAGCAAGCCAAATAGCGTATTCGCTGAAAATGATTCTTACCTGGTCTTGGTAAATGATGGGGGTGCGAAAGGGCATCGCCGTTGGACGACGGCGCGGTGTCGGGAGATGTGCTGCTGCCGGCTAGAAGACGAAGAAGATTAATGTTATCATTGCAATTCAGTTAAAATAATAAATAAAGATAAAAGTTATACAATACTGAGACTATATGTAAGGAATTTTTCAGGCTACAGAATTAGAAAAATCGGCTATATGAAGCGTACGACTTTAAAGTCTCTTTGGTGAGACGACAAGTAAGTACGCGCACCCTGCGCGCGCGGTGAAACGCTATTGGTGGATCCGTGATCAGACGGGTGTTTATTATTGTAGGTTGTGATCAACTGATAGCTGTTATAAGCCAATTGCCCCCTCCAGCTTTACTAAGCGATCCTAACGTCGCGTTGTGTGCGGGTATATTATGTAAGAACTTTTTAAACTAAATTCCCAAGCTAAATGCCTAACGTTGTCAACAACGTTAAACTAGTGTTGTAATTAATAGGGCCTGTTTCACCACTTCCTGATAAGTGCCAAATATACACAACATATCTGTCAGAAGATAAGTCGTGGATAGCCTATCCGGCATTTATCAGAAAGTGATTCAACAGGCTCTTAATAATATTCACCGACAATCCTCTTCTGTTTGCCCATGATCTTGGTCCGGGGCGAGGTCTGGTGCAGCTGGTCCGGCCAGATCTCCACAGACTGACCGCTCATCGGCGTCGACTTCCTACAACACATTATTGTATGTGGCCAAATTCGATTCAAGGGTGAGCCCAAAATCTATGTTCTTGCCATGTGCAATGCAGTTGTCTTTTATTTATCGCCCTAATCAGAGACTTTTAATTATTATGATTAACCTTTAATTTAATAAAGAGTTTGACAGATAGTGTATGAGGTTTATGTAAAGATTTTGACCACTCTGAGTGCGACCGTTAGACATGAATGTATAGATTATTTATATATAAATAGCCCCTAAACTTCGATGCCCCCTTTATTTCAGATTGTGACTGCGCCTGTACTGGGACACTTACGAATAAACTCAGAAACATGATCACTTAACTTTAATTTATTTTATTGTTTTACAGAAAATAATATATGGATGGCATTTTTTGTTATAACACTTTGTCATTACAGACTTTGAGACGTTTAGACGAGAAAAGAAGAAAGTGAAGCAACTTACATGTTGGAAGAGTCGCTTCCTATAGATACAGATGAGCTGGTAGACAGCTGTTGGCCGGAACGCGACCCCGTCGTCTACAATGACAAAAATGTTTCATAATAAAAAAGGGATTTCAGACTATAATAATAGCGCCCACACCGGTTTCGGTGACGGTTTCAGGTTTCATTGAAACCAGACCAGCTACGCAGGAATAATTTTATAGTGCCCAAGTGTGTGCGCAGTACACAAGAGCAATCTCTATTCCTTTACCCTCATAACCCAGTGGGACGGCAGACCGACACGACTGGCGAGAGATCAGGCGCAGGACCGACTTTACATGCCCATCCGACGCATGGATCATCTTACTTGTCAATCAGGTGATCAGCCTGCATTGTCCTAACCAAACTTGGGAATAACATGTTTCCAACGCGGGAATCGAACCCACGACCTCCGAGTCAAGAGTCGCGCTCTATAAGCCGCGCTCTATATGCGCGATTTCAGACTACATTAGTTTTAACTGATTTTGCAAAATATTGTGATATACTTAATGAACTGACTTTAAAAAATCTGCAAAATCAATAATTAATTATTAATTAAGTTTTAGTTTCTCACACCGGTTTTTCTCAACGGGTTAGTTCCCGAAGCGCTACTAAGCCTCATGCTAACGTTCTAAAGGTGTGAATTTTCAAAAGATTTAGAAAAAAAACTAAAACATTTCATTTCAGTTTCGCATAATAGCATGGCGATGCCTTTACAAAAATTTACAAAGTAGGTAAGTACCGTGTACTGTTGTCGTTTGAGTTAAGTTTGTAGTTACTTTTAAGGGAAATAAGCACTTACAATTTTGCTGTGCGCGGGGTAAGACATGACAGCTTGCGTCTGGTACTGTTGAGGTTGGTCTTCGTAGTGCGACGGCTCGTCAAACGATCCCTGAAACACAACACAATTATTATAGTACACTGTACAACATAATGTAAAAGTAATTACGAATATTTGGGTCAAGCTTAGGACCTTAACTATGACCAGCCTGCGTTAGGCTGCGTTTTCACCAGAGATGTGTTGCGAGGAATGTGTTTTTGAGAACCAAAGAATCGCTTTATTGACATGACCTCGCTCAGCGCAGCGATTCTATTGGATCTTTTAAATGTAAAAACTTGTAAATGGCTATTTGTTTTTAAGTTAGTCGTTATTGAGATTTGTTTAGCTGTAAGTTTTTCTATACAAATAAAATAAATAAAATAAATAAAATAAATCTTAAAAGCACATTCCTCGCAACACATCTCTGGTGGAAACGCAGCTTTATCCACACCAAACGTAGAAATAGCATGTCTCCAACGCGGGAATCGACCCCACGACGACCGAGTCAAGAGCTATAACGCTCCGAAGACGAACAACCGAACAACATGATAGAGTACGGCTCCGCTTACGTAAATAAGGAATTCCAGAAGGAATCGTACATTTTGTTACATATTATGTTCTTCCACGTGTTCTATTCTATTTTAAAATTATGTAAAAAGCAGTCCAATAGCTCCTGAGTTTAGCACGTTTAAACAAACAAACGAATTCTGCAGCTTTATAATATTAGTATAGACTATGGAGTAGGTATAGAGTATACCGGCGCGGTGCTGCCGTGCACCGTGGTGTCGGACTTGTCGCTGGTCTCGGGGATGGCGATCAGCTCGCTCTCCGACGACTCCTGCTCCAGGCTCCACTGCTGGTACCTGGGAAAGTAGATCTTCATTTGAGCACTTTACGGTTCATACTTACAAAAGTACTATAACAGTCTAAATGAATAACTAGCAGACTTAGTACCATACCTCACCGGGACGCCATCGCGACGTGGCCCGTGACGTTACCGTGGCAACGTCCAACCAACGTCTGGCGTCTCTACGTCCCTGCAAAGCGGTGTTTTTCTTAAAGTTCAGTTTGAAAACAGCGCTTTGCGGCGACGTAGAGACGCCAGACGTTGCTTGGACGTTGCCATGGTAACGTCACTTGCCACGTCGCGATGGCGTCCCGGTGAGGTATGGCTCCTACCATTCAAACATTTCTTCTGTAAGAAAAAAATTGAGAAATTAAAATATGAAATGTGTCAATTGTCATTCGACACCCACACTATGTGTGTGCGTGTATGTGCGTGTGTGTGCGTGCGTGTGTATGTTTTCAAGGTTAATACATTATCGTAGACTTTTATTACTTGATGTTATTTACTACTATCTTGGTATAAGATGGTACTAACTTTGTAGCCTCAGGAGGGTCGGGCCAGTGCGCCGGAGACTTGTGAGGTACCGTCGGTTCCTCGGCCGGTACCAGCGGATCTCGACCTTCTGTATGGAAAACGGTATTTTAGGATCATTTTTCCAAAGACCGTCAACATTTTATTTTACTTCTTTACTTCATGTCCCCTGGACTTAAATGTCTAGAGTCTAGACTTTATGTCCCCACTATAGCCATTAACCAGCGGACGATCAAGAGGCTTCCAACCTTACCTCATTAAAATCTTTAACATATTATGAAAATAATTTAAGAAGTTATGATCAACATCCGTAGGCAATAGATACAAAATTATAACCCTCCCTCTTGCTTTGCCGTAGTTGGATAAAAGTAGTATAATCGTGGACCGTGGTACCTCTGTGTCTCGGCGCGTGCGGCAGCAGCAGCACCGGCGGGGCGCGGCGGCAGCGGTGGTGCTGCGCCTCGAGCGAGTTGAGCGCGACCCGCACCAGCGCGCCCACCAGACCGCCGATAGCGCCTGACTCTGTACCGTAGTGGTACTGAAAAAAAGTGGAAATTTGCATCTAATTTGGTTGACTTTTGCACTATTGTCCAAAGAAGTAACCAGTTTTTAAATACCGATTGCAGTAATGAGAACAAGAAATTTTATAAGTCGTGTGAGTGAATCAAACGAATCCAGGAGGATTCGTTTGATTCACTTCATTTATGAGGACATAATATTGTAATATTTTCATGCAAATTTCTTTTGCCTAACTGACACGAGTAATTAAATATCGAGTAATTATATATTAAAATTGAAGTAAATAAAATAAATATAATCCAACCGAGAAAGTTACACACATTTAAAAACAGTGGTCACAATATTGCACCTTGAGTGTGCCTCAACCATTCTATCATACAATATATAATGTACTAGAGAAAGTTGAATAGGGCAGATCGGACCTGCGTCAATTGGCCACTTCACGCTACCCAACCGACTGCTTACGATTTACTTTAAATTGACATAACCCGAGCAAATGACGTGGGTTCGCAATCAGCGTATGAATCAGTGGCCTCGGTGCTTTCATTATTAGCTTTATCTCACCTTGTAGAGGACCACGATGAGCGCCATGAGCCAGTGTCGTCGCACGTGCGGCTCCAGTGCGGCGAGAGAGTGAGTCACGTTAGCGCTAGCACTGCCCGCGGCTACTGGCCGGCAGCAGAACTAAAGATAAAAATTTCAGCGATGTTTTATATTTTTGTAATCAACAATATTGATGATGAAGTTGTAATTTATATACTTAATAAGGAGAACTTAGTTTAAGTAGACAGGTTGTTAGGGTGAACACCGTTATCCTTAAAACCATCAAATGAGCCCGTCAAAATGAACAACATTTTCTATGACAACAATGCTGGGAACTCAAAAAACTCAAAAAAGGGCTCATTTGATGGTTTCAAGGATAACGGTGTTCACCCGAACAACCTGTATAAGATATTAATAAAATCTATACTTACATATAATAAAACTGTAGAAATGTGAATTCTGTACATTAAAGATATTCAAAAAAAATAAGCAGGGGGTGTCACTAGATCGCTATAGAAGCCAAAAATGTGGTTAGTTTTTTGTCTGTCTGTCTGTCTGTCTATATGTTTGTTCTACTATCACACGAAAACTACTGCCCCCCTACCATGAGCTCTTATAGCAGTATTACTTTAATATTACTTTTGAATTTCGCATAAACAAACATGATCTCTATTTATATTAACATAGCTATGTTTTTTGTTTGTGCGAAATCTAAAAGTAATATTAAAGTAATACTGCTATAAGAGCTCATGGTAGGGGGGCTGATCCGATTTGAAAGCGGTTTTCGCAGATATATTTATCTTCTTCCAACTTAACATCTGGTGTATAAAAAAAATCCCCCCACCCCTCTAAGGGGGCAAAAGAGGGGTCAGATTTTGTATCGAACTTTTTTCTTTAGCACGAAAACTACTGATCCGATTTGCATACGGTTTTGGCAGATATATTTGTCTTCTTTCAACTCAACATCTGGTGTATAAACACTCCCCCCCCCCAAAAAGGGGGTCAGATTTTGTATCAAATTTTTTCTTTAATGCACTTACTTCATATTATTAACTGTATTTTTCAATTTTTCCCCCACAAAAGAGGGGGTAAGATTTTGTATCAACTGATGAAGTAGAAACACCTTAAATGGCAAAACAACATTTGCCGGGTCAACTAGTAATATAATAAGATATTTGTAATAGGGGCCATCTTGGCCTGACTTATATAAATAAATTTAAAAAAATGAGGTCAAAAAAGTAGAAGATAATCTAGAATAAGTTATGCTTTAAAATGTGGTATAATTATGTTGGTGTCAT
Source organism: Plebejus argus (assembly GCA_905404155.3). Classification (NCBI taxonomy): domain Eukaryota; kingdom Metazoa; phylum Arthropoda; class Insecta; order Lepidoptera; family Lycaenidae; genus Plebejus; species Plebejus argus. The sequence goes on from FR989926.1 coordinate 25,052,560, forward strand.
TTTTAAGCTTACTTGTAGTAAAGACAGAGTAGGTTCGGCTATATGCGCTCCCATCACGTAATTTTGATCCAAGACTTGGGGTAGATTTGCGAGGAATGCATTGAATATAGACGACAATCTGCAGAGACAAAAGATATCATTTGAAGATCTAACTTTTGAAGAATTTATATACTTACACAAAAATATTTTAAAATATACCTGAGAGAATGAGGGGATATAGTAAAATACTTTTCCACACAATTGTAGCCGAGCAATACGAAGAGATGCTTCAAAACAAGTTCTTGTGTTTTGGCAGCCGTTTTATCGTCAATGGGATGCGCTTGATCAGACCTACAACACAGCTCATATTATCAAAACTAAAGTTTGAATATTGCATAGATACTTAGAAAGAAAACTTAGTTTTAATGATTTTTAAACACGATAATGACCACAAAATTTGATGAATTGTAAAACTTCGTTAATAAACGAATAAGCAATATAAAGACTTTAGAAAAATGACTTGCCTTGATAAAAATTGCATCAAAAGGAACACCAACAAATTCGTTGTTTCTTTATCAGTTTCTTCCAGATCGACCGATTTTGGTAGAACGGTTGTCAAAGTATCGTCAGTAGAACGACCAGACATTGAATGTACTCCATATTCTAAAGAAATAATAAAGAATACGCTTAGAGAAAATTTCACAGTAAAATAGTTAATAGAATCAGGCGTTACTTTGCGGAAATCCATAGCTTAAAATTTAGTTTGTTATTATTTTTAGCAATATTCCGCGAAATAAACCTCAACCTTTAAGTAAATGAGTGAGTGCACGCATAGGCATGCGTACAACACCTCCCTCCTCGAAAACCTCACCTGGAGGTTTTCGACCTGCATGGTGGTGAGGGGCCTTGCACGGATTTGCCAACATTATTGCTTGTGTGGTGGTGGTGTTTGCAGGTTCTTGCATGCGAGTGTACGCATAGGCAGTGTGGGAGAGGAGAAGGTGCTGTACGCATGCCTATGCGTACTCTCACTCATTTACTTAAAGGTTGAGGTTTATTTCGCGGAATATTGCTAAAAATAATAACAAACTAAATTTTCACAGTAAAATGTAAAGAAAGAGGAAGCAATAAAAAAGGAAAGAGTATACAGATAGTAAAATATAAGGGAAGAGAGAAAAGAAGATAAATTTATCTCACCATTGTTAGATTTCGAGCCTCCCAATTGCTGTGGTGCTGTTAGTAGCTGGCCAAGACCAAATCTCGACGTTTTTCTTTTCAGCAATGGCGCCGAGTATTGTCGCGAATATACTTTTTCACGTTCTGTTTGGAAATATATACAATAACTGATTTAAAGGTAACGAAACTACACAACATTGGTACAACCACATTTACACACGTCAGCTACTAAGCGTTTTTGGTAGTCAGAAGCATGGGTAACAACGTAAAACAATTTATGCTATAATTTGTTAGATAAGATTGTAGACCAAAAAATACGTAAATACTTACGAGTTATGATGAAAAATAATTAGAAAGTAATGACTTACCACAAAGTAACTTACACAACAAAGCTATTGAAACGGAAACACAAAAAGCGGGTAAGGGGTGCTCAAGTGCTGAGGAGTAGGGGCGCGGAGATAGTGCAAGAAATCTCCCGATGATTGTGCAACGTGGTACAGATTTACCAGAAACATCGAAAACTTCTATAAAAACATGAAGCTATTTTCAATGTTTTCGCTAATCCATTCCACATAAAACCAGGAATTGACGGAGGGATTACCTAAAATACTAACGGGGGAGTGGAATAAGTAACTTCAAAACGGGAGATTAATAACAAGAAAAATATCTTTTAATCAAATGTATCAAATCGTGCAAAAGTTTTCACTCTGTCAGTGTATCACAGATTAAATTAGCCAAGTAAGTAAAAAGAGTTGTGAGTGCAATAGATTTTGTTAGAATTGTGAAATGTGAATGTAGATTACGGCATGTATTATGGCGTTCTCTTCGGGTATTCTTTGTCCTTGATAAGAATTATTTTGCGTTTGTCTCCCAGGGCTTTATGTGCTGTAAGTACGATTTATTTGATTTATCTATTGTCTCATTACTCATATAATTTCTGTTTCAAGGTTTAGTGTAGCTTCTGCATTATTTTCATATGTATCTATTTATTCGCTTTATGTTATTACTATTGTATTACCTAAAATATTTCAAATTATTAATTATTAATTGTATTACCTAAAATATTTCAAAGAGAGATTCAGGTATAACGTGGGATTGGGTGCGGATGGGAGATCGGCACCTGTGGTCGGCGGCGGCACGGCGGCCGGCGCGGAGATGGTGCGCTTGTAGGGCCACTTGGCACCGAGCGAGGCGGACAGCGAGCGCGCCGGAGCCTGCGCCGCGCGCCGCCCCCGCTGCGCCGCCCCCTCCCCGCCCCCCTCTGCCACAACATACCCCGCGCCCCGAACTAGTACACTGATCATCTACGTAGACTATCCGCTAACATTTAACCTCACAGTCATCATTTACAGAACGGCGTTTGTATTCCAGTTTGAAGATTTTTTAATAATTCGAAAAAATTTGTTGTATAAATAGAAGTATTCTAATTCAAAATTATATGTCATTACAACTAATGCCAAAACAAAAGTCGAATCATTATGCCATAAGAAAACTGTAAACTTTTATGCCGTTTTAATGTCAAGAAGATGAAATAATAGAAAACTCGATATAAAAAACAATTCATATCTACCAAACAAGTTATAAGTTATAACATTATGTTTATCAACAAACACAAGCGCCAACTCTAGGAGTACAATGTGAAAACTTACCTTTTACGTTAGAAAAGTCCATAGACTTGTTAGAATTGATTTGAGCTTCCAAGACGAGAGCTTCGAAACGGTTGAGGAAAAACTCCCAAGTGAGAATGTGTCGGTCGCTGAGAGTGTTGTGTAACTGGTATATGGACTGTAGGATCATCGGGCGGTCAACCACTACCAAGTCAAACTGGGTCTCTAGACAGTATAGTAGCATCTGTCGGACAATACAATTTATTAAATGCTCCTATTCAGATTTATCATTATATTTTTATAAAGAATAATTTTAAACATACCTCTACAGCGGTATCATGTATGGTTCCAAGATATAGTGTGGCACGCTGAGCTACGTACACACTGATGTCATCCATGCTCGAAATGAGGTAGCAAAACGCTGTAGCTAAAGCGGTTTGTAGGGGAATACTCGTTTTCACTGGAGATTCATCCATGAAACTGAAAATATAAGACTTGGTTAATAGTCGACTTCAGTGAAGCATTTGACTGGTCTATCCATATTGTTATTGAGTAAAGACTATTATGACACTGAAAACATTATTAACTCGTACACCAATTGCACCATAGCTGTACCTTGCCACTGAACTCAAGATTCCGACATCGTAGGGTTAAGGGGAATAAGTGCGAAAAACACACAACACATACACACACACATACACTTACACAAACAAGCATCCTAGTAGTCACTGCCACTGAACCCAAGACACTATAGTCGTCGTAGGGCTAGGATGCCTTGCTACACTACAAATATCTACACAGTATGTACAGGATTACACACACATACACAAGCATCCTAGCAGTCAATGCCACTGAACCCAAGACGCTTTCGTCGTCGTAGGGCTAGGATGCCCAGCCACACTACAAATTACACTCACACAAACACACACACACAAGCATCCTAGCAGTCACTGCCACTGAACCCAAGACGCTATCGTTGTCGTAGGGCTAGGATGCCTTTACACACTACAAATAATTACTACACACCTATGTGCAGTATCACACATACACACACATAAGATAGATCTTAGGTGTAAGTAACTTATCACTAACTTATACGTACTGTAACTGGCTTCTGTGGCTCTGGTAATGATCTAGTAATGCTATTACATGTATATTGTATACAATAGATAATCGCCTATTTTTAAAAATACTGTTTGTTTACTGTAATATATTATAAGATTCTTGTTGATTACTTATAAATACATTACTTTGTTAAAAATACTTGGAACATGAAATATATGTCCTTAGCTGGTCAAAATAAATAATCGAATATTGTTCCTAATATTAAATTTCATGTTAATCATGATGTTCACTTTTCAAAATATTGTCTGTTTACTTGTAAATACTTACATTATTTTGTTAAAAAGACTTAATACGTATAGTAATATTATGTCCTTAGCTGGTTAAAATGAATAATCGTATATTGTTCCTAATATTAATTATCATGTTAATCATGATGTTCACTTTTCAAAATATTGTTTGTTTACTTATAAATACTTAAATTATTTTGTTAAAAAGACTTAGTACGTATAGTAATATGTCCTTAGCTGGTTAATACAAATATTTGTATATTGCTAATATGTATGTTCATGATGGAAGAGACTGGTCTCCACGACACAGGGAATCCTAGTGTGGAGACCAGAGTTTTTGTGTAAGATTAGCGTGTAAGTTTTCTGTGAAATAAAGATATTTATTTATTTATTTATTTATATTCCGTAACATTACGTATATAAGCCTAGCTGGAACTAGAGAATACGAGGAACAAAGCATTAAAATTAAGCAGATTAGACAAAATTAATAACCATAAACAAAATTTACGACTTCGAAGTCAGGAGTACCACAAGGTTCAATTTTAGGGCCCTTTAGAAATGAAGTTATTCAAGTTGATATTTTTAATACTATAGTAATATACTAACCGTATCAACATAGTGACTCGCTCGACGGATATGAATCGGACCTGTGGGTCGGTGTGGTGGAAACTGTCCCTCAGTAGGGCACAAAGTACGTCCGCTCCGCCAGCTAACGTCGCACAGTGCAACAGTATCGGAGCGCTCACAGAACAGATGTGGGACTGAGCTGCGTCGCAAACCTTCCATAGACTGCAGAATATTTTAAGTAATAACTTAGACATAAAAATGACCGTATCACAGACATTAGCTCTAAGAACTTATGTTACAGCTCCATTAAACATTATTACGTACCTGTAACGCAAACGAACAACAGACTTTTCTTTGTAACTAGATAATGTGGATGGGCAAAATGTAATCAGCACGACTGGTTACATTTTGCCCATCCACATTATCATTGGCTATCACATACTTACTTTTCAATGAGCAAATTTTCTTGGCACCAAATAAGGAAGCCCCTATGTTCTGCCAGGGTGTCAATGTTCAGAACGAGCACTTGGAGACATTGTAGTAAGTGATACAGGATATCCGGTCTCTTCGTGTTTTTTATTTCCTGCCAAGAGGACAAAAATATATAAAAACAAAAATCATCTTGCTACTTTGTAAGCGCATTATAAAACTCTGCGGTAAATGTAAATTTTCCCCCAGCAAAAAATGTTTTTTCCTAGTTTCTATATTGACGCTAAATTCCATCATTCAGTACTTACTTGACCCTATTCAAATGAAAACATACAAGCTTTATAATATTAGTGTAGAAACACCAAGAAGTTACATAAAAGAAGTTGTAATACCTGTAGCAATTGGTGGATGTATTGAAGTTCTTGCGGTAGTTCATCAACACAAAAGTGGAACTTCCCAGCCGAGGTTGGCCAAAAGTTTGTCATGTCGTCCTCCACTGAGTCAGCTTCGTTTTCACCGACAAGGTTAGGTGTGGATACCTGATCAAGAATCAGACTATTGTTTAGAGACAATTAAGATTAGGTACCTGCTTTAAAAATGATTTTTGTGAGGCGTTTCATTTAACATCATTAAAATACATATTTTGCACGACACTGACGGGGCAAAATGTTGGATCCATTTAAACCCATGAAACACCTTTATAAACCACATTTTATGCAATAAACATTAAAATATTCTATTTTATTCTATTCTAATATTTTACTATCTACAACTATTAGTGCTTGTTCAGACACAGCGCCTTTGTAATAAGCTGCGAGCGATTTAACCGGTTCCCCCTGTGTCTGAACAAGCACTTACAGTACAGCCACGAAGCAAGTAGATATTCGTCAATTGACCTACTTGCCACATATTTTTAACTTTTTTTCTTATTGATACTTTAATTCCACAGGTAATTTATAAGATACAAGTAACATTAGGTCAATGGACGAATCTCTATCAATTCCTAATCTGACTATTGCAACCACTTCATCAACAATTTATGACCTTTTAAAGGAGAGTATAATTACATTGGCAGTAGCAGTAGCAACATCTGTATCGGTGAGTGTGACTGAGTGCGCCGTGGCGACGGGCGGCCGCTCCGCCGGTGGCAGCGATACCGCCATGTCCAGCTGCTCCGTGATCGTCTCCACCGTCGCCGTCATTATCTGCGCACGCCATATCATTCACTATTACCTGATGCTTAGGACTAGTTCATGTCGTAATATCTTGAAATTGAATGACCCATCCTCATTATCTGCGCACGCAATATCAACCACTATTACCTGATGTTTAGGGCTAGTTTTACCATGTCGTAATAATATCTTGAAATTAAATGATCCTCATTATCTGCACACGCAATATCAAGTTATATGACCTGACTCTGAGGGCTGATTATACCATGTCATTATATATTGAAATTTAAAGACCAGTCGTTATGTTTTGAGCGTGCGATATCAGTCTTTTACCTGAGATTTAAGTATTTTTATGTTGTATTATCATTACAATGTTACTTATTGTTACTTGACTGGCATCTGCGTACACTTAACAACAATTCTTTGTTTAGAGCACTCAACAATTTTCGTTTTTCTATGTAATGACAAATTATGAAAAACTACTAAATTGCCGAGCATTCGTAGTAGAATGTGATGGCAGATGGCAAAAATAATTTATTGTCGTCATCATTATATTTCCTGAATAAACGATTATATAAATTAATTAATAAGCAAGTTAGTGACAATTTACTTTTATTAAAAGTAGGCGCTACTGTTTCGAGCAGCTAAAATGTCACATTGCAACTCATTCTAAATCCAACTATCTAATTTCTAAAAACTTCTAAGAAAAATTAACACGAGATTATAAATTTTGCAGCAAACATATTCTTATAAAAACTAAAAGCATCAATCCAATCGAACAACATCAACACATGGAAAGGAACAATTAATACTAAGCGAAAGAAGCAGTGAAACAAAATGAAAAGACAGAAGAGATAGAAACGTACTTGTGTATCGCCTGACGATTTCGTCAGAGTGGCGTCCGAGCCGATGTCGCTTATTAGAGAGAGTTGCATGAAATGAACAAACTATACAACTATTTTATAGAAACAAGAGCTGGCAGTGGCTAAATGAACGCATTGACTTGGCGGGGGATCGCTATAGAACTGCGAATGATAAACCCAGAGGAAAATTTTAAACATTTGTTTATTTAGAAAATAAAATTTAGTTCATTCGCAGGCACAAATTTAAATACTAAAATATCTACTTTAGTTTATATTTAGGTTTTATTTATGTTATCTAATAAAATATGATGCGTTAGTGAGGCATATGTTGACCAAATATATGAATAAATGTATTCAGTTAAGTTAAGAAGACTATTAACATTTAAATAAAGTTAGAAAACTCGTTTTGAGATCATTTCCACCATTTTGCTATAATTTTTTATTTGCTCTTTGGATCACAATAGAATTTTATCTGAAATGATCTGATTTACACTGACTCCTTACACGATAAGGATACAAAAATTATGGTCCTTTACGTTAAGGTAAACAATCTAAGTATTTTAAAATATGTTTCAGTTAAACAAAAACTTTTATTTACGAAGGATTAAGTAAACACAAATCTAAGTGGAAACGATCACACTTATCATGCAGCCATTAAAGCTACGAACATTGATAACAAAAAACTGTCAGTAAAGAATATAGGTCACACAAGAAAAGCTATGTAATCCAAATACACAAACTTTAACAATAAAACAACTATTCCTAATGATCATGAGGTAGAACACTTACTTAATCTTGTCAAACAGAGAGACGATATTTTGATATTGAATATAACGATTAATATCATAACAAGAGACGTTGCTGAATTTTGTACTAAAACCGACAATCTCTGTGTGACAATTGCATCGCCCGCCAAATCAAGCTAGACTAACGGATACGCACGTGAGGCATATGCACTAGAACGCCTCCCAGAGATCCGCGCTCGAGGGCACCCAAGGGCTCTGCTTGGGCCGCTCCGGCTGCTACGGATGGACCCACACGACGTTCCTCGTCCATTTGAGACTTCTTCGGAACTGCCTCTGACCAACTCTCTTCCGATGGAGGCTACACATTTAAGCTGCGTTGAAGCGATTCCTTCGCTCATTTTTGGATTGGTTTCAAATGTGAAATTTTCTTTGACCTTTGTAATGTTTTCACTTTCTGTGATAGTGGTAGGTGAAAAGTTTGACACTGTCATGTTTAATGTGTACTCGTTGATGAATATCTAGTCGATAATCGTAGCAGCGGATTCGTAGATATTACGGCTCTCTTGACTCCGACAAAAAGCATAAATTTTGTAACATTGACCAATGATAGTTCCTGGATAAGATGCAGAAATAGTAACGGTTTTTGACGCTGCTTAGGACTCGAAAAATGTTAAGGAGTGATGTGATTCGGTAGTATTTCAGCATTAATTATCCAGGCTATATTGCTGGCAGCGATGCACCGATACAATATCCAGAAGCGAGAGCAGAATCGAATACAACGCGATACATCATAGACATCGATAGTTGTTGAAAAAGCCTAGAAAGAAAAACATCGATGTATCGAAACGATTAGAGCGAACGTAAGAAACATCGACTTATATAATATAATATTATGTTATCGATGCTTTACTTTGAGTGAGTTTGTCAATGTGTGTATTGGTTATAACTTGTAAGTTGTGACGAATTAAATGCAGTGAATTCTGTTTAAGTACTATTGAGTATTCATGAATTATTTTATGTGTCCGTACGTACTAATAAAATACCTACTTTATGTATACAGACGTTGTAACACCGTGTTTTGTTAACTAATAAAATTCCAAGTGACGCTACAAAATGCATCGTGCCTATCTGACAAGCGAAAAACGCTAGCTAGCGAACGCTAACGTGCGGACAAAGCACGGTGTTATAACATCTGTATAATATATTATTATACACATAGTAGGTATTTTATTAGTCATAATATACGTCAATATATTTGTCTGTATGTATATCCCACCTGCTGCGTTATTCTCGGCGCGGGCGGAACCAACACTCGCACTAGCCGCACGGCGAGCTGCGCGCAGAGCGCCGCCGCCTCGCAGTACGCACACGCGCCGGCCGATGCGCATTCCGCTGCAAGGTAAATTATTTCTATTATTTTATATATTGCTTTTTATGTGCACCGATATTTTGTTGTAATGTGTACGTTTTGAATAAATGTTTTATTATATTTATGAACGTAGAAAAAAAGGCGGACGGAGTCTTATTATACAAAAATACACAGAACCGTGTCTTCATAGTCGGCCACGCACACATTCTTACGCCTGTATTTGACAGTGTGGACTAGCGTAATAATGTGTGCGTGCGGACCGTGTACATGCAGTCAGCCTGGCCGACTCTGAGGACACAGTTCTGTGTTAATAAGACTCCGTCCGCCTTTTTTTCTACGTTCTGAATGATTATATTATTGTGAGAGGGGATAATGACGCGCTGCGGTTATTTGTATCCTATATAATTTATTGTTGACGCGCGACACAGCAATACGCATTTATTGCATACAATGCGTTATTACTTTCCGGCGTCGCAACGCTCGCTCTTCGCTCTTAAGAGCACATTATACAAGACTTTTAGAACCTTTGTGTTTTGCCAGAGCGCATTATGCGGCACAATACTTAACGTTGACGATTCCCACAATTAAATACTCTTACTAGCTAATGCACGTCCCAATTAAACAAAAGCACACTTTGGCATGTGCGCCACTGACTCGCAATATGATTTGCAATTACTGCCGCACTCAGAGACGAATATTAATTACTTAACTGTAATTTAACGAAGTGTTTGACAGATTATAATGTATGGGGCCTATAGCAAATCTGCATTGCATTACAGTTCAGTAATTCATTTCGTCTCCGAGTGCGGCTGTTATATTGGAAAACACAGTTTATATTAGCTACAGTTGTGGAATTTAAAATACACTCACAATGCTCAATAGTATTAAGCTGGTTGGACTTAAGCATGAGCCGCAGCAGCTTGGTCGCCTCGCTGCTCACGTTCTGTATGTTGATGCGGTGCGCCTGCAGCTCCAACTGCGATACAATAATTAGATATCCTATACACTGTTATAGGAACTAGTATGTGAATAGGGGTGTCTAGGTATGGTGAGTACCTAGGAAGGCACTGGAAAGGACAAGTTCATCCGACAACGATGTTAAAAGATACTATCGTTTCTGTCGCACGCCTAAGTCTACCAGACGTACGTCAGTGATTACGGAATAAAATAATTACCTGTTTCAACAGTATATCAAGCATCAGTATACAGCACGTCAGGTTCTGTGGTTTCGATTCTTCATCCTTCGCTTTCTCTTTTTCGCCTTTTTCTTTATCCGTCGAACTGCCGTTAAATTTGTCGCCATCTGTAATTTTTTCATATTTATCTACGACATTTAGAATTAATGTTGTCAAAACCTTCTATTTTCATAAATTTGCATTAAAATCATAATAAAGCGAAATTCTGCAATAACGCGACTTACCGGAATATCGAGACTTACTGCAATAACGCGTCTGACTACAATAACGCCGCCTACTGCAATAACGCAACCTACTGCAATAACGCGTCTGACTACAAAACGCCGCCTACTGCAATAACGCAACCTACTGCAATAACGCAACCTACTGCAATAACGCAACCTACTGCAATAACGCGACTTACTGCAATAACGCAACCTACTGCAATAACGCAACCTACTGCAATAACGCAACCTACTGCAATAACGCCGCCTACTGCAATAACGCAACCTACTGCAATAACGCAACCTACTGCAATAACGCAACCTACTGCAAGAACGCAACCTACTGCAATAACGCCGCCTACTGCAATAACGCAACCTACTGCAATAACGCGACTTACTGCAATAACGCAACCTACTGCAAGAACGCGATCTACTACAATTACGCGAATGGCCTATACTTGACTTACTATCGGGCGGTTTGATGACGTTTTCAGGCATGTTGACGACGCAGTGCACGAACAGGTCGAACAGGTGCGACAGCGGGATCTTCACGTCCAGCAGGGATATCGTCTGAAATATATACATAGTTTTTGAATCACTAGCTGATCCGGCGAACGTTGTTTTACCACAGCGTGGGATGCTTGAACCCACCGTTGTCATGGAGACGTTGTTTGAGTTTCCCACATGAATGTATTCCGTTTGGTATGCTATAAATTTATTTCGGGTATTAAGCATGGACTTTGGCCGATTCCAAAACCCAAACGTAAATCGGTCAAACTCATCCGTTTCAGAGGAGTTTGGATAGTAACATAGTGACACGAGAATTTTATATACAGGGTCATTGCAGATATCATGACAGACCTTCTGGTACCTTCACAATACAGTATTTGCTATGTAGGTTGCCTGTAGCTACAGGCCGTACCTGGTACCACATGCAGCTGCCGCAGGCCGTACCTGGTACCACCTCGAGCCGTACCTGGTACCAGTGCAGCACGGGCAGCACGGTGGCGGGGCGCGGCGTGTCGGTGGCGCGCAGCTCCGCGAACCGCCACACGCGCCGCTCGCCGTCCGGCTCCGGCTCCAGGACCTTCGCCATCACCACCTTGAACTCCACCAGGTCCTGTTGATGGAAAATTGAGGCAATGAAGAATGAACTAAACTAAGATAATAGAACCAGAGCCTCCAACCAACACGTTTTCTGTTTCGCTTTATAGAAGTTCTGATCAAATGTGTGGAAATAACATAAGCGTTTGAGTATATGAAGTCGACATTCGACTGATTTGACTTATGGTTTAAGCAAATTATAATTTACCTTTTCTGCAACGTCTTCGCAGATGGACTCCATCCAGCTGGGCATGATGTAGTCCCAAATTGACTGCGTGATGATTCCGTACGGGATCAAGCAGTACAACCTAAAAGACATTTAAATTGTTATTATTATTTAATCATCATGGAATAAACCATGCAAACATGTAAAAAATAAAAATGCATTTATTCTGCACTTAATTGAAGACACTACCTTGATGATGGTGTAAAAATAACTTAATGAATGTAGGTTTACCTGCGGCTGCGAATACAGTTCGACCAACTTCGTTTTACTCCAAAAATCGACAGTTACCGAGCACTACTAACGTGACATAGCAAGGTGATACGTTACCGATTAAGTCCATCCTTCAGGTGCTGTCCCTTCGACGCGAGATTGTCCCAGTGTCCCGCCTGGCGCGTGTGGTGCGGCGGGTGCGGCAGCAGACACGCCACGAGCACGCTCCGCGCCGTCTCCGCCACGCGCCGCACCCACCCGCACACGTGCTCGCACTTTAGCTTCTCTACCGTGTTCGCTGTCTCACCTATAGCATCAAATATTATTTAAAGTGCTTGACAATACCGCACTTTGGTATGTTAACGTTAAATTGCAGAAAAAATAAACCTATTGTCATTAACATAAATTATAAACTAAATGGGGTGAAATAGAGCTCCTTGAGGTACACCAGAATTTTCGCATTCGTTTGCTTGTAACATTATTTTCCACTTTCTTTTCAGTATTCGCAGGCTTACTTATTTCAATCAAGGAAAAAACTAAGAGGAAAACCGATCACCGATTATTATTCAACTCACCAGTATACGAGAATGATGTAACATGGAACCAATGGAAGAGCACAGACAACAGGCGTCCCAACACTTCGTCCGGAGTCTCGGGCGTCGGTGTGCATAGTCCTACCATCAGCCAAACGCCGTATCTAGAAAAACACACATCGGATCCTTGAAGAAATAAAAAGTAGAGACAGAAAGACAGGCATTAAACAACATTTTCTTCAACAACAATTTAAAATATAAAAACATTTCTATAAATATTAAAAAAAATTACCGTCCCAAAAGTTGTCTATCTTCGACTGAGATAGGGTCAGGCAGGTTGACGCTGAGGGGATACTTGACTTGCTCCCACGAGCTGTCCGGATCCTCCATGTTGATAGGCTTCGCTTCTTTCAGGAGGCTGAGGAATAGTCGGTTTAGTAAGTAATAGGGACTTCAACAAATTGTTATTTAGCTGATTTGAAATGTGAGTTAATAGAGTGAAAACTGTGACTACGGCTGGATCATCGAAATATATATTATGTCGCAGTCATCTAGTTCAATCTTCGGTTCGATTGAATGACTAGCGCATCCATTGAATGACACCATTCAATTGAATGACTCGGCCGAACGTTGATTGAACAATCGTCACTCAACGTCCAACTAGTTAGCGATTTGTAACATAGCCCTTTGAAGAGAGCGGATATGAAGTCAGTCAGGTAATTGAATGTATTTATTTTTAACGGAATAGGAAATGTATAAGAGCAGTATATAATTTTTAGGTAATTAATAGCAATGTATTTATTACTCCGTTTGTCCAATGCGATTGGATTTGGTTAGGTTAGATTACGCTACGCTGCGCTACGCTCCCGCCTTAGCCATCGTGGTTATTTTATGTAAACCACCCAGAAGTAGCCGTCGCCTCATAATTGAAGTCAGTTTCTAGATTAACCTATTATTACGCCACCAACAAATACTTTAAACAAAACATAGCATTCCATTTAACGACTTCACTACGATGACGTTTAGTCAAGACGCTAAACGTTACAGTCAGCGTCTTGACTAATTGTCCTTCAGTCATTCAATAAAACGGTGTCATTCAATGAATACGCTAGTCATTCAATCGAATCACAGATTGAACCAGATGACTGCGGCATATATACCAAGTTATCATATTTGTAGTAAATTAAGTTGCAGGTGAAATGAAGGTCTAGGCAAGGCCGGTCTGCGAATTTCGTGATTTCTGCAATAACAGCAACAACCCTGACCAGCCTGCTGTTGTTGACCCTTCGAGCCTGCAGCATACCTCTTGATGGTCTTTTAGCGGTTATGGATTTTGTGAATGTTCCGGGGGCTGCTGGAGTATGTCACATACCTGATGATGGCCTCGACGAGGTTGGTCTGCATGTCGGTGTCCATGTGCCAGGCGGGCTGCAGCCGGCAGTGCACCACGTGGTCGCCGCCGCGCCGGCTGTTGTGTCTGTTGCCGTGGCACTGAAGGCAGTACCTGCGAGATGGGGTAACTATGATAATGACTGAACAAGATGCAGTTCAAAATGTTGCAAGATCAGAACTAACATCGCCATCTGTTGTAGTAGATAACAAGATACAGATTACAGGGCTTGTTTCACCACTTTCTGATAAGTGCCAGATAGGCTATCCACCACTTAAGTTGACAGATAAAGTATGGAGAATCTGTCAAAAAAGTTGTGGCTAGCCTATCCGGCACTTTATCAGAAAGTGGCGAAACAGGCCCAAAGTCAGTATTACTATTGTACAGTGTCACTAGTGAGCTGTTTTACACCCAATTCTTGTCTGAAACAACAGTGCGATAAACATACATGAATGATTAGTAGTCTGATACTCACCGGATTGGATGATTGCCGTTGTAGCTGGCGCACTCGTTTGAGAAGCAAATGGAGTATGCCGCTTTGTCTGTAGATCTGCAATTCTGTAAAATTATTAAATATTGAACATGATGCTATAGAGTATGGGCTATGGCTAAGAGATATAAATGCTGCTCTTATAACTTTGCCATCATATTATTACAAGTTTTATTATAATAATAAAAAAATATTCTAATTTATATACCTTATTTTCACAGACCATGGAGACTTGTTGCTGTGGGTGAAGTATGTCGAAGAAACGCTGGTCCGGATGTTCTCTGCAAGCGAACAAAACTGGTTTGAACTTATCGGATTTGACAACAGATGGCGCTTACTCAGTAGTGAGTAGTTTAGTTTTTAATAAGTTGTTGACCGAAAGATGGCGTTAACACATTATATGTTAAAATGTCATCGTGTTGTGTTTGTAGTGTTATACCCTTTGCACACTAGCACTACATAAATACTGTTTCAGTTACATATAATATATTACTTAGAACCAGGCAGCTGTCTGCCTGGTTGTGAAGCATAGGTTCTGAAATAAAACTCAGCACACTAGCCAGTGCCCAAGACGCCATGTTGTAATGGTGTGCAATCATAATATTATACTGGTGAGTGAGTATTATACATGAGTGTGGCGTATTACAATGACATCTCAATAAAGTCATAATTATACAATATACATCGATTCAGTGGCTCATATTACGGAAATATCAATACTATACGATTCTAGACATCATAAGAATTACTGGCCACTGGCCAGTACACTGGGTTACATTTCAGAACATAACGTAACTCTGACTGTGCCTAGCGTATGTATATGAAGTAGCACACACACCTGTGTATCTCGTTAGCGCACTCTATACAAAGGTAAAGGGGTGGGGGCGTGTCTGACGCGAATGTGACGCTGATGCAGTGGTCGTAGCACACCTTGGCCGCCTCCGCACCGCCGCCGCCGCACGCGTCGCGTTGGCACGTGAACGATGCTTGCGAGTCTGGAAATATGGATGTTTGTTAGAGTCTTACGGCCGCATATTTAATTATCACTTAATTTTTATTTGATTTGATTAAGACTGGAAACATGTTATTTCCAAATTTGGTTAGGACAATGCAGGCTGATCACCTGATTGTCTGACACGTAAGATGATCCATGCGTCGAATGGGCATGTAAAAAGTCGGTCCTGAGCCAGATCTCTCGCCGGTCGTGTCGGTCTGCCGTCCCACTGGGTTATGAGAGTAAAGGAATAGAGAATCTTGTGTACTGCGCACACACTTGGGCACTATAAAAAATTACTCCTGCGTAGCTGGCCTGGTTTCAATGAAACCGGCCACCGTCACCGAAACCGGTGTGGGAGCTATTATTATTACAAGGTTGGCAGGGTCGTCAGGGCTCGAATATGATTTGGCGTGAAATAACTTTTCCTAATAAACACGACTAATATCCCGAAAAGTAGTTGAGACCAGAGGCTGGGCATTAAATTACTCTGCATTTAAGACTATTTATGTACGACAGTCATCCATAAAAAACTTATATTTTCACGTAACAGTAAAATACGATATCAGTAACAAACTAAATCTGTGACATTTCATTTATTTTGATAGTAATTAGAAAATAAGTAATTATAGTAAAGATATACAGCATGACTGGTGAGACAATACCGATACTTAAGGAGAGTATTCTGTACTCGATTCTCATTATAATTATGTAATGGAATTAGGTACTTAATTTTTGACCAAATTTCCCTTTAAACAAATGAATCATGGACTCTTAGTAAATTACTACGCGGCCGGCACCGCAGCATGCGCCCCGCGCCGCGCGCTATCCCTCCCGCGCGCGGTGATTGGGTAAATAATTTTTTAACTTTAAGCTACATTTACTCAGTGATCAATTGATATTATTTTTTTTAATATTATTTTTTTGCAAATACGAGTAATATAATACTAATATAATATAACACTTCCTCGAGTATTGAACATGTCTCGTCAGTCATGCTGTATAGTTGGTTGTTTACTTACTAGAGAATTTACACAACAAGCCCTTCCTGTCAAAGAGCTTGGCGTCAAACGGTGGCCAGTAGTAGAACAGCAGCTTGGCGGCGGACAAGCGCGCGCCCGCAGTTCCGTACGCAACTACGGACAGCACGTCCGCGACCACGCCCCTTTTGAGCGACATGAGACATTCGAGCAGCTGGCAGTGGTGAGCTGTGGGATAATTAAATTAAAGTAATTTAAATATATATTTTTTAAATCAAATATAATTAGAACAACAATTTGGCAGCTAAAATTTTACAACATTTTCCTTATCTTAAAAACCGCCAAGCTGCATCATTTTGTTGGCTGAATAATGTCTTGTTGTAGTTTTTGTAGTTTAAGTTTAAAGTTACAGACCTGGGTTGCTGGAGTGCTGGAACACCATCATGATGATCGCGCCCACCGACTGCGACGCCTCGCTCTCCTCTCCCATGCCGGGGTACCGCCGGGCTGCAATAATTTAAACCTCATTATATTTTATTGGGTTATCTATATATATAAAATTGCAAGTCTTGACTGACTGACTGATTCATCATCGCCGAGCAAAAACTGTTAAAGTTACAGCCACGAAATTTGGTGAGTAGAATTATTGTTTTGTAAAGTAGACACCCACTAAGGAAGGAATTTTGGAAATTTTACCCCGAAGTTGGTGAAAAAGAGGTTGAAAGTTTGTATGAAAGTCCGTCATTTCTTATGTTAGAAACATAAAACTTTATTTTTGAGCTACTGAATAAAAATAAATAAATATGTATTTAAGCGTTTTTGCAATTTTACCCCCAAGGGGGTGAAATTGGGGTTGAAAGTTTGAATGAAAGTCCGTCATTTCTTGAGTTACAAACATGAAACTTTATTTTTGGGCTACTGATTAAAAATGAATGGATACGTATTTAAGCGTTTTTGGAAATTCTACCCCCAAGGGGGTGAAATTGGGGTTGAAAGTTTGAATGACAGTCTGTCATTTCTTGAGTTAGAAACATGAAACTATTTTTGGGCTACTGATAAAAAATAAATGGATACATATTTATGCGTTTTTGGAAATTCTACCCCCAAGGGGGTGAAAAAATTATCTATCTCCGTTATTAATTACTATACTATGCTAACGCGGACGAAGTCGCGGGCAACAGCTAGTATGATATATATATTCTATAGTCCGGTCGAGGAGACCATAGACATTCTTACATTGTTAGTAGTTTGTTCGCACTAAAAATATTGCCATCATATTCCTGTGTAAATAAATAAGCAATATTATATTATGTAAGCGCGAGCAAAGAGAAAGACAACAACGGGTCAACACCGTATTTGCATAATATATTATTGTAATATAATAAATGTATATATTATAATATAATACAATCTGAGCTATACTTAGTAACCGATTGCAAATAGAATTTTGTATAATTTTCTTCCAAGATAGTTTCCAAGTATCACCTGAGTCATCATCCGTAATTCGGATGATGATGACTTAGGTGGTACAGGTTATATGGGAGATGAGTCATCATCAGATGATGATGACTCAGATGTATGATCACGCAGCCACCAGGTGCGGCAGCAGGCAGCAGGCAGCTCAGACACTGCAGCATGGTGATGATGACTCACTGATGGTGAACGGCAGGATGTAGTAGCACAGCAGGTGTATGATGTCCTGGTGCAGGCTCGCGGGGAACACGGCCACGCAGTACGCCACCAGGTACGGCAAGTTGTCAATGTTCTCCGGCTCCAGAAATGGTAAGAGGCAGCCCAGACACTGCAGCACCGCTTGCCCGAATGCTGGAAGAACGAAGGTTCTTATTTGGTATGGCTCACCACCACAATTTTAATTTCGCCGCAAAACATTTTACAAGAAATGGTCATATTAGCTTTATTGTTAAGTAATACCTTGTACTCCAAAAGGTATCAGCGGTGCTACGTCCACCAGTAGCTGAATACCCTGGAACACGCCCTTGTAATCGAGGTTGGGGTAGAGACTCATGCGCTCCGCGTCCAGGTCTGCGTCTCTGATCATCTCTAATGGCGATTGAGGCACGTCTTTTAGTACACCTGAAACAGAGAGGCAGTTGATGAAATCCGGAGGATTTTTTGGCCTGGTATTACAGTGGGCCTCAAGTCAACAATATATACAGACTGGCTCTTGAAATGTTCATTCGATGCATGTATATTTTTTAATTAGGCTATCAGCTTGTATTGTCTTAGCCAAACAACTTTTTGCAGTTGCTCTAATGCGACAATCAAACCAACGACTTTTGTTACGAAATTAATCAGATAAGATTAAAAAAACTAGTGTTCCAGTTACATTTTCCATGATATTCAGACTGCTGCAGTTTTGTCCACTGCTTACTGTTTCCATATTATTACGACTAGGCTAGAAGGATGTTCTTTTAGCCAAACATTTGAAAACCACACTAGGAACTTCCTAAAAACTTGCAGCTGCTTCTGTTAACACAACAGCAACTGTGCGACCAATCGCGACTCAGGTTGTCGCGGTATACTCACTGAGCAGAGTCTGCGAGAAGTACCGGATGGTGTTGGCCATTTCAGCGCCGGTTGGCAGCGGCGGCATGTTGTGCATCAGACGCAGCTGGTAATCGTACAACGATCTGATTTTGGCCGTGACTGAAACGCGCATAACGCATTTAGAATTTAGACCACCAACAGGGCAATTCAGAACACTTCGACTTGGATTTATATAGCATGCCCAGTAAGAGTAAGGCTGCGGTTTCACTGGAGCGGCGTTCCGAGGGATGTGTTTTTACTTTTTGGGAACCAATATAATCGAACCCCTGACCTCGCTCAGAGCAATGATTCTATTGGATCTTAGCACATTCCTCGCAAGGCAGTTTCAGTGGAAAAGCAGCCCTATTGGGAAGCAGGAGAGTTACCAAATCTGTATCGAAATACGCATTGTGAATGCCCTTTGATGTAGTCAATTTAACCTAAAACCACCTAGAGTCCGATGATTCCGAATCTCAAAGAATTCAGTCCAGAAGAATGCTTTTAGGTAATGGACATTGGACAATAATAGGTGGTTAAAGGTTAATACAAATTCATTAAGTACATAAATGTATAAATAAATGAATAATAATTGATATGAAAGTCCATACTTCTAACAAGCTAAGATCCCCTTACACATTGTAATTTTTTAATGTGATACAAGCTAGATCCTACTGGATACATAGCTGGTATTGATGATCAATGACCTTGCCAATGACCTTAACATCTGGCAGACTTGAAAAATGCAATGTGTAATGGTCCTTTTTTGATTACAATAATATTTTGTACCTGTATAAGTCAAATAGCAATAGCACAAAGCAGTATGAAGTGAAGATTTGAAAATGATAGCATCTGAAGCCCAAATCACAATTATTTCTATTCAAGTCGCAATTATCAAATTGTGTATCCACAAAAGCCTGAAGCTTTTTGACTCCAAATGTGAATTGAATAGAAATAATTATGAGTAATACCCCTGTTCTGTAGACTGTAGTTGATGTTTCATGGTAGTAGACTAACAATATGTACATAATACATAATAATTATGTATACTTACCTACAATAATAATAATAAAAAAATTGTTCCCAGTATGATATATGCAATAAATGGACAAAATAATAATATTTCTATTTATTTATATATTTCTATTAGGTACTTAAGTTTCATACTTATGTACATACATAAGTATGAAACTAAGTAATAGAATATTTGTGGCATGTATTATATTGTATACCTTAAACTCTAATTTAACAGTTGGATGTATTTTGCAAAGAGTATTTTAATCCTGAAATTAGCTTATGATTCATGAGTTTTGATGTGGGTTGATGTGTTGTTTGAGAGTAAGTAAACAAGTTTTTTTCTAAAATGTATTTATGGTAGACCGTAGACTGTATTAATTTAAACAAAATAAGAGTAAATGCCTGTCAAATGCAATAGTAATAATAAGTGTAGTTTATTATGCTTTAAATAAATTATAAACATTTCTATCAAGGTAATAATTATGTTTTTTTAAATAAGCTTGACGAGCAGAGTGCAGGAAATCAGAAACTCTTTATATGATTTAAGGTTTTGAAACAGTAATCACTAGATACAAAGTTCATACAGGGCAGAATGGTATAGATTTTACAATTTCAACGCACTGAGACAAAATGTAGAGTACCTGAAATTAATATGGATATATAGCGTTCCAAGCTAGATTGTCTAAATATATTGTAGCAATAAAAGGTATTCATAATATCAAACATTAAGATAGAATATAAATGAAGAGAGGACAAGGAAGTTTATAACCATTCACACTCAAAGGCAATCAACAGTAAGACACACATACAGTAACATTTCACATATAGGTCCCAAACTCAAACCTACACGGGGTGAACCAACACCAGGTCTCTACTGGAGACATCGACAAGTGTACGACAACATACAACTGGTAAATCAAGCCACGGGCACAAGAACACGTAGAGGAGAGAACAGGCAAAGGCTTACTTCCCACCGAGTAAAGGACACAGCGCTAGGATTCGTTAGATATGCCATCCCTCTCATGCCATGTCACTCAACAACACCTAGCCAGAAAATCTATACCATTAATCAGTAGGCAAAGCTATAGGTAAGACACCGAAGGTCGTCAGGCACAAGCGGAGGGAGCGACAGGAATACTGGTGTCAGTGCACATTTACCACGGCCCGCGAGCTCACCTCTCGGCTTCAGCAACTCGTAAGCTATCTGCTTATCATACGCCTGCGTTGACTGCATTATAACATAAAAAGCTTTCTCTAGAATGAGACCGAAGTTTCACTTCTGAAAAAAGAATGCATTAATGGGCATGCATGCGACATTTTTGATATATATGAGCGGCGAAGCGGTTTCTCGTTCGTACGAATACTTACAGGCCGCGGCCCGTGTACCCATGTTTATCAGCTGTATCTTAAAGCTGCCCTGCATTTGAGTCTCACGCGCGGAGTGTCACTAATCTTGAAATCAATACAACAACAATTTAGGCCCAGATTCCGGATACGAGCGTCCGTATATGAAAGAGATAAGACCTAAATCTAGGTTTTCTATTCTCTTCAGGCAATCGATCGGCGAGTTTTGTTTATTACGTTTGAGCTTACCGCGCACGGCGCAAGTCTTTGGACTTGTCAGTTGTCACTGTCACAGTGCGCATGCGCGATAATGACAGCTGTCATACTAAAAGGGCCCATTTTACGTAGTAACTCATTGAGGTAATAATACTTAATCTGTGTAGTAACTAATTCTTAATCTGTGGGCCCATTCACGGCGGTCCGCCGTGCAGACTGCAAATGGACATACCCATAAGGTAACTTAATTATATGGACATACCGTAGCTCCAAATACCGGTATTTTTTAATAACGTTACTGCTTCAAGGGCATAGATAACGGTATGAAAATTTACCCGATACTGGTAATAACGGTAAAAATTGATATTAATAACGGTAAATGTTATAACGGTAAATAGGATTTATAACGGTAAATATATGTTTTTTGATAACGTTACCTTTTGTAAAATAAGTACTTAATTTAATCAGTCAGTTCAGTATGCAGTATGCACAAAATTAAACTAGAGTCTAGACGTGTCTGGTGACCAGTAGGTGTATATTATAGGAAAAATGACGTCTAATAAGAATGACATTGTCAGTAGTTTAGTACTCAGTATCTTTGTTCAAATATTATAATATAATTTACCGTTATTATTATAACCTTTACAATAAAATCCCTGAAAACGTTCAAAATCTTTCTATTATTAAATTTAAAAAAGTAGTCAAAGAACGTTTGTGTGCCAAAGCCTATTATAAGGTCAATGATTTCATAAACGATGGCACATCTTGGGAGTAGGATGGCTTCTTACAAGGCTACTTCTACATTAGTGAATGACTTACAATTATGTTGACATTGTATAATTTTAAGTTAAGTACGACATTGTAAATTTTATTTTAAAAGATTAATTTTTTTCTCACTTTTTTTGGTAAAAAAGTGGGCCCCCTGCGAGTTTCTTACGCCGGTTCTTCTCGCAGGGTTAGTTCCCGAACCGGTGGTAGGCAACGTAGACTTCTGACGTTCAAAAAGTGTATCATGATACCTATTTTGAATAAAAAAGATTTCATTTCATTTCATTTCATTTCATTTCATTTCAACGATTTTTTTCTTTATGTTACTAGATATCGTTAAAAAAATTACCGTTATCTGGCTACCATTATGAAAATAACGGTACGTAACGATATTTTTACTGCTATTCGATAACGTTATGAAGCCCTGGATAGCTCACTCATTGGTTCACACTCGGTGTTTCCGGTCGGCAACACCGAGTGTGAACTGTGAACCAATGAGTGAGCTATGTCTATTTAGTATTTGCAGTCCAGGCACGGCGGACTGCCGTGAATGGGCCCTTTAAGGCTTCATCCAATAGGTATATCCACATTGTGCCCTTTCATCTTCAATGTTCATAATCTTTTGACATTTCGAATGTCAAAAGATTATGAAAATTGAAGATGAAAGGGCACAATATGGACATAGCTATTGAGGTTTGCGACTAATAGCTATGTCCACATTGTGATGAAAGGGCACAATGTGGACATAGCTTTTTTTTTTTATTATTAAATAAGGGGGCAAACGAGCAAACGGGTCACCTGATGGTAAGCAACTACCGTCGCCCATGGACACTCGCAACATCCGAAGAGCTGCAGGTGCGTTGCCGGCCTTTTAAGAGGGAATACGCTTTTTTCTTGAAGGTTTGCAGGTCATATAGGTCCGGAAATACTGCTGGTGACAGTTCGTTCCAGAGTTTTACAGTGCGCGGCAGAAAGTTACGCGAAAATCGCACTGTGGAAGACTGCCACTCATCAAGGTGATGAGGATGGTATGTTTTTCGCGTGGGACGATGGCGAAAAGTTGCAGGTGGTATGATTCCGAACAATTCCTCAGAGCACTCCCCGTAATACAACCGATAGAGGATGCAGAGTGAAGCTACATCTCGGCGTAATTCCAAGGGGTCCAAGCTGTTCGAAACACTATGGCAGTCAACAATTCGAGCAGCCCTTCGTTGGATACGATCCAGAGGGAGCAGTTGGTATTTTGGCGCCCCTGCCCAGAGATGAGAACAATATTCCATGTGAGGCCGAACCTGCGCCTTGTAGAGTTGTAGGCGTTGGTCCGGACTGAAGTACTGTCTCGCTCTGTTAAGAACACCAAGCTTCTTCGAGGCTAACTTGGCCTTACCCTCTAGATGATATCGGAACTGGACTTCGCTCGATATGTTGACGCCAAGTATCTCAATGTTAGGGGAGATGGTTAAAGATGTGCCCTCGAAACGAGGATATATGACCATTGGTGACTTTTTCCGTGGTGAACTCGCAGACTTGGGGGGGTTAAATTGGACTAAGTTACGTCTACCCCATTCAGAGACTTTCTCCAATGAATTCTCTATTTTAGACACAAGTTCGTTTCGGCTCTCAATGACATTTTGCCGAGAAATATTGCGGGAGCCGGTATATACAGCATCACCTGTACTATCATCCGCATAGCAATGAATGCCGTTGGTCTGTAACATGTCATTGATATGCAGTATAAATAGGGTAGGCGATAGCACACAGCCCTGAGGGACACCAGCATCAACAGATTGAGTTTCCGAGCATTCGCCGTCAACTACGACCCTTATGCTTCTATCTGCTAAGAAACTAGTGACCCACTTACATAATTTCTCGGGCAGCCCGTATGATGGAAGCTTTGAAAGCAGCGCTTTATGCCAAACCCGATCAAAGGCTTCGACTCAATTGCCTGAGCCCAACGAATTGAAGTATTTGTATTTGCGACACCTTGCGACGCTGTGCGACACGACACGACGTTTACGATAACGGTATTTTTACATATGAACACATAAACTTGAAATATAAAATTCTAAAACGCTTTTTTATTTTTCGAAATAGTAATGGTGGGTACCTACCTATTATCCACTGCCAATAGGTAGTATACAATCTAGGTACAATCAATACAATCCGACGCTTACCCAACTGCACAAAGGCGGGTAATGAGGTTGCGTCTGCCCATTGTCCGCAACTGGAGCATGTGGGCGAACTGGGCGAATTAATTATTATTCATCATCGATCATTATCATATCGAAAAGATGTTACTGTTCAATGTTCATTAGAACTATAGACAAAAATTCGTACTTATTACTCATTATAATAGTCATTACTTAATAGTAAGCTGTAACTTGTAAAGCGTTTTAACAATTATTATAATAATAGTTATAATAAAATTTATAATTATTATTACTTAGAAGGCTATAATATAACATAACTCTCGAAGATTTTTAAATGAGGCGGTAATATACTGCGTGACTGGTGAGACATGTTCAATACTCGAGGACGTGATATTTGGCTATTATATTAGTTGGAAAAAAATAATATAAAAAAATAATACCAATTGATCACTGAGTAAATGTAGCTTAAAGTTAAATATCGCGGTGTCCAACGCATGGACACCGCGAGCGGTGGTAGTTGTGTGGTGTTTCTTTGGTAGCGCACGCCTCTGCACCGGCCGCATAGTATGCCTACTTGCCTAGCCGCGTAATTTACTTAGTATCCATGATTTATTTATTTTTGGGAAATTCGGAAAAAAATTAAGAACCTAATTTTATTACATAATTATAATGAGAATCGAGTACTGAATACTCTCCTTAAGTATCGGTATTGTCTCACCAGTCATGTTGTATTTGAGTATTGAATTGAAGGTACAGAAGGTATATCGCAGTCACTTTAATTTTGATTTTTAACCGACTTCAAAAAAAGACATGAAATGACCTTCGCGGTCCACACGTCATAAAAAAAATTAAACAAAGGTAATTACGAAAATAACAAAGGTATTTATTTAGATAGCAATGAGGAAAGTAACCATTTTTTGTAGCTGGTGCCTGGTGCAAGCTATAGAATATATTGACATAAAATCCTGGAGATGTTGAAGTCCCAATATGAACGAAAAGATCATCTTCGAACATGCTTGGTCCGCACACAATTGTGTCGGCGGTCCGGATGCGGACCGCGGACCGCCATTTGGTGACCCCTGGTCTATACTATGCACAGAAATGTATGATATTATGTATACTTGAAATCTGAAAATGTCTCATTTGTACATGCCTCCATCCGGGATGGACCTACATCCTCTCGAGAGCGAATCAATCAATCATTTATTTGCTTTAAAAGTGGTACATTAGAATGTTAACGTAAGTTCATTACTCAGGAATCTACACTCTTAACTATAGGTCTACCTCCGTGGTCTAGTGGTATAGAGCGCGGCTCTTGACTCGTGTGGTTCGATTCCCGCGTTGGAAAAATGTTATTTCCAAGTTCGGTTTGGACAATGCAGGCTGATGACCTGATTTTCTGACAACTAGATGATCCATGCGTCGGATGGGCATGTAAAAAGTAGGTCCTGCGCCTGATCTCTCGCTGGTCGTGTCGGTCTGCCACCCCACTGGGATTATGAGAGTAAATTTAAAAAGGATTATGAGATTATGAGAGTAAAGATCTAAAAGAGTAACCATCTCCCCTAGCATTGAGATACTTGGCGTCAACATATCGAGCGAAGTCCAGTTCCGATATCATCTAGAGGGTAAGGCCAAGTTAGCCTCGATGAAGCTTGGTGTTCTTAACAGAGCGAGACAGTACTTCAGTCCGGACCAACGCCTACAACTCTACAAGTTCGGCCTCATATGGAATATTGTTCTCATGAGTGCTCTGAGGAATTGTTCGGAATCATACCACCTGCAACTTTTCGCCATCGTCCCACGCGAAAAACATACCATCCTCATCACCTTGATGAGTGGCAGTCTTCCACAGTGCGTTTTTCGCGTAACTTTCTGCCGCGCACTGTAAAACTCTGGAACGAACTGTCACCAGCAGTATTTCCGGACCCATACGACCTGCAAACCTTCAAGAAAAGAGCGTATTCCCTCTTAAAAGGCCGGCAACGCACCTGCAGCTCTTCTGATGTTGCGAGTGTCCATGGGCGACGGTAGTTGCTTACCATCAGGCGACCCGTTTGCTCGTTTGCCCACTTATTTAATAAAAAAAAAAAGTAAAGGAATAGAGAGTGCTCTTGTGTACTGCGCACACACTTGGGCACTATAAATTACTCCTGTGTAGCTGGCCTGGTTTCAATGAAACCGGCCACCGTCACCGAAACCGGTGTGGGAGCTATTATTATTATAAGTCTACCCACAAGGCCACGGACGCTCTCAAGATACAACTGTATCAAAAACAATACCTAGCTGTCACGTGAAAATCGAACCCGCGACCCGAGTGACCACGCAACGGTCATTACAATACATTACCAAACCTTTTCAATCAATAGCCAGATGTGTATTGTATCATCTCTCAATTCTCATTTATTTTTGCAATGTTCACAATGGACTCCTAATACAGCTAGTTATGTAAGTGTATTGCATATATCTGGTCCAAATTGGGCGCTTCTCATGATTTTGAAGATAACCAATGAGGCAATTGTTGAGTGTGACATTTAATTAATTAGGTATAATGAGTGCGAGCTTGTTAGTAAAGTGTTTCCTTCCTTCTTCGAAGATGAAACTACAGTTTCGCAGTTGGGCCGGTACCATCATCATCATCTGCCCTCTTCATATCGAAGTTCGGCGGTCAGCAGGTTGAATTCATTCCGGTCCTGGGCTAATTTATTTAATTGTGGGTAGCTACATCCTTCCGTCGAAGTTGAAACCTAGTGCCGGCAGCATCCTAGGGGGACGGCAGCGTCCATAGAGGTCCTACAATTACCTAAGTACCATCCAAGAAATTGATATGAAGGCAGTTGACGGACCTACGTCAGTAAGTCGGCAGCCGTATCACGTATCTTGCAAGAGCAATGCGATAGCAATTAATAAATAAATAAAATAAAAAAGCCTTTATTTCCTACTAGCTGTCCCGGCAAACGTTGTTTTGCCATTTAAAGTATATTTTCTACATCATCAGTTGATACATGTTTTACCCCCTCTTTTGTCCCCTAAGAGGGTGTGGGGGGGGGAAGGTCATACACCAGATGTTAAGTTGAAAAACACAGGTATTCCTAATATGAAGTAAGTCCACTAAAGAAAAAAGTTGTATACAAAATCTGAACCCCTCTTTGGTCCCCAGAGAGGGTTGAGAGGGGAGGGGGGGGAGGATTTTTATACACCAGATGTTGAGTTGGAAGAAGACAAATATAATATATCTGTGAAAACCGTATGCAAATCGGATCAGTAGTTTTCGTGTTAAAGAAAAAAGTTTGATACAAAATCTGACCCCCTCTTTTGTCCCCTTAGAGGGGTGGGGGGAAAAATTTTATACACCATATGTTAAGTTGGAAGAAGATAAATATATCTGCGAAAACCACATTCAAATCGGATCAGTATTTTGCGTGTGATGCTGGAACAAACATACAGACAGACAGAAAGAGTGACAGACAGACAGACAGACAAAAAACTAACCACATTTTTGGCTTCTATAGCGATGTAGTGACAAAGGTGTAAATTCGGGTGTCATTTCATATCTTCTAAGTACAGAATTTTCATTTCTACAACAGAATAATATTGTCTTCCCCGCACGCGCTTTGGTGACGCCCACTATCGTAATATTTTAATTTCGCCATAATTTCAAAACCAAACGTCCAATTTTAATCATTCAAAGACCAAATATTATCTACATAAACTGTACTTAGTGATAAAAGAATTTATTTTGATAAGGATTAATAGCGTGAGTAAAATATATCCATTTTATTGTAGTCCAAAAAAAATTCAGGATTTTTAAATAAATAAATGGTTATTGTGCCTCACTCGACATAGATAGGTATAGTGTGTCGCGGACTTTTTTGTAGATATTTATAAGATCTACAATTACTTAGAACATTTTATGGTTCTATCTTTTATAGTTTAGGCAGCGTACGCAAAATAAGTAACTTTTCTAGCAGATTTTTTACACCTTGCGTCCGAAAAACTCAAATATCTTACGGAACCCTACTTTTTTCCAAAATAAAATGTAGCCTATGTTCAGCAGAAATAATGTAAGATTCCAATAGCAAAAGAATTTTTCAAATCGGTCCAGTAGTTTCAGAGCCTATTCGACTCAAACAAACAAACAAACAAACAAACAAACAAAAAATCAAATCTTTCCTCTTTATAATAGTAGTGTAGATAAATTACACTAAGTTTTCAAATTTACATTTAAAGTTATTATTACCTTACAATACTTTTTACCTTCACGTGGCTTGGCGTGGCACAGTGGATACTCAAGGTAACACAGCCCAGACGGCTAGCCCTGTGTCTCCAGAACCTCCACTGTTCCTACCGAGCCTTCTTGTGTGATATAGGTCCCTTGTCGGATGAAGGCCTCCTCCATGTTTTTCCATTTGTCCCTGTCTTTAGCTGTCTTAAGCCAGTTTTTGCCTGCTGTCTTTACTAGGTCATCTGCCATCTTCCTTTTGGCCTGCCAACCCTTCTTTTTCTAGCAGGCTTTTCCCACTCAGTGGTTTCTATTGTCCATATGTTATCGGTATACCTAGAAACATGTCCATCCCACTGCCATTTCAGTTTTAGTGCTTGTTTTAGGGCATCTGTTAGTTTTGTTTTTTGTTTAATTGTTTCGCTTCTCACTTTTTGTACCTTCCGTATATTTAGGATGCTCCTTTCCATAGCTCTCTGGGTTGTTATTATCTTTTACTTTGACCCATGTTTGGCAACCGTAAAGCAGGCTGGGTAGCACACAGGTATAGCGATAGCGAAGCAATAGCGAATGGCGATAGCAATTATTGCGCGATAATTGCTACAAAATCGCAATTTCGTATTACTTACGTATCAGCCAAAACAATTGCAATCGATCGCTTATGCTAAGTACTCACATGCGGTTTTGCTCGATAGTTTTACTCTAAATCGAATAATAATTACTGTGTGGACCGCAAAACTCACAGCTCGAAGGCTCGCATCGCAGGATTCGCAGGTATTAAATAATATATCGATTTAGAATAAAAGTATAGAGCAATTCTGAATGTGTGGACAAAATTCCGAGCCGCAGGTTTTGCTCGACGTTATTGCTCGATCGAGCAAAACCGTATGTGAGTAGCATTGATTGCAAAGAAGCCGACTAATCGGCCGACTAGTCGGCCAAGCCGATCATGGTTTCGGAAGTTTCCGTAACGCTATTTTACTGCTGTTTGCGGGTAAGTCGCACACGCCGCCTGCAAACGTGTCGAATCGTGCGTATGTTTACATCGCGTACGTTACTTCACTTTATTTCTATGATACAGTTGATAGTTTTCATTAAATATTTCATGTACCTACTACTAGCTATAGCGGTTCTTGAGATACAGCCTGGCGACAGACAGACAGACAGACAGACAGACGGACAGACGGACAGACAACGAAGTCTTAGTAATATGGTCCCGTTTTTACCCTTTGGGTACGGAACCCTAAAAAGATTGTGAACTGTCGCCTGGGTTTGACATAGCGCGTAACGCGACCAAACTACGTAGGTCCTCCATCTGCCTAGGAATCAACTTCTCTGATAGTGGGGTATACACTACATACGCAGGTTTATTTTCAAATCAATTTTCCGGTCGGAAAGCCTCCATTTTTGCAAAAAAAACACAGTCATCAAATTGCTAGTTACTTCATCCACTCATATCTTCAAAATATAGTAATGCATGTAATAGGAACACGTAATAATTAGTAAATAATTGGTATAATTATTGTGGTATTATAATATAATTTATACATTCAGTAGTGCAGTCAATCGGAGCCAATCTAGAATGTTATAGAAATTGGGAATCACTAAAGTGTAAATAATAATAATTATTATTGATTCAATTAATCAATTTTATTATCTATCCTACTAATTTGAGCAACACACGCTAGTCTATTAGCAAAATATCATGCCTATTGCCTCCTATTTATTTCATAAAAGAAATAGAAAAAAATACTCCTAATGTCATAAGTTCATAACATTTTCAGAATCTCGTCTTCTACCGCCAGACAGCCCAAAAGTGGTCTAGCAGTAGCTCAGAGCAATTGAGCAGTAGGAAGCACTGTCAAAAATCTATTATAGGTCTACCAGAATCTGATGGTAATTTTTGACAGCAGATTTCCAATAAAATATCCTTGATCATTGGATAAATTTTTATATTTGCATGTTTCACACACAAAACAAGCCGCTAAAGGAATAAAAAAGGATGAAAATGTTTTATTCCTATTACCCCGGCATTGCTAGAGTCAATTTATTTTCTCACTTTTTGCCATCAGATTCTGGAAGACCTATATATCATAATATATATGACCTATATCCACTTTGATTAGTGATTGGCGCAGGTGATTACTTGATTAGTAATCAGGAGAAAGCAAGTGTGGACAGAGACTGATTAGTGCAAGTCTATTATTTTCTTCTAATCACTAATCACTTGTACTAATCACAGGCTGCACTCGAACTAATCAAAGTGAATATACATAGCCTAGCCCTTAGCTCTGAAGATAATATAAAGTTACAAAGTTATGCATTATCTGCGAAACTTCTGACTCATAGACCATAGTACTTCTACTAATAATATTATTAAGTATTCTGTGCTCATAGTGTAGTTTATATTCATACAATAATGAAGAAAAAAAAATTTATACCTACCTACTTAATTCATACTAAATTAACGAAATAAAATTATTGTAATGTCCACGCAGACAACAACACAATAGAGAAACTATTACAAAATGAAGTAACAATAAAAAAATAAAACAATTATAACACGATAAACATCAAAAATACATAACATTTAACTAATGTATCGCCATATAAACGCCACTTGAACAAGCTTATTAAGTCGCTGTGTCATTAAAACGTAATAGCCCATTGTTTGAGATATATTCTTTAGGCGTTGGAAGCCGCTACTAATATAGAAGGTGCAGAACCGCAGTTGATAGATAAAAGAGTATAATATTTTGTTATCATGGGAAAGTTGTCGACACGAACGGGCCTGCTTGAACTTATACTCCTTAAGAGGGAACTACACCGCCGTTTTCCATTCCATACAAACGTTGTCCGCTGTTTCCTCTCTGGATAATACCGGTAGAGTTATAATTTTTTTCCTGAATATCTATGGCCACTAATACAATGTCCCTATGTTGTCTTTTTTTTCATAATTTAATTAAAAAAGATATGAACGTTCCAAAACCCAAAAAATGGCCAGATTTTTCTGTGTTCAAACACGCAGAAAACAAGACTGGCTAGAACCAAAAAAGTAAAACATAAGAACACAGCTCAAGCCTTGCTTTAATTGTTAATGAAAAAAGTACTTAAATCGGTTAAGTTTTGGAGAAGGAATCAGAGGACAACGAATTGATGATTTTCTGTTCTTTTATTAGAACTTTTGTCGTGTTGTCTGTATCGCGCTCTGCGGTAGATTTGAGATTGGTGAGACAGCAATACATTTTCAAAATACCTATTTTGAATATCTCTCGCCCCTGGTGTATTCTCTTAACCACCTCCGTGGTCCAGTGGTCTAGAGCGTCGCTCTTGACTCGGAGGTCGTGGGTTCGATTCCCGCGTTGGAAACATGTTGTTTCCAAGTTTGGTTAGGGCAATACAGGCTGATCACCTGATTGTCTGACAAGTAAGATGATCCATGCATCGGATGGGCATGTAAAAAGTCGGTCCTGCGCCTAATCTCTCGCCAGTCGTGTCGGTCTGCCGTCCCACTGGGTTATGAGAGTAAAGGAATAGAGAGTGCTCTTGTGTACTGCGCACACACCTGGGCACTATAAAATTACTCCTGCGTACCTGGCCTGGTTTCAATGAAACCGGCCACCGTCACCGAAACCGGTGTGGGGAGTATTATTATATTCTCTTAAGCCTGTGTTTTTGAGAACCAATAGAATCGCTTCATTGACGTGACCTCGCTCAGCGCAGCGATTCTATTGGATCTTAAAAACACATTCCTCGCAACACATCTCTGGTGGAAACGCAGCCTTAGTCTTGTATTGTCTGAGAGTTGTAACATCCCCCCTTTTTCTGAACCTGAATAAAGCTTTTAATAACTGTATTTTAAAAAGATAAAACCGACTTCAAAATTAAAACTTCCTATCTCCAAAACTATTGAACCGATTTTGATGAAACTTGCACTGTTCCCTAAGTTGAACAATGCCTAGTACAATAAAAAAAGAATCACTTAAATCGGACTTGTAGTTCCGGAGATATGCGTGAACAAACATAAAAACATACATACATACATACACCTTTGAAATTTGGCACATTTGTTCAGAAGCTGTTATAGATTAACACAAAAACTGGGCAGTTCTGGAAATATTATATACATACGCGTCGAATTGATAACCTCCTTTTTTTGAAGTCGGTTAAAAACCCCACCCATAGCCTCCATACGTAGGTCCTGTCTTCGTCAACTCGGAAGACAGTAGACTATGTTAGAGATTTGGTCTTACCAACGCATAGAACTGCAACCCGCGGTCTTTTTATCTGGCTACTGTAACCATGAATTTCTGCAAGTTTATGGTTGTATCTTTCATTTCTGGATGCGTCATGACTCATGCATAACGTTTTAGGCAGATGGTAAAGAGCCTTGTTTAATTTTTTTTCAGCCTAACCTTTTTTTTCTGGTAATGCTTTGCGCATCCCCGAAGGATTAGGACATCGGCCGGGGTATAATTTATTTATTTTATTTATTATAATATGGGACTCTCCGAGGAACTACCCACTAAAACCCATGGAGCTCCATTTCCCGCTTAGGCATAGTTACGGGCACGATCAACCCACCGCAACTTTACTAACGGTAGCAGTCAGCCATTTACAGCGCCACTACACAGTAAGTAGCTCAAACATAACAAGACTAAAAGCTCTCATTGCCTGCATTATGACTGGTGCAGCTGCATGATATAATAGTACATGTATGTAGAGCACCACATTAGTGGATCTCGCGGAGATAATCCACGTTATATAAGCGCATTTTCCAATCATTACTCTCGTTAACGGTAAAGCGCCGTGCACACTGTCGGCAGCAGCTCTGGATGATGATGATGAATAAGCAGTATAGGCCATGGCCTAGTCCTAATAGTTGTAGTTCGTAAAAAGGGGCGACAGTGGCCTATACTCATAAAAATATAAATCCGGTCGGCAGTACCTACTCAGAAACATATTTTATTGATAACTTAACTGTAATTTAATGAAGATATAGAATGGAGTTTATGTTAAAATCTTCAAAAATGTTACTAAATATAGCATAATTCGCGGTTTAAATATTTTTTATAGCAATGGCAGTAGATGTGTCTTCGACTGAACTGCCCTAAGTGAGATACATGCTGGAGACAGACAGACAGACGGACAGACATCGAAGTCTTAGTAATAAGGTCCCTTTAAGGTACGGAACCCTAAAAACCAGTAGAAAAACTTGCTATTTTAGTATAACTGCTATTTTTCTTTCCTTGTAAGTATAATGTTTTTTTTTCATCGATGGTTGATCTAAATAGCGCGTTATCTCATTATTGAGTGTCGACAAAAAGCGCGCAGCCTCCCGCATTGTTGCGCGACGTCGCGTGTCGTCGCGTGGCGTCAGGCGTGTCGCGTGTGGTAACCGTTAGTGGAGTACTATTATATATTCTGTGCCGTTACGGGCCGGGCGTGGGAACGCCCAAACTGTTAGCGACGTTACGGTTTTTCAAAAAATTGCTAACTGTCTTTATAAAAAAGTGATAAATGATAATACTTTCGCGTGAGCATGTGACATTTTGGGCGCGTTCCACTTGGCGTTGAAAACGATCAAAACGCTAAAAATAGGTGGCATTTTCAGCGTTTTGATCGTTTTTAACGCCAGGTGGAATGCAGGGATTGTCCCTAATTGTTAGTTCTTTGTAAAAGTAGTAGCGCTGAAAGAGTAACTTATTTTGAATTTTTGATGACGCGGTAACCGGACATTTTACTCTGATAGCACCCACAAGTCACAACACAATAGTCTCATTAGCTTCTATGTCGTCCCTTACCAAAACCTAGGTCATTACTTTTTTTTTTTTTATTAAATAAGGGGGCAAACGAGCAAACGGGTCACCTGATGGTAAGCAACTACCGTCGCCCATGGACACTCGCAACATCCGAAGAGCTGCAGGTGCGTTGCCGGCCTTTTAAGAGGGAATACGCTCTTTTCTTGAAGGTTTGCAGGTCATATTGGTCCGGAAATACTGCTGGTGACAGTTCGTTCCAGAGTTTTACAGTGCGCGGCAGAAAGTTACGCGAAAATCGCACTGTGGAAGACTGCCACTCATCAAGGTGATGAGGATGGTATGTTTTTCGCGTGGGACGATGGCGAAAAGTTGCAGGTGGTATGATTCCGAACAATTCCTCAGAGCACTCCCCGTAATACAACCGATAGAGGATGCAGAGTGAAGCTACATCTCGGCGTAATTCCAAGGGGTCCAAGCTGTTCGAAACACTATGGCAGTCAACAATTCGAGCGGCCCTTCGTTGGATACGATCCAGAGGGAGCAGTTGGTATTTTGGCGCCCCTGCCCAGAGATGACAACAATATTCCATGTGAGGCCGAACCTGCGCCTTGTAGAGTTGTAGGCGTTGGTCCGGACTGAAGTACTGTCTCGCTCTGTTAAGAACACCAAGCTTCTTCGAGGCTAACTTGGCCTTACCCTCTAGATGATATCGGAACTGGACTTCGCTCGATATGTTGACGCCAAGTATTTGAGATACTTATAATTAGATGCTAGGGGAGATGGTTAAAGATGTGCCCTCGAAACGAGGATATATGACCATTGGTGACTTTTTTGTGGTGAAAGCGCAGACTTTTATTTCGACATAATATTGTGACTGAGGCCACTGACCACGTCCTCTTTGACGTTTCTTGACCATAAATTAAGCCAGAAAATAAATGACGATTTCAACCTATGACCCTCAACCATAATGCTTGTAATAGCAAAAGCTGAAACAATACAAATTATAAAACTTATGGAAAAGCATTACACCATTACTACCATTACCACCGTCACCACTACAATACGGTCATCGATCATTGATCCGCGCATCCATAGATCTATAGATCATAATCGATGCGATTCTCGTGAGAACTACGGCATTTTGTAACAGCCTTAACACGAATTATATGTATGTGTACTTTTTGTTGTTTAATGTTTGAGAACAATATTTTAATGCTTTTTATCCGACTGGTAAGAATTTTTTTTATGATTTTGAGACTTTTACGCCACGACATGAGAATAAAGTTAGAAGGCACATTAATCTGGCAGAATACTGCAATAATTTATGGTCTTCTTTTAATTTGCAAATGAATACTTATTATGTAGTTTTCGATTTAGTCACCAACAGTTGATGATGAAGTCAGATCAAAACGTATGGTTACCGTGGGTTTCCGCGCAATTCGCAGGAAGTACCCAATCATCTGAAAAATCTTTACAAAGGCGTACTCGATGAAAGTTGGTATGGCAGAACGGTCGACGACATCCGTTATTATTTCTACCTTATCCGTTTGTAATAAGGCTCTAAAGTGCTAAGGCGGATCTTTAACCGTGCGGGATGTTTCCTCTCCGTGAAAGGACCTTTCCCAGCAGATGGCACGTGCGATAGACGCATCCGTGTGGCGAACGTGACGCGTCGCCATGACAGTTATGTCATACTAGACAATGGTGTTACGTGGTGGCTGGTGCTGAATTTTCGCAATTAGAGTAGTTTAGGTCGCAAAAAAGAGAACTGTGGTATTATAGTTGGGGAGGAGAGGAGGGGATTTCGGGAGTAGCTCGAGCGTGTCAGATTAAGCTTGTATCAGGCTTCCGACATATTGTGAAAAGTCCAGAAAACAAATTTGGCTCGATTATACAAAAAAAAACATAAGAGCACAGCTCAAGCCTTGCTTTAATTTTTAAATGAAAAAAGTACTTAAATCGGTTAAGTCTTGGAGAAGAAATCAGGAGAAAACGAATCGTTGATTTTCTGCAGTTGTCTCTATCGCGCTCTGCGTCTTTTTTTATAAAATAAGGGGGCAAACGAGCAAACGGGTCACCTGATGGTAAGCAACTACCGTCGCCCATGGACACTCGCAACATCAGAAGAGCTGCAGGTGCGTTGCCGGCCTTTTAAGAGGGAATCGCTCTATCTTGAATGCTTGAGGTAAGGGAGACAGCAGTAGATATTACGAGTACTTTTTTATCATTTCTCTTGACCTAGGAGTATCCTCTTAACTGTTTATGACAATATTATCTTCATTCTACGCGGAAACATTTAAAATTGGAAAAAGTACGGTACCCGCAAGACAAATGAATTTCCCTGCAGCAAAGTTGTGAGCCACATCTTGTTTAAATATCTATGAAAATATTTTATTTTTATTTTGGCCGAACCGGTTTTGCTAATTTAAGTTTTGAAATATTCAAAGTCGTCCAGGGAGGGTTTATATTAGGAGGCAGGTGCGCCGACTCCGTGGGTGCTCGGGTGCTCCAGCACCCACGAGAGGTAAATAGTGGGTGCCGACTGCCGAGCACCCACAATAATGGACATCTAAAAATCTCTTTCTCATCTTTTAAGGGCCGCTTATTCCAAATTCACGTTTCTAGAATGAGTTTTGTTTTAGAAAGCGTCATTCAAAAAAACTGAAAAATATATACATGTATGGATGCATCTTTTAACTAGTGCTTTCATTGGATAGAAACACAATACAGATAATTTTGCTCGATAAAAATAAATCCGAAACAACATCGATTTTAAAAGCATTTTGAGTTTTATAGGACTTACAGAGACTCAATCAAAAAATAATTTGCACAGTTCAATAGCTATTAAAATTTAAGAGGGAAATCATTGGATAGATGTTTAGTTATAATATTTTTTATCTAAGTAAAACTAATTTAATCTAAATAATAAAGGTACCGAAATAATAAAAGTACATAATACGCGCGCCTAAAAACAAACCTAGCCGCTCTTCGGCAAAATACATTTGCATTGAATAAAAAAAAATATGTTTAAGACTTATTTATTTGTGTATTTTCTTGTGTTCATTAAATAACAAAAATAAGAACATATAAAAAGCTAGGCATGTCATTAAAAAGCTGGAGCACCCACGACAATTTTAAAAACTCGACGCCCCTGTTAGGGGGGAAGTGGTACAAAGTTCATCGGGTCATATAGTTATGTAACTAAAAGTATAATTATAAATTAATTGAAATCTAAAACTCCTCTTTCGTCAACCTCGGGAAAAAGCTACTTAACAAAAGCAAGTCGTCTTAACCAATCTTAACGCAGTATTAATTAAAAGCAATTGTTATCTGATTAATTTAACTGCTAGTTTTATAGCTCATTAAGCCATGGGTGGCGGGGAAACTCATTATTAAAAATATTAATTTAGTCACAATTAAATGTACAGTCAGTTAAGGACGTTAGATGCAACTTGCTTTTGGGAATAAAATTAGGAAGCTATTGGATTATGTAAATAAGTTCAAAAGGGGAATAATAAATTACACATATAAATAATTCATACTAATTATTATATATGCGAAGGTGTGTATGTCTGTTTGTCTATGTGTAATCTCTTCACGCTCAAACTACTGAACCTATTTTTCTGAAAGGTATAGAGATACTTAATTGAGTCCTAGAGTAAGGACATAGGAATCTTCCTCCCAGACTCCCAGAGATATAGCGTTAGATAACATTTTTAGGGTTCCGTACCCAAAGGGTAATAACGGGACCCTATTACTTAGACTTCGGTGTCTGTCTGTCTCCAGGCTGTAACTCAAGAACGGTAATAGCTAGAGGGTTGAAATTTTCACATATTATGTATATCTGTTGCCGCTATAACAACAAATACTAAAAACAAAATAAAATTAATATTTAAGGGGCGCTCCCATACAACAAACGTGATTTTTTGGCCTTTTTTGCTCTATATTAATAATGGCAACAGGTAGGTGCTTGAATTTTTCTCAAAATCCTTAATTATATGTATATTTTAATATTTAATAATAATATTAAAATAAAATATAAAATTAAATGAGGCTCCCATACAAAAAACACATTTTTTGGCCTAATTTTGCTCTATAATGGTACGGAACCCTTCGTGCGCGAGTCCGACTCGCACTTGGCCGATTATTTACTGTCTAAAATTTTTCAACAAATTATAACCAGACATGTTTATTTTTTGACATGTTTTATCGTATGTTACACGATGTTATAAAATGTTATCGTGCACAGTGTTTCATAACGTTATAATATTATATAAAGTCTGCTGTGTGGAAGCACCTTAACCGAGGAAATTGATTCCTAGGCAGTTGACGGACCTAAATAATTTGGTCGCGTTATGTCAAACCCATCCGACCGATCACAGCTAGAACATTGATATGATTTCCTCGATGGTACATAGGGTAGGTAGTTTATGTTCCGGATAAAAATTCGGTTCTCGCGAAACGAAGTTGCGACATCTACATACCTACCTCTATTTACATAATAAATATTATTACCAATCTCGAAATACAATTTCTACAGCCAATCACCCTAAATCCTTCTCTGCTCTACCACAAAAACCACCACACAAAAACCAGCTTTCCACCATTGTGTGGTGCCACCATAAACACCAGTATCTACCACCGTCCATCAGCGTAATAATTGAGTAAACGTATGCTGTTTTTGCCTCGTCTTCTTGCCGTTATTTGTAGAGATATTTCGAAGTTTTATGAACTTTGTACCCATCGAAAAAAAGTGTACAATGCCGCTCAATACGCTTTTACTTAAAACTTATTTATATAGAACCTATCCATACTTACTAATATTATAAATGCGAAAGTGTGTCTGTCTGCCTGCAACGTCTTCACCTTCAAAACCCTGATCCGATTTTGCTGTTTGATATGGATATTCTTTGAGTCCCGGCAAAGGATCCTAATTCCTATATACTTTTTATCCCGGTAAAATGTACGGTTCCCGTGCGATAAACTAATTTTGGCGAACCGCAGTTCCTAGTGTCATATCTACTGTATAAAAGCTGAGAAAAAATATACTTGACTACAATAATTTTTGACGATAATCAAAAAAATAAAATAAGCCATTAAAATTAATTTAACTAAGGGCCTGTTTCACCACTTCCTGATAAAATGCCAGATAGGCTATCCACAACTTTTTGACAAATTTTCCATACTCTCTGTCAAGTTAAGTGGTGGATACTGGATAGCCTATCCGGCACTTATCAGTAAGTTGTGAAACAGGCCCATATCTGATATTTTATCGAGATTAAGGTACAAGTTGGAAGCCGGCTACATGATGTTGCAGCAGACGACGTGTCGTCGCGACACTACTGGTTTCTCTGTATATTTGTATGAAATACCCTGTACAGCTAGCGACACGAAGCTAACGACACTTATGTGTAGAAATACTTACCCCCATACTAATAAACGTTGTATAAGCTTTGAATAGTTATACAGTGTTTTGTTCCTGTCACACAAGTGACATTTGTAATTGGATTGAAGAAGACAAAACACTGAATAACTATTCAAAGCTTATACAGCGTTTATTAGTAAGGGCCATAGAAACTAAAAGTAGTGTCGCGACAACACGTCGTATGTTGCAACTTCATATTATAGCCGGCTTCTAACTTGTACCTTAACTCTATAATCTATATAATAGAGACGCCAATCAAGTTTACAATTTCAAGTAAATTTACTTTTGGTAATATAAATCACCTATTAATTAAAGCCCTTGGCTAATATCTTAATATATGTAGTTAATAGTTTTTAAGGTCGGTTATTATTGTTACATAGACATTTAATAGTTTCAATGCCTTACTATTCCCAATAATTTTATAATATAAGAATTGGAATGCTACTAACATAATTTAAATTTCAATTGTATTTTTTACTAACACTATGGATTTTCATGATCTGAAATAAATAGTTATTATCATTATTATTATTATTATTATTAATATGTTTAATGTTAATGTCAGTGTACCTATGTATGTCCAAAATTAGAGCATATACAAAGTTGTACTTAGATCCTACTTGTAAAAGTAAGTTATTCATTGCTAAAAGGTTTTGTGATCATTTAAACTGAATTGATTAAACTGAATACGAGTATATTTTATTTTATAAAACTTTTTTGCAAAAATCTTTAAAACTTTACGATAACTATATCTGTATACATGTAAATCGGTTTAAAGCGAAGAGAGGTTAAGACAGACGGACACACATTCGCATTTACAATACGTATCATTACCCTTTAGTACATATTTCACACTAGAAGTTCAAGGTGATATACCTAATAATAATAAGTTGCGTCAAAATGTATTACTGTCAAGTGTGAGACGCGTATCTGATGTGCGGACAGACCGACAGACTGACACTGATTATATATTAATAAATTGATAACACGAATTACATTACACAATATTTTATTAGTGTTGCTTCATTATTGATATCAATAAAGTACTTGTATGGGTTGGTCTGCTATACGGCCAGCATAGGGAATATTACGCAAAGGTCGTAGCAGAGGGCACTACTAGCTAGCGCACACAGTATAAATTATAATATAATCCGACCAAAATCCGACATGTTGCATACGGTCATATCTGAATATTGACAGAAACGTTGTCAAACTTCGAACAGAACTTTTCGTTTACCGTCTGTGTTGGTGCTGCCTCTAGCGTGAAAACATTGCTGTGATTTAATCCTATTAAATCGACATCTGAAAACTCGTCCGTTGGTAGGACGAGTTTTGATGACCTACTTGGATTAAGGCTCATCAGATGTAACAAAACAGAAAATAAATAGTTTAAGTAATATCGAAAATAAACAACGCCGTCCGCTTTACGTTTTGTCTCGTTTCGGTGTGGTGCACTGAGTCTTAACTTCTATCAAGAGTCTATATCTAGGTAATTACTTATTACTTGGGAGTTGGGACTAAAATTAGTAAAATATTCAGATCTTAAATAGCTTAAAATGTATTATTTTGGAAAAATACATTATTCACTCGGCCGTTGTAATTCTGACGGCTCTAAACCGTGCGAAAAAGCATACCCAAAAACAATAGTAAAACTTAATTTTAGTAGCACAGTAGAAAAAATTAAGATTAAAGATTTCTTTTTTTTTTCGACCAAAGGCGTTGCGACCTCTAAGCCTATAATAACAACTAAAAGCATCATCTAAAAGCTATAATTTAGTCTGAAATACAATTAAGTTTAGTGGTTTGTTTGCAAATCCTGCCAATGTCAAACAAAACACAGTCATTATGAATTGCGTGCAGTCCTTGGCGCTTCGTGACGATTTTAACATTTCACTTTTATGAGAAGGTTACTTCTTGGAAAGGAACAGAGGACGGCAATGGACGATAAAAAAACAAAATGTTTGCACTCTAAGAGTGCCGCATAGAGAAATATAATCATAATATACTGGAGTGCCGAGAGAAGTTTAAACGAAACAACAGAAGCCGGCATATAATTTTACTGCACGCATTCTTTCAAAATCTGATATGTCGTGTGCACAATGCAACATGTCTAATACCTACTATTACTATAACCAGTATAACCTCTATATTTCTGTTTTTAACTGATACAAGTATAAATGAGGTTATTATTGTGTTTAAAGCTGACCGCAGATCGACGTGGTATTGTTTAATATTATGGAAGATGGAACGCACAAAACGCAATCCGCAATTTGTGGTCCAACATTACGTGGTCTTTCTTGGATAGTCTCATCATCATCATCATGACGGTGCATCAAGTTTGTCATTAGTTCATTACAAGTACTATCAAAGAAATCATTAAGTTATATATACCTAGTGGAATACAGAAACAAAGGCCTGAGCAAGCGAGATGTCACTATCAGTAACACTGCATGGTAAAAAGAGACGTGTGATACATGACAGCAGAACTCTTTTTTGACGTCCAGTCGGCACGTATCCGCACGATGACAATTTAATCTCATAGAATTCATGTTCAAACTCCAATCATGCTTGTGTAAGTGTATACGTACACATATTTATACACACAGTTGAAAACCAATTTCGGTTTCGTTTGACAGCTTGAGATTGTTGCTCTATTCCGCTAGGTATATTAACTTTATGAAAGAAATAGACTCAAGCAGATGGTGGATCTACGTTGCTTGGTCGCAATGTCAAACACAACAA
This sequence comes from Plebejus argus, assembly GCA_905404155.3. Lineage (NCBI taxonomy): Eukaryota > Metazoa > Arthropoda > Insecta > Lepidoptera > Lycaenidae > Plebejus > Plebejus argus. The sequence goes on from FR989926.1 coordinate 25,095,336, forward strand.
CTACGGAGGAGGCCCACATGGACGCCAATATGATAATGTCAAACAGCCAACAGATCACAGATGACAAATAAGTGAAATAACATAACCCGACCGAATGATGTACGTCCGCGATCGGCCTATGAATCAATAGAACCTATTTGTAAATTAAATGAAGAAAAACATCGCCAGGATTATGTCTCCGAGTGCGACTGACAGGCACAAAACAGGCACAAAACAGAGGTTATTTTGCTTAAAGAATACAGTATAAATCATCCACGACACATAAATTACAGGCCTTTATTTTACCATAAAATAAATACTTTATCTTAATAAACGCCATAAAATTATAGTTAAAGTGGCAACAATTGTGTCGTAAATTAACAAAATGAGTTTATTAATAATAGTTATATTATATATGTGAGGCTAAGTAATAGCTTATCTACCGCAGGTCATCACTGAGAGGAGACTGGGGACCTTATATCTTTATTTAAAAAAAATATACCGAATAGGTACGATGAAGCTTCTGAATGTTGCTTACGTTACAACCTTACATGAAATAGATAAAACCCATTTTTCCGTATACTTGGCGAGTTGATGATGATGAACTATTGCTAAGAACACTCTCGATCATGTCAGCTTTCACAAAAAAACTAGATCTCCCTTTGGACGCTACGATGCCGCAGACAGACACACACGCAGACAGACAGACAAACCTTCAAGAAGAGAGCCTGTAGCTCTTCCGATGTTGCGACTTGCGAGTGTCCATGGGCGATGGTAGTTGCATACCATCAGGTGACCCATTTACTCGTTTGACCCCTTATTTTACAAAAAAAAATCCTTATCGGATAGACAGAGCCGCAGAAAACGTCTAGTACTAAAAATATTCAATTAAAAAGCTAAGTAGACACTAGACATTAGAAGCATAGTTCCCCAGGTTCCCCCTGTGTGAGAACTGCCAACAATCGTCCAGCCTTGCGCTAACACCTCAACAATGACGAGATAAACTCACTTATTCCATAATTCTATTATAATTCCATAATTGCAATTAGCGGACCTTCGTCAGATACTAATAATTGATATGTGGGACGCACGTGCTGGAGCTAATGTGTATCGGACATTGGCGTATAGTGAGTACAACAACGTCAAGAATGTCTTAGCGTAAGGATGACATTGTCTAGAGTGCGTGTGGCGTGTTTATTCTCAAAGGATCAGCCCAGGATTCACAAAGAGGCCGTATAGGCTGCGGCCTAAAGGCGGCAGCGTCCTAGGGGTGGGCGGCCGCGGCAGCGTTCTAGGGGAGGCGCAGATTTTGTGCTAATAAACAATGTAAATCCGGCACTGCAAAGGATCATAATATAGATTATAGAATATGCTAGATACATAGGCTGAGTGTCTCTATCAAGCGAAACTTTGTGTTTTTGTCTACTGATAAGTGATAAAAATATTTTACACTATTTTACATCAATTTCTGCAAGAACGTCGCTAACATTAAAAATAATTAACATATAATCTAGTACCTAAACGTTGTAATTTAGTAATTGTTACAGATCATCTTCTTGGTACAACACTTTGTTATTTGTTATTGTTCTGTTACACTTTAAAACTAATTTGCCCTGAGCTGTGTAGAGATAGGAAATAGTTAGAAATGACGTAGCATGTAAAAGTTAAATGAAAACTATAGATGACTTCCGCAACTTCGTTGCACCAAAATTCATCTGTCGCGCGGGAACCGTACATAATTCCCGGATAAAAAGTATCCTATGTCCTTTCCCGGGACTCAATGTATCTCCATAGGTACCAAATTTCAGCAAAATCTGTTAATTGGTTTGGGCGTGAAGCGGTAACAGACAGACAGACAAATTCATCATAACCACCACTTCTAGTCCTTTTAAGTTTTATACCTTTACCTCCTTTCAAGTCATCATAGGAAATGCTCTGTCATTTAGTTATAATGGTGCCAGCTATCACGGCGTGGTATACACTATACAAGCCAGCACGGAGCCACAAAGGAATTGGATCTGTGACTCAATATGACATTTACTTAGGGCTGCCCTAAGTTTTCTTGGTCTATGATTTTTGAGTTGACAGGTCACATAGGTCGGAAAAACCTATACTTGCTAATACTTTAATTGCGGAATTGTGTCTTTCTGTCTGCCTATATCTGTTATGTCGTCACGCGTAAACGGCTAAGCAGAAGTTGGATTTTCAGAGAAATTGATTCATAGGCTGATGGTGGATTGACGTTATTTGGTATGTCAAGTTAATTATTATAGTAGTCGGGCTCGACATAACTTTACTGAATTACGTAGGTACGTACTGGCTTTAATAATAATTAATAACCAATTTCTCCAATAGTACTATCAGAGAAGTTGATTCCTAGGCGAATGGGGGACCTACATAGTTTGGTCATGTCACGTCAAACCCAGCCGACAGATCACGACCAATATTGAATTGACATAACTGGACCCAATGACGTAGGCGAACTGCCTATGAATCAATTTCTTCGATGGTACATTTTTTAAAATTTAATTTAATCTAATTTAATTTAATTCATCTGTATTTTAATAAAAATAAGCTGATTGATAGATCAATTTACATGCCAAAATCTAAGAGCTAGAAATTATAAATCGCACACGTGTTCTAGAAAGGATTTTTAAAAATCCTACCCCTAATGTGGCTAAAGAGAAGTCACCTTAGGGATAGGATTTTTGAGTAGGTCTTGATAAGAATAAATCCTTTAAACAGTTTGCCACCCTGTCAACCCTATTTCGATATAATTGCGATCAAAAGTAAGGTAACACTTCACACTAACCGCTCTATACAGACCATCACTTCCTTATGCGCTGCCAAACTGTTATATCATTTGATTAATTACTCTGCGAAATAATTTAAATTGCCTAGTGCCTACTTACGTACAGATAATTACTTTATACACTAATAAGTTATAACTTAATTACGTTTATTATCAAACCATGTAAAGTATTTCACGATTTTGGGACAATCAAAATATATTGTAAAGGTTAATTTATAATTATTATAATACTTCACAATTTTTAGGGACTCAATTGTTCTCTGGACTAGTGGTTTAGAGATTGGTTCGCGATTCGGAGAACGTGGGTTCGATTTCCGCTGTGCAGCCAACCATTTTGACAATACATTTGCGTCCAACCTACAGATTATGGACACTTGATTGCCTGACAAGTAATCTGATGAATAATCCCTGCATCTGATAGACATGAAATAGTTAGTCCTAGCCCTTATCTAGGCTTTGGGGTAAAAGAACACAGAGTGTATTTGTGTGATGCGCACACACCTGGGCACTATAAGGGCTGGCTACGGGGTGTGACTGTTATAAAATTTTGCATTTCGTCACTGATAAACGCACTCCCATAGAGTGAGTAAATAAAATATAATCTATATATTAATAAGTACGCGGGGGAAAAACTTTATGACGAAAAATGCGAAAACGTACTATAATTGAAATTTTGCACAGTTATAGTTTATATGGTGAAGGAGTGCATCAAACTAATATTATAATATTTTGAAATTGTGCTTTTATCATACATTTTTTAACAAATAAAACATTACAAAACACTACAACACACACTAGGAGATTTTGATTGACAAGCCTATACGTACACGAATTAAATACGGTACTCTTTTAGTTATGGTTGAAATATTTAGAGTTTAGACAATAATTATTACTAACCAATGCTTATTGTATTACTAACCAATGGACCATAGTAGTCTGAAATAAAGATATTTTGTATTTGTAATTATACACGAGACAATATCTGAAACTGTCGCAGAAATTATGTTTAAAAATAATAAAGTCAATCATATTTTTGAAAATTTTTCAAAATATATTATTATTATATATTATATTATAGAATATCAATAGAAAAGCGTTGAAATTTGAAACTTATAATTTATTTTTTATTTGAGGTCGAATTGCGACCATTGGGCGATCTCTAGTTATTATAATTATTATGTATTTCAAATAATGTATGTTTTATTTTTTCTTTTCCTTTAGATATTTATTTAGCAACATCTTGCAAAAATATAATTATTGTATTGGCGTAAAGAAATCATTAATTAAACTTGCTAATATGCGAAAATCATACAATTAACCAAGCGCGAAAACGATCTGAAAACTTTTAAAACAATTTCGCCATTATAGCGCATGCGCGAAAACCTAATTGTAGCCTTGCTAATAAAAATGAAAAAGTGCAGTTTCGTCACTTTGGGTGCTAACAGCTCCCGTTTGAACCCACGACCTTGGGGGAGCATCCCAGCTTTCTACTGCACCATCCTTTCCATTCGCTCGCCACCGCTCAGTTCATCTTGTCGCGCCTCGAGCTGCGCCTGCGCCACGGTTAGTGCCAGCAGTCAAGCCGAAGACAAAAAATCCAACACCAAAAGCGAAGTAACCCCAAAAATTAAGAAAAAATTTCACATGATTTTTTTTTTCATAATAATTGCGCGTTTATCTGGATTTTTAATCTTTGCGTAACTCAGCCTCCTAACCGTGGGAGCTGATTGTCTTTTTTACAAGTTATGTGCATACAACGTAACATTTCAACGAGATTAAACGTGACGAATACGCGTTTTTAATTATTTTTTTTACCTAATTACATTTTTTAACTGTACAAAGCTAATTTTTGCAGATTCTTCGGGTTGACTGTAACATCTAGTGTGTTTAAGTGGTTTTGTGAATTGTGCCCAGAAAAAGAGCGGTGAGTTTTAATTTAAACTTTAAAGTATAATAGTGACTCTATCTGATGTAAGCATTGTAGAGTAACTCTAACCGCCGCACTCAGAGATGAATATTACTACTTAACTGCGATTAAATGAATATTTTGACATAAGCCCCACATATTATCTGTCAAACTCTTCATTAAATTAAAGTTTAATGTTCATTAAACGTCTCCAATTGCGGTAGTAAGTGATCTATTGATAAAATTAAAGTACTCAAGAAATATCTAGAGATTTTGAGTAATTGTTTTTAAGTACGTTCAGTACTTAACTTTAGGTATAGCCATTGGTCCATGGTATAGCTGTAATTATTCCTATCTGTTACTGCCTGAAATGCTATCTTACATATTTACAAGAAAAATAATAAAAATATTTTTATAATTATGCAAAGAAAAATGTTTATCGTGCACGTGTTTTTTTAATTTTCATGGCTTATTTAATTTAATTAAATCTGTTATGCTTCGAAGACTTTTTGACCTTCGTATTACAAAAATAAAAATAAAATGAGGTTGAATTATTATACTATACGGTGAAAGAAATGTATTTTTAGAAAGTGTTTTTAGCGACAATATCTTTTTCGCTTCCTTGATGTATACTTATTTTTTTATTTACTCAGATCTTAAGTAAATAAGTGATAATATTACAGTTTGGTGTAACAATAATATTAAAAATTAAAATCCGTATGTTTCTCCCACTTCGTCAAGCCGGTCTAATGCGCGAAAATCTACATTATTCCGGGACCAAAACTACCTTACGTCCTTTAGCGAAAGCCACGTTCACACGAAATTTCATCAAAATCAGTTCATCGTTTTCAGCGAGAAGAGGATACACTTCACTTTCGCTTTCATATTAGTATATCGTACGTAGATTTAATTGTCGTTGCTACTTGCTTGTTTATTTATTAAACAACTTGATTGGGGTAACAGTATATTTATGTTAATTATAATTAACACTACAACATAACTTGAAGGTCTAACTTCGTACCACATGGTACTTGGTAACACATAACTGACTTTGGCCCAAATATTTTGTTTTACGGCTTTAGGTAGATATAAAATACTTTCTGTGAAATATTTTTATTATTCTATTCATTAAATTATTAATAATAACTAGTATATCTGCAGAAACGGTTTGATGGATTGGTTACTGTAAAAGTGCCGATGGACATACCTATCAGAGTTAAATCTGTTTTTTTTAATTTTTTTTTTAATTTATTACCGTTATTTTTTATATTAAGTTTTTAGATAAAATTATGAAAAGCAAGAACTACGTAGTTTGGAGAGAAGTCTGCTAAGAAAATTGTGTGAGAATAACTTATAAAGAAAGTTCTTAGACATTCTTAGTACTTACTAAAGTAAAATCTACATTACCTTACAATTTGACATACAAAACTATGTTAGTCTTAGAGATTATTGCATAAATGCATTAAGTTCTAAAACTATGTAATTAGTAAATTTTTGGGTGACTCAATACGTAACAATTGTAAACTCATATTTATATTATATTATAATATTATAATGTAAATTATTCATAGTTATTATTAAACATAAGAGGGTCACGGATTTTTCTACGTTAAGCAACGCTGATCGCGGCGTGACATGTGATGGGTGACCGAGCGGAACTAAGTGAGGTATATTTTTTGCGTGGAATTTGAAATAACTTGATAACATCATTGCAATTATTATAAGCCGATTTAACCGACTTTCAAATAGATTATAATATTGATGATTTAAAGTTTTAAAGAAATATTTACAAGTACTATCTAAATGAGGCCCGCAACTCCGCTACACCAAAATTCGTTTATCGCGGCGGAACCGTACATTTTCCTGGGACAAAATATATCCTAAGACGTCCTTTCCCAGGACATAGGACAAACCCCTTGCTAAATTTCATCAAAGTCGGTTCAGCGTTTTGGGTGTGAAGAGGAACAGACAGACAGACACACTTTCGCATATTATGTAGTAGTAATTAGATTTCTAGTTTAGAGTTTTTTTAGGTACTAGGCAGTTAGGTGTGTGGTTTGACTGCCTGAAAATGATTTGCGAGCATGGATAGAAAAATATTCCAAGCATTTTAAATGTAATTATATCAAAGCTTTTATAATTTAGTTACATTGCAGTACACCTACCTGCAGTACACCTGATGATGAATTTTTCGAAACCGGTCGTGTATATTATAATTCTGTAATAAATCTATTAAAATAAAGTGGAATAAGTGCAAGGAAAGTGTATAATTATTTAATTAGTTACATTGATTGATATGTTACGAATACTTTGCTGTCGTGCTAGGGCTAATAATCCCACGCGCGGTATTCGAAACAGATGAGCATCGTAACATGCGTGTACTAAATACACGAGCTCATTACCGTGTGGTGTCTGGCAAGAGCGGCAGCGACTTTTAAATTTTCGCCTCAAATCTAAACGGCTAATCATGGCAAAAAATGAAGGTAATATATCAATATAAATAAAAATTCGTTCCTTGTTTGATCCATTCTGTTTCCAGTCAAATCTATATAAAAAAAATAAGTACCTAAGCTGCCGTAGTTTTTTAAGCCCGAAAGTAGACTTCTCTATATTTTAAAAAATATAGAGAAGTCTACTTCTATATTTTAAAAAATATAGAGAAGTCTACTTGCTTAGTAATAATAGTATTATTGCTATTATTCTGTTATGTGATATTATTTATTAGAATTGCAATAATTTGGTATATTGTCAGCTATGGTGATTGTGTTGATATCTTCCTCGCCTTCTTTTTTATTTATGACTTATGTCCGTTTTTTTTTCCTTTCCTACACAAATGCAAAGGGTCTATTTAAGTAGTATGTTAATTGAATTATGATATTTTATAATTGATAGAGTAATGTTAATGCTTAATAATTTATTACCAATATTATGTACTAATGATTAATGAATTTTATTTAATATATTATAATATTGTTATTGAAATTAGATTACTTGATGATATTTCATGTTATTTAATGTTATGATATTATGTTAATGATATTATGTTGTTATAATTTTAGGTAAGTAATAGTAAATTTTGATAATTATTGCATGTTTAAGTATCTATTTTATTTTTTATTTTTTAAATAATATGTTTTGTTCAAATGGAGACTTGGGACGGCTGTGAGGTCACGGAATGGGTCAAGCGGAAGACCGGCGTTGGATACCTAGGTGTGCCAACACTGCCGAGCTTGGTCCAATTTGCGGCTGATTTATTTAAGAATTTTTAATGTCTTTGTTTAGTTGTACTTACTTATTTATCAAAATTTAAGTTAATTTTTTTTTGTTGTTAGTATCTTATATATAGTAATAGCTGCAAATAAATAATTATTCTATTCTATTCTATTCTATTCTACTTTCGGGCTTTTTTTATTTTTTATACATTATCTGCGTCCATCAGAAAAAGTAGAGCCAACCGTACGTATTTACAGTATACGTTAGGGTTCTAACGAAAAGCGTAATACCTGTAAGTACGTTCTGTAAAAAAAAACATATAATAATAATAATAATATCTATGGACGCTTCACACCACGTCAGTCTGGCCCCATGCTAAGTACCTGAAGGACTTGTGTTACAGGTACCAGACAACGGAAATATATTTAATACTTTTAAACTATACATATATTTAAGATTTTTATTATATGATAAATATATTTAATACACGTCCATGACCCAGGAACTTTGAAAACTTTTTGTTCCGTCGGCGGGATTCGAACCCGCGGCCTCCGGCTTAAGCTACCAACGTGCTATCCACTGAGCCACAGAGGTCGTATCTTTTACATTTTCCAAAAAGAATGACTGTTATTAAAAATGCTTTCATAAAAGTTATTAAATCGGATCAGTGGTGTTTGATGGGATAAACATACACCATCAGAACCCTTTTTTTCAAAGTCGGATAATGTTATGACTTGTACCACACTGTTTACTGTGATGACCTCCCTTCACTGCCGCTTGACCGCCGGCGCTTCTCACGAAACAGTAGCTGACTTATTAGCTAAGTATATCACTTATTGGAATGGACCAACAAGGATTTTCGGAAGTACTCTTAGAGAAAACAAGGCCTTTGCATCCATTACAGATGGTATATATAATACCAGACGACGCCTGCAACTCCATTTCACCAAAATTCCTAAATCGCGCGGGAACAGTACATTTTTCCGGATGAAAAGGACCTATGTCCTTTCCCGGGACTCAAAGTATCCCAATACCAAATTTCAGCAAAATCGGTACAACGGTTTGGTCGTGAAGAGATAGACAGATAGACAGACAGACAGACTTTCGTATTTATATTATTAGTATGGAAGTATGGATTGGAATGGATTTAAAGGTTTTTTTGAATAACAGTAGGAACTCAATTAATTGGACTAATTGTGGTCCGAATAGTTTATCGTATGAAGAAAAATATCAGGATATAGAGCATATTGTGTAGTACATAATGTTAACTGTTTGTTAAAAGTAACACAGAAAATCAAGTTACATTTTTCTATGCCTTGGGATAAACGGGAATCCATATAACAGAGGGCTAAATAATACTGTAGAAAAGTTGTTGTGTTCTCTACATTACAGTAGAAACTCAGTTATTATCCAACGATAATCGAAAGATAAGATCAAAACTAAAAAATTATAAACATTGCGTAATTAATAAAGCTTCTCTAACGTTTTCCTTGTATCCAATGAGCAATGTACTCACGACTAAAGTAGATTACTAAATCGCACGCTACATTAGATGTTCATGAACATTGACCATACAACCTCTTGTACCTTTTACTTATCATTTTAATTTACATCCGTCTATTGTCCGTGCATGTTTAATATTTGTTAGGAAATTGCCTTTTAAAGGTGTAACAAAACAAACTAATTATAATACTTTATAAGGTGCGTATTATTCTATCCTTATTACTAATAAAAACTTCTTAAACATGCGTTCAACGTGTGAATGTGTGAATAGTCAAACTGGAGTTTTTAAGTTACATACACGTTACACAGAGTCTATACAGAGAAATTAGTATGGAAATGACAGCATCGTTATACAGGCTTTATGTCAAAAAATGATTATTATTAGAAAAAATCTTATGCGTCCTCTATACACGCTGTGTATCTTTTTAGTAGTAAGAGGGATAGAGTTCACTGAAAGTAGCCCTTACATTGTTATAAGAGTTACTTTTAAAACATGAGTGCCAAGTTTTCAATCGGAAGATGTTGGTAAAAAAAATATTTTTGGTAAGTACATGTATAGACTATAGGTAAAACCCTAGCAAAGCCTACAACAATACTAATAATTTTTTGTCATTTAATAAATCCAATGAAATGACAAAAAAAATTATTATTTAATTTGAATTGTTCATATTTCGGCGACTTACTGTGCATATTTGCATGCTTGTTTCGGCACTTTAATAGTGCGTGATATAATCCGATGTCTAATCATAACTTAACGTAAACAAAAGATGATTGATTTTTACATTGTAAAAGCTACAACTCATAAAAAGTATTATGTATGCTTATAAAATCACACGCTTATTAAAGTAATAAGTAACGCTATTTAGCCGTAAATATTTACTGGCTTTATCTAAAAGTAAAAGCAAATATTACACCATCGTATGTTATGTGCTTTGTAAAGTAGGAATACCTTTCATAATGAATTATTTCTTTAAAATAACATCTATAGGCAGAATTTTTGTTATCCGGCTTCTTAAACATGTATAACATAAATTAAGTTTAAAAACACTGCAAAATATTGAACTGAGCAAATCGCTGGAAGTTACTTACCTAATACCTTTCATGAAATAGATAAGTACAAATTTTCTAGTACTTAACGGGCTGATGATAATGAACTTTAAAAAAAAACAAAGAAAAACTAAATCAAAATTGGTCCACATGTGTCACCATGCCACCGACAGACACACACAGACAAACCGAGAGTCAAAGTTATAACAACCCTCTTTTATCTTCGGATAAAAATGGTATTTAAAAAGAAACCTAAATAATTATTATAAACGTATAATGACAACTACACGACAAATTAGATACGGTCTATGGATTAGATCAGCTATTCTCAAATGTGTGCTCCGCGGAGTCCTGGGGCTCCGAAAAGGCCTTATAGGGCCCCCGCGAGCGATACATAATTTTTTTTACAAATGTCATCAAACTCCAGCATTGAGACAATATAGGTATTATAATTAATTTAAAGTCAAAACATTATTTTTGGGGGTCGGTCAAAAATGTCCCTTTCCCAAAGGGTTCCGCCACCAAAGAAGTTTGAGAGCGGTTGGATTAAATAAACATTTGTTCAATTGTCTTAGAATAAAGATTGATATGCGTGATAAAAGTTAGTATTACATCAACGAATCATCAATCACGATTCACAAAATTAATGTTATTGAAACTTGAAAGTTACGATTTGTCGTTTGATGATTAAATCTAATCATTCTAAACTATGATTACTTTTCATAATTCGAAAGTCATTGACAGTTAACGTGAAAGGTAACTTTTGAACTAAATGTTCCTCGCAACTTCGTTTAACGTGGAAGAACTGTACATTTTTTCTGTAACCCACCCCGGGACTCAAAGCTCCATACGGCATACCTTTCTAAATAATTTCGGAGGTTTAAGTGTCAAGAGGTGGACAGACAGACACATTTTTGTATAGATATAAATAAAAATGAATTTCTGTTAGTCTCGCTAAAACTCGAGAATGGCTGAACCGATTTAGGTAATTTCAGTCTTGGAATATTTGTGGAAGTTCAGGGAAGGTTTATCTTAGTAGAAATGTGTTACGAATCGTGTTTATTAATAAAATTAAATGATAAAATTCTCAAAATGCTTGTTTTTCTTAAAAGAGAGTATAATATATTATACATTTTATCATTTGCCTCCAAAAATAATCTGCACAGAAAAGTGGGTAAAAATATATATTACAATCGTCAAACTGCAATTTAGATAAATAATAAAGTTACAAAATAATGATGTTGTTGTAAAACTCCAACACGAGAACATAATAATTGACAATAAGTGCGACCGCACACCTGAGACACGACTGTAGTTAGACAGACTATCGCATAATAAAATGCACTAGATGCGCACATCTGAGACAAGACGTCTAATAGACAGAGTTGACTAATACGACACAAGAACTGCCCGCGATAAGTCTGACTAACGACTGTCGGCTTCCCTTTGAAGTGTATGCAAGCGCGCACATCTACGACAAAACTGTCTAACCACAATAGACATAACTACCAGTAGTTCAACTGATACGTTAGTATCTCTTCTTAGTCTGTGTTCAACTGCAAAGCAAAGAGACGGACGGGACAGGTTTCAATATAATATTATTATCGACAGTATATTATAAGTCTATGATTATATCAAATTCGTCGGGTTTCACTAAGATTATGAATGGAATATGCCTCGCGCTGGCTGACATAATTTATTTTTAAATACTTATAGATTTCAAAATTAGATTCTGACAATTTTAATCACATGTGTCATTACATAATAATACGACCAAAAAGAGGAACACGACCAGCGATCCAAGTACTATCTTTCCCGTCGAGTCTTTCCCGTTTAGTTTTGAAGCTATTTTTATCCGAATGAGAACTTTTCTATCTACACTTTCAGAACTGCTCGCAATAGACGCAAAATATATTTTTCAGTAAGTATTACGTAATACAACATTTTTTGTGCTTTTTAACAAACTTAAAAAAAGATTTCAATTTGATCCTTATGTATGTATGATATTTCTAGAACTGCCTAGTTTTCGTACTATACAATAATATTATGAGTATCTAGAGAGTGAGTGAGGCGAAAATGAGTGTCTTGATAAGTAATGTAAGGTTGCAACAATTTCAACAAATTATCAAAGGTAGACACATTCATTCGAAAGTACTTGAAAAACTTTCGGGGATAAAGCCTTAGTTGATCAAACAATAGATAGAACTTTCCTTTTAACAATCTTTCACTGTATATGGGGTGTACCCAATATTTCCGTTGTCTGCGCCGTTTTGCACGCATTACTAGGATGCTTATCACAGCTGCAGCTTCGGTGAACTCCATTCTGCTACTGAATGAATACACAATTGTATGCATTGCGTCATCGTAGTCAAGACAGTCTTGACTTAGGTGTGCGCCACATGATAGACACAACTGTCTTTAGACTGTAGTTAGACTGACTTGTCTAATGTGAAACAAGATTGTCTAACTACAATTGTGTCTCAGATGTGCGCTCTCTCTTAATGTCAGACATCATTAGCACCAGCGCACGCTAGCTACGAGATTATAACGTCCGTAGATTTAGATCTAATTATAATATGTTATTTAAAACAAGATGACCCGTGCACTTTCTATCACATATAACTCCAAAATGTTTTCACCGTATATAAACCTTCAACCAAAAAAAACTTTTAAGTCCAGTCCATTAATTTTTATTTTATAGAATAAAGATGATATTTACATGTATCAGTACACTAACACATATCTGAATATTGACAGATACGTTGTCAAACGTCAACAAAACTTTTTGTTTACTGTCTATGCTGGTGCTGCCTCTAGCGTGAAAACATTCATCTCCCATTCAATTTATATCTTCCTATGTACTAAAATATATAAATAGTTTATGAAAAGTTCATCTAAAATGCATCGCATTATCTTATCACGTTGCAATGAGAATAATTCTAGAGCCAATTATTATTATTGACTCTAAAAGTGACAAAAATTTTCATTTTTTCGCCTTTGTACCCTACATGAAACGCGTAATTCCACGTAATAGAGAAAAAAACGAACGAAGATTATTGAACGTTATATAACTATAGTGTGCGCTCGTGAGCAAAACACACTAACACACAAAAACTGTCAATTACTGGCACGAAACTCGGTGGGATCACTTGATTATGCCAGATTTGGCAATCATTTATCTTTTTATCAATCACTATTTTCCCATGAAAAAGAAGTAGCCACTTTTACGATGATGAGTAAGTCTGGATTGAAATTAATAATATGTTATGTTATCTCTCTTTTCTTATTTAAGAGAGAGAAGGCACTTTATCTTGACAAAGGATTAACTTATTTTTATGAGAATTAATAGATGACTCCCGTATCCGTTGCACCAAAATTCGTTTACCGCGATGGATCATGGAACCTTAGGTATCTATTTCTGGGATAAAAAGTATCCTATGCCGAAATCTGGGACTAAAGGTATCTCCATACCGAATTGCAGCAAAATCGGTAGAGTGGTTTGGACGTGAAGTGGTAACAGACAGATAGACTGACGGACAGACAACACACTTTCTCATTTAGAATAATTAATAATAGTATAGATTATTATTTTATAATGCTAGAGCGCCGCGCGCGTTGAAGTCTTTTGTATTAGTTGTAGAAAAACTTTACATATCGTCGTATGTGAACTTAATAATATTATGTTACTTTATTAACAAGCCTTTATTGGAGCGAGAATACCTAAAACCGATCTAAATACCCTGTATCTTGTCCACACACAGGAGGAGAAAGCAGCCCTCACTAATGCAGGCTATGGATCGGGAACGGACTCTCGCGTCCTTACAATCCATGAAGCTCAGGGACTAACAAGTCCTTCGGTGATAATCATACAGACCAAATCCCGTAAGCTGGCAATCCATGACAGCGTTCCTCATGCAGTTGTAGCCATATCCCGGCACACTAACACCTGTGTCTACTACACTGACACTGATGGAGACGCTGTAGCCGGCTTCATTAAAAGATCCACGGAGGTGTCAACTGAACAAATAAAAGATTACAACTTAAAAATGGCAATAAAAGACAGGAACGATCAAGTCATAAATCACATAGCAGGTCGTGAATTATGATCCCCAGGGTTCGGCAAAATAATAATAATAATAAAATAATATAAATAATAATTAAACTGTTTAAACCCAAGTGTGGATCCCGGACTAGTCAGCGGGATCGACAGACCCTCGTCCTTTCCTGGCGTTTCACATATTGCAACATTAGGAGGGACACGGTCCTGGCGATCCCACTTGCTGGCATCTGGTAGATTCGACACAGAACGATATCTTTTTAACACCCTAAAAACTCCACCCAGCTTGAGTGACCCCTCTCCACCAAGCCAATGTCACAACATCTAAAGGCAAAGGGTGGAGCAGCATAATATTATCTAAGGAAATCTAAAAATGTCGGATCTACTGGCCGCCAGGACACTGGGACCACACCGTTCAAAACATTCACTTCATAATTAGTATAAAATATATAAAAGATAGGAAAATATGTATTTTTATTACATATAATATGTGTATATATTATATTCTATTCTAGTATTTAATTTATATTTTATAATTTTTATATACTATATATTTATATATTATATACAAAAAAAAGGTCCATGGCGTGATGGACAACAATCACAATATATTGTAAATAATAAATTATCCTTGGTGCGAATAAACTAAATAAAGATGGCAAAAAAAGGATATGGGCTGTTAGCCCATAGATGGCCCCAAATTGTAAATAAAAAAAAAAAAAAAAAAAAAAAAAAAAACAAGCCTTTATTAGCTCGGCCTGTAACGGAATCTATAATATAATCTTTATAACGCCTCCGTGGTCCAGTGGTCCAGAGCGTCGCTCTTGACTCGGAGGTCGTGGGTTCGATTCCCGCGTTGGAAACATGTTATTTCCATGCTTGGTTAGGAAGACGCAGGCTGATGACCTGATTATCTGATAAGTAAGATGATCCATGCG
The DNA here is from genome assembly GCA_905404155.3 of Plebejus argus. Taxonomy (NCBI): domain Eukaryota; kingdom Metazoa; phylum Arthropoda; class Insecta; order Lepidoptera; family Lycaenidae; genus Plebejus; species Plebejus argus. The sequence continues at coordinate 25,110,791 of FR989926.1, forward strand.
TCGGATGGGCATGTAAAAAGTCAGTCCTGCACCTGATCTCTCGCCAGTCGTGTCGGTCTGCCGTCCCACTGGGTTATGAGAGTAAAGGAATAGAGAGTGCTCTTGTGTACTGCGCACACACCTGGGCATTATAAAATTACTCCTGCGTTCCTGGCCTGGTTTCAATGAAACCGGCCACCGTCACCGAAACCGGTGTGGGGGTTATTATTATTAATATCACGTCATGATATAACAGCTGTTAAGTGTTATCAGTTATCACTCATCCAACTTTCATCCGGCGCGTGCGACACCGCCGGCGCGGCGTAGTGCGGGGCGCGGGGGACGGGGGGATGGTGGTATGCGCGCGCGCACCGTGACCGCACGCGAGGGCTTTCACCCCTGACGACAGGGTTGCTATTTGTATCCATCAAGTCCCTCACTATTATCTATCTTTTCTTATACCAAAATTTCATCAAAATGAATTAATAGTTTTAAAACCATATTCATAAGAGCCCTGTTAAAAGGATTTGATACGTTTGGTGTTATGCACTACTTTTAAGACGAGTAAATATGTTAAATTCTGGAAATGGGTTAATACGTTAAAATTGGTCGGAAAGCTATGTTCTGACCAGTGCAACGCAGGAGCAATCTCCTTCGAGATTGCTCCTGCGTTGAATACTTATAATCTCCTATCAATATAGGAGATTGATAAGTATTCTGGATTCTCGAAGTGGAATCCCTATTTTTTTTTCTATAGATTATGATAATAATCAGTAAAAAGATGACCGTAAGGTACAGCTATTTACTGGATTTAACTTTTGATAATAGTTTCCTTGTTCTGACCGGATGATTTAAGGCAATCTTCTTAACCAAAACAACGCGATTCTTGACCTGAATTATACTGATCGACCCTGCACCAAAATCCAAATATATTTTATCCTGTTGACATTTATGATGCAACATGCGGCAATGGGATATCATTGTGTTATTGTTTATTATGTACGAGTAGGTATGTTACATATAAGTCGGTTCGCTTAAAGTAAAAACAGTAAACACATTCCCAATTAATTTTTATAAGGTCACATTCTTCGTTTTGACAATTCAGTAAAAATGTGTAATCGTTTTCTCGCTTTCGGAGTTTTCAAAGGAAATACAGACGCATTAAATAACATTAGGTACTCTATTTTTATGTACACAAAAATATATAAATAGATATATTATGGAGAAGTTATTTGGTCATGTTGCTGACTTTAAATGTTGTATTTTTAGGGAAATTTAACATATTAAATTTTCCTGCAATTTTTTTGCAATGAAAATGCATTAATAGACAGATAGAGACCTACGTTATTTGGTCGAGCTAAATCAAACCCAACCAATAGATCACGACCATCATATTGACTTGACGTAACCCAACCAAATAACATAGGCACGCTGTATATTCTCAGTATGGTCGTGGCGTTGAACTTCGTTTATCGTTCGGTCATTTTGCGGGATTCATAGCACTTCCATACCAAATTCTATCCAAATCAGCTAATCCCTTCAGAGATAACAAATAGACTGTCGCACTTACAATATTAGTATGGATTTAGCCCCAGCTACATTTCAAAAATAATTAATTTGAGAATCGATCACAATAATATGAAACAAGCCTGCAGGCTGTTGTTATACCAATTACTGTCTGCCTGCAGCGCCTGCGCACAGTGTATCACAGCTGATCTGTTACTTATAGTTCAATAGGTCAACTAACAACAAACAATATTTTATTATTGATGTTATTACAATGTTTGTTTAGGGTCACTTCTCAATTGACGACGCGGGGCTGCGTTTAAAAATGTATATTTAGCATTAATTTAAACATTCACGGCCGCACTCAGATTTTAATGTAGATTTTGACATAAGATCCATACTAATTCTGTCAAATTATTTATAAAATTTAAATTAAATTACTATTAAAATATGTCTCTGAGGAATTTTCTGTAGATAATAACAAATAAAGCGACGTTAGTGAAAAAACGGGAAATTCCAGAGAATGTAACGCTAGAGAGAGGAGACATAAGAGTTAAAAAAAATTATGTTTACTTCAAAATCGGTATCAAAGTACACATTATGAACGTCAAAACTATGGTGCCTACTACCGGTTCGGGAACTAGCCCTTCGAGAAGAACCGGCGTAAGAAACTGGCACGGGGCCACTTTTACCAAAAATATGTTTTTTAATCATAGAGGATTCTGTGTGCCAGGCGCCAGCCCTAGCCGTGTTGGGAGAAGATTTACCGCGAAGTATTATAGTTAATTATGTGCCAAGTGTTACGTGGATGATCTAACGTTAACGTCCGCCACACGCGACAATACGAGACGTATACGTTACGATAACAAATATTTAATGTAGGTCTTACTCTCGAAGTTAATTGTTCAATTCTGAAAAGTAAATTAAATGATAATACTTAAGGGTGTGTATGTGCTCGAGTTCACTGTGAAAATAGCAGCGCTGAAAGAGTTTTTTTTAATTCGTATGGGCAAGTGCCGAAGTGAACTCTTTATAAGGAACAAATACACACCGTTAAGTGTTATTTGATATTTTCGACATATTATCTATGATCGAGAAGTTTGACTTTCGACTCATTCGATATCGATTTTATTTAGCTTCGACCGTTTTCCGTACTCCCTATTCCCAAAAAAACTCGAATCAAGATCGCTATCCAAACCTCAAACTTCTCGATGAAAATGAAGCTAGAAATGACATTATATGAGTCAAATGCCAACTTGTATCGAGCGCTTATGTCAATTCCACACATTTTGATCGGCAATTCTATAAACAAGCGATAAAGAAAACGCCTTGGCTAGGGGCCTGATTAGTTACAAATTGTTCCATCGCATTGAATTGAGTACCTAGTAGTAGTAGAACCCTAAAATGGGCGCAATTAGTTGACCCCTTTCATTCGCTCATAATCGACGAGGTAACGCGGGTACAGTAAAATTTGAACGAAGAAACTATTGCCATCACGCTTCACCCTGCGCTGGCACGTGTATTGTGATAGAGACAGATACAGTAAATCGAGGTTACGTATTCCTCTGATTCCTCCTTCAAAATAGAGCCTATCTAATTTATTTTTTTAATATCTTCAGAAAGGATGAGTTTATGCCTCTACGTTTTTATTTTACCTAAAAGATCTTTCAAATTCGTTTTATGGTCGGTTGATTGGCGGGGTACGGAACATTAATTTTTTGCGATTTTTGAAGGGTCAAATTTTTTTCTTTATTAGTAAATTAAAAAAAATCGGACGTAGAGGCATAGCTTTCACAGATCCCAATAATGTATAAAAATCATTTGTCTAGACTCATTATCCAGGGAGGAAATTGAGGAATACGTTTGTATGGAAAAAAAGTGTTAGCGTATGCTCTTAAAAAAGAGGTTACGTCTGGAATGATAATGATGAGGTTTCGATCCGATGTTATCGCATGGGAAAATGGTCTTTAAGTGATGGAGCCAGAGATTATTATGGCGTCACACTGTTCTCATGACGTAACCCAGGAAGAAGACGCCGGCAGACGATTTTGAAGTGTAATTCTAGGTGATAAGGTGCATTTTGCGAGTGAGCACTGACAGGTCATGTCGAATCTCACGCTGGGTCAAAAAGTCTAATCGTTAGAACATAACAAGTATGAGTTTAATTGATAAAATACCTGGGCCCTGGGGTGTAGTAATTAAAATGTGTGCGAGCGAGAGAGCGTGACGTTGAGAGAGAAAGAGATAATACTTCTTATTTATTCACTTCTTGTACTAGATGACGCCTGCAACTCCGTTGCGCCAAAAAACTTTTATCGCGCGGGAGCCGTATATGTTTCGGTTCAGTTCATCGGTTCAGTGGTTGGAGCATGAAGAGGAAACAGACAGACCGACAGACACACTTTGTATTTATAATAATATTAGTATGGATTTCTCTAATAAGTAATTATAGTTTATTATGAGATTGTTATTTTTCCATGCCATTCATACTTCCATACTTGAAATAGTATTAAACGCGAAATTGAGTCTGTCAATCTGTTACCTCTACACACTTAAACCTTTTAGATCTAAACCGATTAAGATGTAATATTATGTAGATATTATGAACCTCAGGAATGGAAACATGTTCTTATCTAGCAAAATGCATGGTTACCGTCCGATAAATAAATTTCTAACCGAACAACAATATCGCAAGCAATTTTTTTACAAAATAAATATCTAAATATTCTGTTTTTGCGTGGTTATTTTTCTATGTCTTATTTAAGTTGTGCAAATAAAAATACTTTCAATTTTAAAACAATACATAAAGTTAAAACACGCGAGATGAATTACTTATTAGTTATGCAACATATTTTATGTAGTATTAAGAAATCATAATTGTTTTATGTAGATTTTATATTTAGTTACATTTTTATATCTTTTTTTCATGTTATGCTAAAACAAAGAATAATATGAGACAATTTCTAGAAGCCGTATTTTAAGCATAGCATTGTTTTAGTTAATTTTTATGCAGAATATTATTTGACAAGATAAGACTTATATTATCAATATCTCATATGCCCAAATACAAGCGGTTTATGCTCTAGACTTCTAGAATAGCCTAGACTCTAGAGTCTAAATTCATATGAAATATGAGTGCAAACCCCAAAAGGAGATCTCCGACCAAACGAATATCCTCAGTAAGGCTGAAAAGCACAGACATATATTAAGATTGATTTTATTTCTGTGCTGAAAATCCACGTTCAAAACTACTACGTTTGAAGCGTGGCTTTTAACTCGGAAATCGTGCGTTCGACACTACTGCTGTCTGACAAGTAAGATTATCCATGCGACGGATGGACATAGAGAAGTCGGTCCTACGCCAGCAGGCTTAGTATGGTCACCATAGAAGCGGCATCTTTCTACGGAGGAATAGACAAACTGACAAAGTGACAGTTGAACAAAGGAAATCCGCCATTTTGTCACTGAAATCTGTCAGTATGACCATTCTTTCCCGTTTCTACTGTAGTTATGTTAGCATAATACACTCCAAAGAAATAAATCAAGATAGAACGGCCACACGCGCCCGTTGCTAAGGAATCGCGCGTGTCAATTTTTGCTTTGCTTTTAGTTAGAAAAAATAACTTACCCGTGGAAAGAAATACCTCCTTTTAACCGATTTACTTTCGTACTTCTGTTTTTACAATTATACACTGCACAATGAGGCATTTTTGTACAACCCCTCCGGTGTAATCAAGTCGAGACGTGCGCGCTGACTGAATAAACGTTCAACGATTTTTGCCCACTTGTGCAAGTTTGAAACACGCGTACTCCACCCGCTTAGCCTTTCTATCTTGATTTATTTCTGTGATACACTCTCTATTCTCAGAGAGTAGTGATCTCTCTGAGAATAGAGAGTGTTCTTGTATACAGCGTACACACTTAGGCACTGTCAAGTTACTTCTACGTAGCTGGACTGGTTTCAATGAAACCGGATACCTTCACCGAAACCGATGTAGGAGGCATTAAGTAAAATTTTGTAAAACATCTTATCGGTTTATAATGAAAGTACAAGACTTATCAGCTTGACTATAACAATAGTGACCTGACCTCCGACCTCTCTCATCTAGATCGTGTATCGGTTGTATAACGAGCGTTATGACACCTGATTACAAGTGATGACGACGTACTTGTCGATTTCTAATTCACTAAAAACTGATTCCATCATTATTATCTTAACCACATTAGCGGTATGTTTATCATTCTTATTTTGCATTTTTCCTTGTACATTAAAGTAAGCTTTCTAATTTATTAGGTTAATAGTTATTTCAGTATTGTAAAAACTTTGCAGGATATAAAATTTAACATATGGGCTACCGCCTACCCATATGTTCATTTGAGCCCAGACTACACTAACTACTTCAGAATCAAAGTATGATTAAAAACCATTCTGAAGTTTTTAGCTAAGAAGAACACACAACAAACATACATATACATACAAATTACAAACTTTTATAATATTACAAGATGACACTCACCACTTCGTTGCGCCAAAATCCGTTTATCGAGCGGAAACCCAAATTTTTTCCGAGATAAAAATAGGTACTATTATGTCCTTTTCCGGAACTCAATGTATATCCATACCCAGCAAAATCGGTTCAGCGGTTTGGGCATGAAGAGATAACAGACTTTGCTTTTATAATATTAGATGAGTGTGACATTGATGAACCAAAATTAGTCAGAAAAAAGTAAAAATAAAAATCACTCCTATCCCCATTTTTCCTGCCGAAACCTTAAAGCGTTTGTCACGTTTGTTTGAACAATCACGCTTAGCCGGTTTTTATTATTATTTCATAAATTATTAACATTTAATAAATTCATATTATGAATAATAACACAATATTAATGTATGAAATACACTGTCCTACAAACCTTCATATACATATACAAGTTTTTCAGGCTCATGTAAAACCTCAATAGCATCCATCAACTATGTAATATATTACATAAGGTAACGGACTATGTAATGTGATGTATGTGGCTCGGTCACGGCACATTATATGCATTAATACATAATAACATATTGATTTGGTACGGTTTGAATGGAACTAGAAATCTAGGTGTTTCCTGTAACCTAAAAGACTTCCTTCGTTTTGTTCAATTAAATTTATCTTAAAATAAAATTAAGATTTTATTAAATTTTTCATAATCATAAAATGATGGGTATTTATTTATTTACTTCTATTTCGATTGAACCTACAAACTATTTCACCATTGAATTTTCTGAAATTTACCTCCAAAATCCTGTGCAAAAATAGTGCAAAAATATTTTGGGGTTTTCTCACAGACAACCAAGTATACTTTATATCGTAAAGATACTGTAACTATATAAATAAAAGTAAATAAATAAATACTTACCCATAATCATAAAATTATACCTATTTCGATTGAACCTACAAACCTGTTCACCATAGAATTTTCTGAAATTTACTACCAAAATCATTTTATCAAAACTTTAGAATTTTCGGGAATTAACTTAAAGAATCAAAACATTTAATCTTTCTTTTGACCAAAATTCTAAAATCAAAACATTCAACCTTTCTTTTTACAAAATTTTTGATATTTCGGAAATCCACATCAAAAATCCAAAATATTTAACAACATTTTTATCAATATTTTTTTTAGAATTTTCGGAAAACCCCCAATTAACACTGTTCGTTCTTGACCGACAAACGGACAATGTAACTCGCCGGTGGGAACGTTACCACACGTTACCTTTGTCTAAGCCGGGTGATACATTTACGTAAACTGTACTAATACCTAAATGTCATATAATTATTGTGGCGAAATTATATCAAAATATGTCTCGGTAAACGCAGGCACCTGCAACTCTTCTGATGTTGCGAGTGTCCATATATGACGGTAGTTGCTTTCCATCAGATAACCCGTTTGCTCGTTTGTGCCCCAATTAAAAAATGAAGGGTAAAGATTTTGACAGTCTTTATTGTAGTGTCTAAACTACTTATCTGATTTCTATAAGAGAGGTGTAGACTATAGAGTTAAACTTAATATTATTTTAATCCATCATTATTAATTTGGGCTTCATAATTTTACCTTTGGACTGTTATTCAAAAGAAAGAAAACAGTAATAATAATTTGAAAAAAGTTTAGTACTTAGGTACATGTTTAGTACCACAAATTCCTTATCATATTCTAAGTTAATAAGTTAATTCTAAAAATATTATAAATTATACATTTCATACATAGAAATGTATGAAATGTATGTAATCTTTAGCCAATAAACGATACGAAATAAACATACATTTTTAAATACATAACATTAAGATGACGCCTTGATAATTTGGCTGTAGCGATGTCCATTTTTCTCAGCAATGACTAAAGCTAAGAAATTAAAGTTCACTGTCAGTATTCATCATGTCTTTGTCTTTGAATTACCCATAGCATAACACGATTGGTCAACTTTTATAACACAGAATAATCAATCAAAAAGACCTCTGTAAAAAAAGGGATTCCTATTTTGCCAACAGAGGAGAGTGATATAAGCTTCCAAAATTTGTACATAAATTGGTTCTAGTATACACTTTAATTTGTCCATAGCTTATATGAAATGTATTTATGGTTTTTAAATTACGCGACAAAAACCATTTTGTCGCTACGCTCTTTCAATTTTTTGCTGTTCCATTGCTTGTTTTCTATGAGAGGCCGGGCCAGCCTCGCATAGAAAACAAGCAATCTCAAACACATCCAACACGGTTTTTCACTTTAACATGGCGTCACCTTAATATTATAATGCTCGAACGCCGCGCGCGTTGAAGTCTTTTGTATGACTCGTACAAAAACATTACATTCGTCGCCATATTATTATATCGAAACTGCATCGAAACCACATCCAAACCATTACTTCAATGAAGTTTTAGATATTATATCTATTACAAAACATCAATTGACCCGGATAGGGCATTCAAAATTATATTACCTGAGAGTGTCTATAAATAGTTCTTATATCATCAGCATAAGGGTCATGTTTGTGTTATTTCCTGTAATAAGCAATTACCGTAAATGTTAACCACGTGGTCACTGACCAAGGCTGGAGATTGGAGGATGTTGAGATACCAGAGAAGGTGATTCATATGATGGACCTACGTAATTTGGTCGCATTATGTCAAGCTCATTTGACAGATCACGACTAGCTACTTCATTTAGTCGGGTTATTGACATGACCCGACCAAACGAAGTAGATCCACCTTATGAAAAACGTCAACCTATAGTCTATACTTATTAATAGAGCTTCTTAAGTGCTGGACTGATGTTGATAAAACTTGGTAAAGTCCACAGACAGAGTGTATTGTACAGAGTGTATTGGACACATACAGACTATACTTTTAAAAGTTGAAACTAATATTATATATCGAAATATACTTATAGTCTGTCAAAAAAGTGAAGAAATTAAAAAGAGGCAACATCGTAGTGTCATCCCTACTCCCTTTTTAGATTGATTGGAAAGGGATGTCACTACGATGTTGCAACTTTTTAATTTCTTCACTTTTTTGACTGACTATAGGTTTAAAACTTTTTTTTTTCGTTATAGGGAGTAAAATTGAGCTAGCTCTTATCTCATAAAATCTGCTTATTTTTGCATTTCCTATATATAGTATCACCTAATTAAAAGTACTAAATGCGAATTATTTTTATAGAAACAGGAAAACTTTGAAAAACAACTTTCAGCCAAAGCCCTTGAGGAGTCGCAAAAAAGCTATTGGGCCAGCGCGACCTTTGGGACACGTCAGTAAAGGTCAGAGTCGTGTGCCGCCGCGGCCGGGACGAGAGGACGCCGCTCGCGTCCGCGTTAAACCAAGGACGCGATTATAGCCTTTAACGACATTACACAGTAGTATCATAATATAAAATATAGCCCTAGCTTATTATAAGGGCTATTACTTTGAGCTCTTTGCTAGAGACTACTGAGTGCAGGCTATATAAAACCCTGAGCTGATTTTTAAATTACATTTGTTTTATCGATACATTTGAGCCCTGGTAAAATATATTGTTTTTTTTTTTTCAATTTGGGGCCATCTATGGGCTATCCGCCCATATCCTTTTTTTGCCATCTTAATTTAGTTTATTCGCACCAAGGATAATTTATTACTTACAATATATTGTGATTGTTGTCCATCACGCCATGGACCTTTTTATATATAATATATAAATATATAGTATATAAAATATAAATTAAATACTAGAATAGAATATAATATATACACATATTATATTATGTAATAACAATACATATTTTCCTATCTTTTATATATTTTATAATAATTATGAACTGAATGTTTTGAACGGTGTGGTCCCAGTGTCCTGATAATAAAATATATTGTTGTTTATTATTATATTTAGTAACATTTAAAAACATAATATCCAGATTACAGTAGTATTAAATACATCCATACTTAACATTATAAACGCGAATAAAGTCTGTCTGTCTATCTACACCTCTTCACACTTTAACCGTTGTACCGATTTTGATGAAATTTGCCATGCAAATACTGAGTGTCCCGGATAAGGAGATAGGATACTTTTTGTTGCGTAAAAGTACAGTTACAGCGCAATATACGAATTTTCGTTGCGGGCGTCATCCTAGTACAATATACTTGTAACAACATAATACCCCTTAAAACTTCTTCGTTCCCTTCCCATCCCTACCCTCCCCTGTTACCCTATTCCCTCTTAAAAGGCCGGCAACGCACCTGCATCTCTTCTGATTCTGTGAGTGTCCATGGGCGACGGAAGTTGCATTCCATCAGGTGACCCGTTTGCTCGTTTGCCCCATTATTTCATTAAAAAAAAAGTTTGCAATAGAAGCAAATGCAATAAATGCTAGAATGCTTGAATTCTAATTTAAGTAATCCTTTCAAATTATGTCACGTAAAACTAATTTAAGAAACCCCATAACATCATTAATCTTATAGTTTGATCCGATTTCAAATACTTTCACTAAATCAATTGATCCAAAATTAATGTAACTTTGATCATCGGTCATCACAGTTTGAGATATTGGTGTGCCGATCACAATTCAAGATTCTGAACTCAAGAAAGTCAAAAATTATAGAGGTAATAACTTTACTACATAAATGAGACCTCTAAAATTGACTTGAATTCATCAAAATCGGATCAGCAAATTTTAGGGAAAATTCTATTCAAAAAATTATTTCCTTAAGCGAATAACCGTAATCAAAATATTAATACCATCCATATGGATTCATTCAGGTCCCAGAAAAATATATACTTTTTATCACAGTACGATATTTTCACAATAAACTAATAGGATACATTACTGCAATTTTTTCACACCGGAGGCAACACCAACATAGACAGTAAACAAGAAGTTTTCTTCGACGTTTGACAACGATTCTGTTAATATTCTGATATTATAATATTGTCGTGTGCAGCATGTCAGATTTTGGTCTGATTATGTACTGTATGTGCTTTCCATACATTTTTTGTTCCGACCTTTTCTTAATATTCCCATAACACCTAGTAATAAATCAAACTAATTTATGTATCAAAGATTTTGCTCAAAACTCCTAAATAGCTAATAAACAGTTTGAACGTTTGATCGCGAACAAATCTAAACTCCCCATTGTTAAAGATATCGCAACAACATTATCCGGTACATTACCTTTGAGTAGCCTCCGTGGTGTAGCTAGACTGATTCTATTAGTAGAACAAGTACTAGAGTAGGCTACTTATTCAAATTATATTGTAAACTATGTAGATGATTCAACTTCGTATGACTTTCCTCCTAATATAAATCTTCCCTGGACTTTCACGAATATTTTTAAGACTAAAACTATCCAAATCCGTTCAGCCGTTCTCGAGTTATAGCAGAACTAACAAAATTGAAAATTAAACTTTATTTATATAGATAGATTTTAACAGAGAGGTGAAAAAACAAAAATGAAATAAAAAGAAAGCACGTAATCATCACAACCTGATAAATAAATTTATTATTTGTAGTTTCGGTATAATTGTTATGTATTTTAGTTTCACACTGACCATTCGTCGTTTTGCGTAACGCGTAGCGGTCTGCACTGACGTTTCATACACTTTGGTGTCGGTACCGAGTAGCGACGGACACCGTGTGGTCAGCATGAGACGCAAGTTGCAGTCGGGACCGACTGCTCTAGACTATAGAACGTTCTCGTTGAACGATTGTTTCGACCGCTCAAGAACTGCTCGAGTAGTCCATGTATTGCGGATATGCGAATTTAGTACGGAAACTGCAGATCGCCGCGTGGCAACCGTTTTTGGCAGCCGGTTTTAACTGCAAGATGCGGTCCGTCTATGGCTGACCTAAAATAAACCTAGCTTCAGTGTCAAATGCAATTTGTCTAAGTAACCATTTAACCAATAGTGATAATGCCAATTACTTTATGCCGTTAACGATAGTTACTTATCGTTAACGGCCGTTACCGCGGCCAAGAAGCCTTCATCGATGAAAGGAAGGCCACAGATGATGAGAGATAAAAACAACATGCTGTTACAATTTTGATAATGTTAGTGTGCCAGGGCGCTCCGGTGGCTTGTAGCGAGTGATGTATAGACGACAAAATACGTGTAGTACTTTTGAGTAATAACTAATAACATAGTAAAGTTACACAAGCGATAAAATGTAATAAACGAAGCTTAAAAAGGGGTTTCAGAGAAAGCTTAAACTTATTAGTAACATCAAACAATTTGATTCATCGGCAGTTTCGACGGACCAACGTTATTTGGTTGGTTTATATCAATCCAATGTTTAGTTGGATCTGTCGGCTGGTTTGACATGACGCGATCAAATGAGGGTTATATGGCGCTATGCAGTCGTCAGATTTATCGTGTCAAATGTCGTGTCAGACAGAAATAAAACAGCTATACCTATTGTGACATTTGGAAGCTATTTCGTGACATATGTGAGCACGACAATTGACATGACAGACCTGACGGCTACATAGCGCCATTCATCTCTTATTGTGCAGGGCCATAATCTGCAGAATCATCTTCTCTGATAGTACTATCAGAGAAGTTGCTTCACAGACGTTAGGCAGATATTGGACCTACAGCTCATCACGACTGACATTGAATTGACATAACCCGACCATGGATGCTAAGGGATAAGAATTTTCATAAAAAACTAGGAGCAAAACTAAATGATTATCACTCTAAAGAGTGTGTGTTCCATAGAGTTCACTGTGAAACTAAACTACACTAAACATAAATCAAATCAAATCAAATCAAATCATTTATTTCGGGCATCAGAGGCCCATAAAACAAATACCTTAAACCTAACATACATATTGATTATATTAATAAATACCTTAAAACTAACATACATATTATTTTATATATACTTAAAAACTAACACTGTCACTTGTTGCCGGCGACGTGACTCGACGCTTCGATTCGGAGTCTCCCCCGGAACCTCCGGTAGACCACATCCATCGGCCAGAACTTCGGCGCCTCGAAAGTCCACAGAAGATTCGTCGGTACTCTCACCACAATGGAGCTAAAGTTAACCTTGTGGCGAGACTGCAGAGCTCGACCCTCAGGCGCAGTGTCGTCTTCTTCTGGATGTAGTCCATGACGTCCTCAACCTCCATGGACCAGTGCAGGCGGGGAATAAAAACAATGCTCTCTACCATCTGCCTCAAACGCATTTTAGAATACTTCGGACACATAGCCAGAAAAAAAGGAGTCAGTCTCATCTCGAAACTTATGGTAACTGGCTAACTGGCAAGATTGAGGGGAAAAGACCACGAGGTCGCATTCCTATGCGTTGGTCCGATCAAATCCGCTCCACACTTGAGTTCACCGTATACGACGCTCTTCGAGTGGCCGAGGAAGTCATAGAATGGGGAGGTCACGACTTTCAGACATGAGGAACATGACTAGAGAAGGAGGATAAGTGTGGATGATGTCTATACGACATTACGAACAAACCAACAAAAAAATTTCTAAGTGCATCTCTCGAATCTAGGCACAAGGACTGCACCATAATTGTCTGGATCTAGGTCAACCTATTTCACAAGCTAAATATTCAAATCGTCGACATTTTTGCACGACTTGAGCTGACTCCTCGCCTGGGACAGATATTTCATAAACGACCATTTTGTTAGTGATGACATGCCGAGGTTATAATATTACTAGATGACGCCCTCAACTCCGTTGCGCCAAAATTGTTTTATCACGCGGGACTCGTACATTTTTCCGGGATAAAAACTATCATATGTCCTTTCTCGGGACTCAAAGTATCTTTATGCCAAATTTCAGCAAAATCGATTCAGTGGTTTGAGCGTAAAGAGGTAACAGACAGACAGATAGACATACTTAAATCGCGAATTAGAAACCCACATTCTTTACTAGATGACGCACGAAACTCCGTTGCGCCAAATATTTCATATATATAGCGTGGAAACCTTACATTCTTCCAAAACGAAAACTATCCTATTTCCTTTCTCAGAAAAAATTGGTTCAGTGGTTTTGGCGGTGACAGACAGACAGACAGTGACTGTTTATGAAAATACGAGTCCGCCACGCAGTGCTTGTCGAGTCAGTTGACAGTTCCGCTACCTCCCTACCCCCATCTTCGCACCAAATTTCATCAAGTGCAACAATTATACTCTATATAACTCTCTCGATCCCGTAAGCTTTTCGTAAAAAGCCACATCAAAGTCCATCCTTTCGGGAGCTTTACCACTGACAGCCAATAACCCCTGCTTCGATCAATAAATCAGTACAAAATACCGCCGGAACAACATAAGTCCCAGTTCTCAGCGAGATAAAAACGCGCTCGCTACATGATCTATTGTGTAATGATCGCTCACCGCGAGTGTGCTCCAAGTTATAGAAAATGGTGATGAACTTAAAGTAGATTAATACCTCGATCGTGGAATTTGTGAATGAAAGCCGGGTACCGCTTGGAGATTCATGGGTTAACCCATGTCTTAAAATGTAAACTGTAAACCTTTGTACGCATACGAATTAGAACAAAAGCGACAGAAAAAGGATATGGGCGAAGAGCCCATAGACGACTTGTACTCTTGTAATAAAAATCAAGAAATTTCTGACTGTGATAGAATAAGAGGTAGGGGCGGGGCAGCCAGACCTTTAAAAACCTTCAGATTTCATAAAAACTTGAAGTTTTTCTGTACATCTTAATGGGATATAGAGGTACGAACGACCAGCAACTATGGAGTTTTGGTTGCGGTTAGTTTAGGAGGTATCAAGTGGTAGTGTGTCAACTAACTTCCGTGAAAATATAAATCTCGTCTTCTGAGTTCTAACAAACAAACAAACAAACAAATATACTTTATTGTGCACATATCACATTACAAATACAAATACAATATTATAATTTAATTGAACTGCACACAAAGGCGGCCTTATTACTTAAAGCAATATCTTCCAGGCAACCTTTCACACGTCTTTGAGATGATGAACTTTGGAAAGTGGTGATGTGCAAAAGTATAAAAATTTTTCACAATAATTGACTAATTAAGTTATAAATATAAGATATATTCAATAAATATTTTATATTTATTGAATAATTAGATATATTCAATATATAATTCTAACACTAACGACAGTTGCTTCGGCAGTGCCAGCGTCTAACCTGATTTTTAAAATCTTTCCAAAAATACTGCAATTCATTCGAAGTTCGAAGTTCGAAATAACTAACACAATCGATAACACTAATCATTAATGGATTAGTGTTATCGATTATGTTGTGGACAATGATCCAACAAAACCAAAACCGCTAGTTGTTGTCACTTAGACCACTCACTAGCACCACTCACGTTTTTCGTAGTCTTACATCGACGACGGTATTTCCGGTTCAGTAACGCTACGAGATGCACCACTTACTGTTATTACATTCACGTTATTGTAATTGTTTTTATTGTTCTAGTAAAATAAGTGCATATTATTAAATAGTTTGAATCGGCAAGTGCACTTACTTCCTTGCCGATGCGTAAAAAAACTAGTAATGGCCTAAGTACAATATTATACTGTTTACTCTGATATAATATTCATCTGAAATAAAGAATCTGCTAAACACATTATATTTCTAATATAATATCATTATCTAAATACACGTTAAAAATTGATAGGCGCGAGTATAATTACTTTGCATTAAATGTATTAAAATTATGATATAAGCTCCAAAAGCGGAAAAGCAAAACGGCAGAAGCAGGCGAATACGTACTGTAGGTATAATATTAAAAAGAAAGGCTTTGTAGGGGCTCCGCGAGCCGCGAAATCAGACTCCAACATGGAAACAATTTATTCAAAGACAAAACATGATTTTTATTTAGGTTCGTCAAAAATGTCACTTTGTATAAGGGTACCGCCACAAAAAAGTTTGGGAACCACTGCTAAAATAATTAATGAGAGCTACGTATTGAAAGTATTAGTATTATCGCTAATGATAGCATTGTGCGGTGTACCAGCGTCACTAGCGTCAGTCAGATCATTGTTAGACGTGATGTGGTACCGGGTACGAGATGAAGCGAAATTAATCAATTTATAACATATTTTATTCAATTGGAAAAAATGGTGATAAGATGAATAAAAAATGATGATGAACATAGCCTGTTCCATGAAACGAGTCATGAAAATCTTTATTATATTGCTATTGAAAAATAAATCTTTATTATATTGCTAAAATATGTTATTGCCGGCAACATCTAGTTTCATCATAATTCGTTAACGTGACCATACATTTTTCCAGGAAGAAAACCATCGTAAATTTTTCTTCCAAGATTTCCGAATCATGCCTCCATGCCAATGCTCCATTTCGGCGTGTCGATTTTCAGCGTTCATGAACTATGATATTTTATGCCATCTCGTGGAGTCCTAAAATGGCTCCCGCTAACAACTTGCACCACATCACTTTCACCACACGGGAGTCCGTACTCCGCATATATAACAGTGCACGACCGTCCGTCTGTACGTCCGTATCGACATAATGAGCTGTTGGCCGCTACGGCGACCTCTCAGCACGAACCCGGTAACGAGTTGCAAAATGTCTAGTTACCGGTAGGTGCCATTTTGAAAAACCCTAATTTGTGAGTAGAAATGGAGGGTTAGGTTAGTTAATTAATTTTATCAGTCTGTACTCTATAATTTAATAATTCAAATAGTTATGCCTGTTGCACATCAATTCAATTATCACGCGTAAATTAAACATTTTGCCTCAATCAAAACCTGTACATTTGTCCTTTTCCGTGGCTCAAAGAACATAACAAACTTCATGAAAATCGGTTCAGCGGTTTAAGCGTGTAGAGGTTGTTGTGGTACGCAGATACTTGGTGTCCCGGGAAGGAACAAAATAAGTTGCAAAAAATGTACGGCTCCCGCGCGATCAACGAATTTCAGTGCATCGGAGTTGTAGGTGACATTAAGTTTTGATTGGTTTAAACTAAATTGTAGAATTTGAATTAATTATCATATCATCATTACTCATGTTTAGGCTTCCAGAGCCACAACAACCGAGGAAGTAGGAATCAAAATCCAATAATTAATTTGACGTGTTGAGTTGTGATGTTTCACCCACACAACCTGCAACAATGGCTGATGTCCTCTCTCCGCAGCCGTGGGCGAGCGCCGGTAAATTACATACTTACATTATGCATGCTGAAAGCTATCCCTTGCTGGGGTAGGCAACATTTTCTATAATTTACTTTCGTATCTCGTTTTTGATCAAAGCAAAATGTAAGCATATGAAATGCAAAATCAAATTAAATATATTATGATAAGTGTTAAAATAATTATACAAATTTTAAGCAATTTGCTTTATTTTTTTACCCCCAAAGAAAACTGAGTGCTGTGTGTTTGTTTGCGGCTCCATTGCATCTATTGTTGAAATTTTGTTATTAGTTCAAAGCCGCCAAACGCCATCAAATAATAATATATTATCGCATTACCCAATATATTAGGTATCGTTCTAAAATCTAAGCACAGTATACGTTGCAGTTGAGAATAATGTGGTTGGCTATATTATATAATATTTATTTTTAATATGCAAAACTTTTTACCTTCAAAACATTTTATATTAGATAGCTGTTGATTGGAGTTTAAATTAAAATAATAATAACCAGTGATAACTGGAGATGGGTAAAAAACGTGCTCATAGATTCCCTTATATACATACAGTGCAGCTCAAACTTATAAAAGCGTGTTAACAAGCTTATTAATCAAAAAGCTTATTAAGCCATCGATTCTCAAGCGGCTGTCGCATAACAAATGAAAATCTATTGTGTCAGCGATTCCCACGATCGAGGCATCGAGGTATTAAGGCGTGTTAAAAATACCAAAATATGTTGGGAACCCCTGGCCCGATACAATGTGGGCTCATCAATAAGCGGGGAAAGTGCAAGTAAAAGCTGAACTTTACCAGTTCCCCCACTCTCTAAAGCCTAAAGTCTAACTCCCTAAGCTAGAACCTGAAGCCTATGGACCCGACTTTCTAAGGCCTAAAATGTATTTCGTGTAAGGCATAACATGGCTACTTTCTCACATTATCGTGCCTCTGGCGGTGTTGGTTCGGGTCCTTAGGGCTTTTGTACATTACGGAAACTGTCATAAGTCATAACTCATGTAATTTAGTGTAACTACAGTGACACACCCATATAACATTTGAAGTAATAACGTGTAAACGCTACTTTGTTGAAATTCCCAACCTTAAGAATGCTCCAACCGGAGAATTAGCAGGTCGGATGTCTGTCAGTACGAATATCGACGTTAATGACATTAAAATTAGACTCATATTAGCGCGCCTTGTACAGTGGCGGTTACGACGCTCGCCGCGCTCTTGATATGGCGAAAATGTATGAAAAAAATTGAGAAATTTTCTTATTTTTCTTATAACTGGAAAAGTTGTTTATTTTTATATAAAATTTTTAGCGGACTTTATAGAGGACTAAATAAGCAACAATTTTTTTGTATATTTATTTTCCTCAGTTCAGTGTATTTAGAATTTAGATATTACCTAAGGTACCTAATCAGACCCCATTTTTTTCATATTTTGCGATTATTGTGATGGTTAAAACGTATTTTATGTGAAAATTTTATATGCGGCTATAGAATTTTTATGGTACAGTCGTGGAAATGAATATATTATCTTTCATTTGAAACCAAAATATCCTCGCAGTTTGACTCCTAATTCTTTAATAGGGTACCGGAAAATCGCTGATATTTGTAATAGCGTCCTTAAATCTTTTGTTAATTTTAAATTTCTTTTTTAAGCCCCTTACAAAAAACAAGAATGTATAATTTGACTGTCGTATATGTGTGCCTATTAATGGCACGTTAATGTTTCTCTATTGTTTAAAAGCTGACAAGAGTATTCTTAGACAAAATTCATCATAGCTCATTCGCGGCTGAAAATTTTGGGTTTATCCACTTCATCAAAGGTTGTTACTTCCAGTGATTTCCTTACAATGTTTTGCATTTTGATTCCTGACTCTTATTAATATAGTTATGAATCGTGGGTTGTTTTTAAATTTCTTAATTGATTTTTATTACAAAAATTATTGCTTCTCTTGTGAAAATGTATTAGAACTACATTATTTAGGGGTCATTCAATTAGGTAGATCTCAACTCAACCTTCTTCTAATAGCAGACCTGCAGACCTCCCCAAGGCCTGCCGTATCGGCCGATCGCTATTGTTTTTCCGACCCAATGCTGTTTGCACAACATTGTTTAAGGATTTTTAAACGTTAGCGAAAAACAAAGTTCTTATAATCTATAGATGGCGCCCGCAACTCCGCTGCGCCAAAATTCGTTATCGCGCAGAAGAGTTTCCGAGATAAAAAGTATTATAAGTCCATTCCCGGGAATCGGGACACAAAGTATCTCCATGCTATTCAACAAAATCGATTTAGCGGTTTGGGCATGTTGAGTTGAGCCCCGGGAAAAAACAGGATACTTTTCATCCCGGAAAAATGTACTTTTCCCACGCGACGAACGAATTTTTGCACAACAGATTTACGGGCGCCAACTATAAATAAATATGGAAATATTAAATAGACTGAAGCATGACTGACGCATAATTCATATGAAAATATCATATTGTGCTCCAGTCTATTTAATTTCATATAAAATTACAATTAAATAGACTGGAGCAATATTTCTCAACGACACACAATCGTTTTGCACATAATAAAACACTAAACGGGCCACTTAGCGTTTGTTTTAATCATAATTAGATGTTAAATACGGCCTTCCCATAACACTTCACGCCTCCCGACTCTTGCACATCGTGTAGTATTGTCAGAAACAATACGGTGTTGCCACATTGTAAACGAGAAAAATATTAGAAAACAATCAAGGGATGGTGATAAATCTGTAACAAGAACTATCTAAATCGATTTAGAGGAAGACCATAGAATAGTTTATATTGTGGCTGCAGCCTGCAATATTAGATAACCGCATGATAAACTAATTGCTGAGCTAACAAATTTACTGGCAAAAATGCAATTAAAATTAACATCGAATGTAGAGACAAATATCAGCGTCTATCAATGTTCTCTACAATTATATCCAGGGCACGATCTAAGGGGGTATAGGGAAATTGTATGTGTGAATGCGCTAGTGTCAGCAGTTTTGTAGAAAAGTCTGGAAGTCGATGTATATTAGAGACGACGAGCAGTCACTGCGTGAGGCCTTGTCAGAATGTACGAGTGTAGTTTCGGGAATCGGGACAATAAAAGGCCAAGTGTAATATTACCTATATCAAATATTTGTTTTATTGTTGCAACCCGGGGACTTAGTAATGAGTGACTAGAGAGACTCTTACAGGGGCGGGCCGGGCATTTGCCCAGAGTGGCAAAAAATGAGGGACGGCAAAATTGACTTATTCCTATCTTCCAACATAGCCATTATAACCATCCACTAGAGAATTTTGCCTTCCAACCTACTTCAGGTTGGATATTGGAAATATTTAGTCAGTAGTTTACTTAAATATTCCCCCCCCCCCCATCATGCGGCGTGCCCTAACAAAATTTGCTCATATCTTATATGGTTTTCTGTATGCAAATTGTGGCGAAAATGAATTTTGCCCGGAGCAGCTAAATAGATAGATCGGGCCTTTCATTCACCGTATAGTAGCAATGCATCAACGTAAGCATGTCCAGCAGCACTCACCAGCCGCTCAACCCCGGATTTACAAATAGGCCATATAGGCCACGGCTTAGGGGCGGCGTGGGCGGCAGCGTCCATATAGAGGCCCTACATATTATAGGCGGAAATAAAGTGTCCTACCGGTGCACGGTGGTCGGCAACGTAGTTTCTTCGTTCTTTCTACGACTTCATGATTCATGATACCCATTTTGAATAAAAATATATTTATTTATTTACTCTCATATAAATTTGGCACTGCAGCCGCTCCTGTATCAACGTAAACCCACTTTACGTGATGCTACGTGCCAGTAAAAAGTGTAAGAGCTTGACGTGTAGTCCGGGAACTGCGTGTATCTGCGATCAGGTGGGAAAGTCTCGCAAGCGATCTGATACCGCGCAGGAAGTTGTGTATGTGGATTGTGGAGCACAGCCGTGTACCATCTAGGTGTACTCCGTTTAGGAAATTAGGAGACTAAGACCTATAATTTCATCAACGACTGAATGACATTTTAACAAGCTGTTAACACTAACAGACGTTGGTGAAATTTGGACTAAACGAAGTACCTATTAATTAAGAATTTGATGTAAGTATAGGCAAATAACGAACCTATACATTATTTAGTCGGGTTGTGTCAATGTTAGTCATGATTTGTCGGCTGGGTTTGAGGAGTATTATATACAGGAAAGCATAATTATAATATTATTATCGGTCCAAACTGTGAAAGGCTGCTTCTATTCTTGTTTAACGTACCCAAGCTGACAAAGTACATAATATTTGTAAAGCTCACAAATGGCGTGACCACGCTTCCAGGCTGGAAGCATTGATCAAATGTTCAAAAAAAATTATAGGCAATATTTGTTAAAATTGTCTATTTGTGCAGCCTTTTTAGGGTAGGTCTGCTTCTCTTAGGGTGAGAAAAATTTGGCGAGCGACGTGTTCCTTTTTACGACTTTTAGATAATCGGTATTACACTGTACTTTTTTTTTTTTTTTTTTTTTTTTTACACTTCTTGCACAAAGTACAATGGCGGACTTAATGCCATAAGGCATTTTCTACCAGTCAACCATTGGGTGGTAACAGAGACAAAACTGATATCACAGGTGCTTTCTGTGTAGAAAAAACAAAAACACATTCAGATAAAACGTAATAAAATACTCATTATATTATATTACTAATAAATATAATAATAAATACTAGATCAACTATAATATACGCTTACATCATACTAATACTACAATAGAGACTTATAATAAATAACTTATACATATACATAATACTAGTATACCTATACATAAGTACATTTATGTAAACATAATATATAAAATACTGTAATAAAATACATAATATATTACTTATGATTCTGCCAATTTTTTAAAATATAGGAGTCGGACTCTACGTTTAAACGTATCTCTGGTTGGGCTTAACCTGATTTCCGGAGGTAGCGCGTTCCACAATAAGATAGCCTGGACGTGAAAGGAGGAATGGACTAGACTGGAGCGATGAGGTGGGCAACCGAGCCGAGCATTATTTGAAGAGCGGAGGGTTTTGTCATGACTATTGCAGAGATACTGGAAGTGTGGCTTTAAGTAGGCCGGAGAATTAGGGGAGTGTAGGAGTGTATAGAGCACACACAAGGCTCGCACTGAACGACGTTGTCGTACAGGCAACCAGTGCAGCTTGGTACGATAGGAAGATACGTGGTCGTACTTCCGGAGATTGTATACAAACCTTATGCAGTTGTTAATAAGTCGGTCATATTTGTCGAGCTTGTCTGCATTGAGGTCAAAATAGCACACATCACCATAGTCTATTATGGGAAATATAATAGCCTGGACAAGCAACTTCTTGATGTCTGTCGGTAAAAAGTTTTTGTGACGATAAAGCGAACGTAATATTCCGGTAACTCTCTGACAAACTGAAGTTGTCTGAGTTTGCCAATCGAGAGTGGAGTCGATGTGTAGTCCAAGATCTTTAACACTGGAGCTGAAATTGATTATGGAGCCGTCAAAGATTACTGGAGAAAGAGACCGTACATCTACCCTACCTATATTGCGACGACTACCTAATAAAATAGCTTGACACTTGCTAGGGTTAACTGATAGACCGAAGTTTTTACACCAGTCCCTAATGGATTCAAGATCCTTGTTAATTTCGTCAATAGCTCTCGCCAGATTATCTACGCTCGCTTGACAGTATAGCTTAAAATCGTCTGCATACAAATGATACGCGCAGCGAAGCCTGAGAGTAACACAATTGATAAATAATGAGAAGAACAAAGGAGAGAGAATACCGCCTTGGGGAACGCCAGTGTCGAGATCGCACCAGGATGAAGATGACTGATCCGTGCGTACAGACTGTTGACGCCCCCGAAGATATGACTTACTTTTATGTAGCATCTAGAGATAGTCCAAGAGCTCTGTATTAATTCTTCTTTTTTCTCGTTTTAAGTACTTTTATATAACATCTAGAGATAGTCTAGATCGGTATTGCACTGATAAACAGTTATTTACTTATTACGTTACCTCTGGGGAAAGTGATGACTCGACGATAATTATAAGGTCAGAGATCAACTGAGTCTAGGGTCTACTTACAGGTCTAGACCGGGGTTAGGTAACTAAGTTTCTAGTATTTTTACTATTCCGTAATCTAGCTATCGGAGATCTGTAATTTTTAGGTTCGAAAGTGGCAGCACGAATAACGCGATTACACGTAATGATTTTATGAAAATGTGCACAGTAACTACTTAGCTAGTTAGCAGAGTCTGTTGACTGTTATGTAATAATCTTATAGTGATGCAGCTTTGACTCACTTTTGACATAATTACCAATAGGATGTACCTAATTATAAGTGCAATATTTTCACCCTAGAGACAGCACCAGCATGGACAGTAAACAAAAAGTTTTCGTTTATCGCGGGAACCATATATTATTTCGAGATATAAAAGTATCTTATGTCCATTCCGGGGACTCAGAGACCAGAGTATCTCCATACCAAACAGCAAAATCGGTTCAGCGTTTTAGGTGTGAACAATGTCAACAGACATACAGACATAAAAACACACTTCCTCATTTATAATGTTAGTAGAGCTTATTTGGATTTTCATTTTAGCCTTTTACCTACCTAGTACCTACCATGAAAACTTAGTTCGATATAGGTGGCCCAATGTAATCAAGTAAATTGTATGTTGAAGCCGATAATAACTACGCCGAGTTGAAAATGACAGACTATGTAATGATACACTGGAGATACTTCTTGATCCAAGCAAGACGTTATGAGTTTTTGTAACCTCAGAAATCGAAATAAGAGCATATTGGTTAAGCTTGAACTCAGAAGTAACGTTATAATAGCGTTATGCACTTTTTAGAATAAGCAACAAATTGTTAAACTTCCGTCAGGAGTCAGGACACTGATCGAAAATTCGTAAGGCAGAGAGAGAGTAGACCGCTGGTACAGTGTAGAGGAGGAGGTTATTTCTCTTTCTCTCCTTTTGTCGGCACTTCTGGAGTGTAACCCGTTATGTTTATTTTTAGTTGGTATAACTGTATTCCGATAGAATTTGACTTATTCTAAAGTTGTTTTTTTTTTCAGATCCCAGAATGCGGTGGAGAGGAGGTGTACACACGATGTCAACTCACATACTACTTGGTTTATTTATACTCGGTAAGTTATAATGTTCGGTTTCCATTATTCCAATCCAGTGCTGGATTACTATTGGAATAATGTAAACGGGCACTGGCACCTCTATGCTCGATCGAAAGATTTTTCTTGGTAGGTTCAGACTTCAGACCAATTCAGACCCGCAAGAAAATGACTTGATAGAACACATATTATAGTCAAGGTGTTAAGTAAACTAATTTTTATCATTAGCACGGTAAAAACATAATTTTGTTTCTCTTCTAAAATATGCAAAACTCGTTGTGTTAAACGAGTTTTGCATATTTTAGAAGAGAAACAAAATTATGAACTCGTTGAGCACTGCTAGCGCTCTTTTACTTTTTTGCATATTTTTCATACCGAACTCTATATTAAGGACCACTCTTATTACGCCCTAAAGTTTTTCACTCAGTTTTATTATACTCTGATTTTTTATGTTTGGTACCTTTTCTTCTGAAAAGTGATAGGGCATTACAATACACATTATTTATTTTACATTATATTAACTTTCTATATTTTATCTTTTGACGATAACATACAAAACACAATGCTACCCACAATAAACTTGGAAACATCAATTTCGCTATAATCTGGGATGTCTTAAGATTTATAATGGTGATATAATGATCGATCATTGATTTTCTTTTTAGGGTTCCGTACCCAAAGGGTAAAAACGGGACCCTATTACTAAGACTTCGTTGTCTGTCTGTCTGTCTGTCTGTCCGTCTGTCCGTCTGTCCGTCTGTCCGTCCGTCTGTCTGTCTGTCTCCAGGCTGTAACTCAAGAACCGCTATAGCTAGACTTCTAAAATTTTCACAGATTGTGTATATCTTTTGCCGCTATAACAACAAATACTGAAAATAAAATAAAGTTAATATTTAAGGGGGCTCCCATACAAGAAACTTGATTTTTTTGGCCTTTTTTGCTCGTAATCGATAATGGTAACAGCTAGACACTTGAAATTTTCTCAAAATCCTTAGATATATTTGTACTTTAGTACTTAATTAATAATAAAATTAAAATAACGTAAATATTTTTACGGGGGGCTCCCATACAAAAAACACAATTTCTTGTCTACTTTCACTCTATACCGGTACGGAACCCTTCGTGCGCGAGTCTGACTCGCACTTGGCCAATTTTTTCGTTTTTCAAATAGGTACGTAGGTATAGTAAATAGATATTATGACTGACCCAGTCGACAGATCACGACCATAAAGTTAATATACCTAGCGGAATAGAGAAACAAAAGACTGAGCAAGAGAGATGTCACTATCAGTAATACTGCGTGGTAAAAAGAGACGTGTGATAACTGATACATGACAGCAGAACTCTTTTTTGACGTCCAGTCGGCACGTATCGGCACGTTGACAATTTAATCTCACAGAATTCATGTTCAATCATGCTTGTGTAAGTGTATAAGTATTACGTACATATATTTTACACACAGATGAAAACCAATTTTGGTTTCGTTTGACAGCTCGAGATTATTGCTCTATTCCGCTAGGTATATTAACTTTATGATCACGTCGACTTACATTATAACTGAGCACACTGAGACGGGCCTTGCCGGGGCTCAGCGTGCCAGGGCTCATCGCATTAATCCGCCTCCATACAATTTGTATGGAGGCGGATGCGCGTATCGCCCACTGTGCCGGCGCGCATCGGCGCGGATTTTTGCTCGACGGATTTCCGTCAATGTGACACGGGCCGTGACGTGTGGCCCGACAAGACCCGCTGCGCCCCGGCAAGCGACGCGCGGATACGATGCGATGCGGCCCGGCAAGCCCCGGCTCCCGCCACACCCCGCATCGCCCCGCCGTCACTCGTCGCGCAGAGCATGGCAGAGCGTTGCGCGACGACCCGTCCCGGCCCGCCCCGGCACGCTCCGCCTCAGTGAGCGTTAAAATCCGTCAATGCGATGCGACCCGACCCGGCAACAGTGTGCTATTATAGCGCATTATGCGCCGCGCTGAGCCCCGACCCGCCCCGGCACGCGGCGACCCGCGCCGACACAGTGGGCGCGAAGCTTTAATTGACATAATCCGACCAAATGCAGACGCAGATCCGTCAACTGCCTATGAATAAATTTCTTCGATTGTACTGTGCCGAAACTTACAAATTACAAAAGTAGTAAAGGCTACCGGTAGCCGGTAGGCTAGCGTGGCTAATTTTATAAAGGTCGATGATTAAATTACCACATTTTAAAACAATAACTATCGGTATCATCAAAAACTACTTACCATCTTACGACTCTATTACCGAGTAATAAAGTTCATAATTGGTACCTACATGTACATCGGCATATCTAATATTTATAATACGTGTCGACAGAAGCAGTGGCGTAGCTACTAAGGAGGACGGGGCCTAAGCTCAGGAGGCTGTTAATTTTATTGTAAATGTATATTTCAAATAGGCTTCTTAGAGACGAACGGAACTTGTAGACGGCAGACGTCGACAGTTGACGGCTGCCATCGACGCGTGCCGTCGACAGGTGCCTTTCGTCTGTAAGAAGCCTAAGATAAATTATAATGAGACTTGGAAAAATAAATAGCTCAGGACATAAATTTTGACTTGGAAATCACCGCTGGTCGGGGCTCTACTGTAGAGCCTCATCATAATTTTCCCAGAGAGGATCCTGGTTACCTAGCTACGCCACTACACAGAAGCTGACCTCTGACCGTGGCGTGGCGTTACCGAAATACCACGACACTTAAAAACACATATCAATTGCCACAGCTTTTGTAACAGTAATTGTACAGGTACATTACAGACATATCAGTGTCGGTCGTCACACTAATCTACAGCATGACTGGTGAGTCAATACCGATATTTAAGGAGAGTATTCAGTACTCGATTCTCATTATAAATATGTAATAAAATTAGGTTCTCAATTTTTTCCGAATTTCCCAAAAATTAATGAATCATGGATACTAAGTAAATTACGCGGCTAGGCAAGTAGGCATACTATGCGGCCGGTGCAGAGGCGTGCGCTACCAAAGAAATACAACACAACTACCCCTCCCGCTCGCGGTGTCCATGCGTTGGGTAAATAATTATTTAACTTTAAGCTACATTTACTCAGTGATCAATTGATATTATTTTTTATATTATTTTTTTCCAACTAATATAATAGCCAAATATCACGTCCTCAAGTATTGAACATGTCTCACCAGTCACGCAGTATACATAATTATAATAAAACTGTAGAAATGAAAATTCTGTACATTAAAAATATTCAAAAAATAATAAGCAGGGGGTGTTACTACATCGCTATAGAAGCCAAAACTGTGGTTAGTTTTTTGTCTGTCTGTCTGTCTGTCTGTCTGTATGTTTGTTCCAGCATCACACGAAAACTACTGATCCGATTTGAATGCGGTTTTCGCAGATATATTTGTCTTCTTCCAACTTAACATCTGGTGTATAAAAAAATTTCCCCCCACCCCTCTAAGGGGACAAAAGAGGGGTCAGAATTTGTATCAAACTTTTGTATATAACACGAAAACTACTTTTCCGATTTGCATACGGTTTTCGCAGATATATTTGTCTGCTTCCAACTTAACATCTGGTGTATAAAATTCCCCTCCCCCACCCCTCTAAGGGGACCAAAAAGGGGGTCAGATTTTGTATCAAACATTTTTCTTGGACTTACTTCATATTATTTACTGTGTTTTCCAACTTAACATCTGGTGTATCAAATCCCCCCCCCCCACCATCTTAGGGTCAAAAGAGGGGTTAAGATTTTGTATCAACTGATGAAGTAGAAATACTTCATATGGCAAAACAACGTTTGCCGGGACAGCTAGTCATTGAAATAAAAGTGATTATCAACCTGTGCCTTTTCAACCTTCACGACCCCCTGGGGGTCCCGAAGCTTCTGTAAAGGGCCAGAGATCGAGAAAACTATTTCCGTGATCAAAGAAGATTAATCCATACTATACTAATATTATAAATGCGAAAGTCTGTCTGTCTGTCTGTCTGTTACCTCTTCACGCTCAAACCGCTGAACTGATTTGGCTGAAATTTTGTATGAAGATACTTTGAGTCCCGGGAAAGGACATAGAATACTTTTTATCCCGGAAAAATGTACGATTCCCGCGCGATAAACGATTTTTGGCGCAACGGAGTTGTGAGCGTCATCTAGTAGTTTAATAAATTTTATCAAAAATAAAATTTTGTAAACTTAGGTACACTACACCCGTACACAGTACTTAAGTACTACTTACGTAGTAACTATTTAGTAATCTGTGGTACTACACATATTATGACATACTTGGTAAAAGAGGTAAGGGAGGGTCGCATCCTAAAAGATATTAAAACCTGATTTAGAAGAAACATGCTAAAGATATACTTTGAGAATCCGGAAAGAAGTTTAAACAAGTTATATCGGGTTATAACATAAAACTTAAAAGGTTTCCTTATCCAACATTTACTACGAAACAATTATTTAGGTATTTAAAAATAAAAGCTCGTGTGTTGAGGAAGTCAACTGCGGAAGATAACAGTGGTTTAATTATTGTAAACTGCAGTCTATTTATCTTTAGACTTGTTTTTAATTCAGGTTAGTTACAGACTGATTTCCTTTCTTGATTTAGCACTTTGTCAGTTTGTATCAACACTCTACAGGTGTATCAAAACAAAATGAGGTGTGTAACAAAAATAAGTGATAATACTTTGGGGTGTGTACGTGTTCCTTGTAGAGAGTTAACTCATAACTGTGAAAGTAGCAGCGCTGATAGACCAAACTCGTGACGCTCGGGCCCTTGCCCATACAAAAGTGAAAAAAATATTGATCTTTCAGCGCTGCTATTTTCACAGTGAACTCTCTACAAGGAACATGTACACACCCTGAAGTATTATCACTTGTTTTTGTTACACACTGTAGAAATGTGTCCTTTTTATACCTAGAGTTCACAGAGATAGTGACTTATTTAACTTTTGTAGAGACAAATTTACTCTTTGAACTCATAACATCCTTTTTTTTCGTCGGGGGTTAAAAAAAATGAACTGTAACCTAACCGTTTAACTTTCAGGTTTAGTACAAACTGGCAACTGTCATAGGCGACCAGCTCATCGGAGAAAGGTAAAATTGTATAATTTAGTTACCTTACCTTGACATATAATATTATTATGATAGCACTTACATCATTTAACGTAAATTTAATGAGTACAGAAACATAATAATATTATGGAGTTCATGTCCAAATCTTCGTTTAAATAAAGTTTAAGTTACAACGGCCGTTACTTAACTTTAATTTACTTGTACAGTTTGACTGAAATCTATGGAATTTATGTGAAAATCTTCTTTAAACCCTCGAACACAGATTCTCGGAAATCTTTTGTTCTTCTTTTGTTATCGCGGTCGCATGCGACCGCTTGGGGCTTGAAATGTTCTTCAAGTGCGGCCATTAAATCTCTCTAGTCATTAAATCTCTCAAGTGTAGCTGTTGCTCTATAGTCTACATAAATACTAATAGCAACTTCTCCTACCACATTTCCCTTCATCATCAGTCATTACCCGATTGCAGGACACAACAGAGGGTCTGTACATCCCGCAGCCGACGGCTGAGTCCCTGGAGCGGTTCGCGCAGGCGACCGGGGCTGCGGGCTTCGAGGACTATACGGAGGGCAAAGCCCTGGTCAAGAGACTCATACCGGACCAGCCGATTGTCGATGTAGTGGAGCATCAAGGTGAGTGTTGTGATCAGAGGGTTAGATATTATATTGAAAGCTACGAAAAAAACGTCGCTTACCGTTGATGATATAAAGTGGAGCCCAAATAGAGTGCAGCACGGGGAAAGTCTGTAAGTTTCGCGGAAATACGCTCGGTTCCTGCGGGATTTTATTTTGCGCGTAGGAAGTCGCGGGGATCAGCTAGTTTCGTAATATAATATAATTATTCTCAAAAACGAACGTTACGATTACTAGATAACTTTTGAAAACTCGTGTGTCTTGACTGACCCTGTGACGTTTCAGGCGTGATCGGCAAGGCAGGCATTGACTTCCCGGCGCTGCCGAGCATCCCGCCCACGGGGTTCAACTGCAAGGACGTGCCCACCGGATACTACGCTGATCTGGAGACCGCTTGCCAGGTAACACACATATTGCTGTTTTGTAATCTGAGAAAAATACTGCCGCTGCTCTTCGCGCTGCCGCGGCAGTAACGACACGAGCGAGCGTTTACACTCAGCCCTCTACATGTACTTGCCGCACCGGGCAGCGGCAGCGGCATGACGAGTGGCAGCGTTCACATTCTCGCGCTGCCCATTTCCCTTCTCACTTCCCTGTCCAACGGGGCTGAATGAATGAGGGCTGAGTGTAAACGTCCCATAACCCGTAATGTATATAGTACCATCAAGACCCCCATTACTTAAAAGTGCTTGTACATAAAGAAAAACCTTTATTATTATCTGAAAAAATTATCATTTTTTCAGATAATAATTTTTTTCAGATAATAAATTTCAGATAATAACGGGCTTCACTACATCGTTTTTGCATGATGGCCGCACTAAGCTAGCTAGATCTTGTATTTTACATTACCCTTTGGCCTTTAAAGCATAAAGCCGCCAACCCACCGCGGCGCACGCTGTGCACGGTTTATTTCTTTGACTTGACACAATTCGTGCGTAGCGTGTCCGTGGGTACTGGGTTGCAGTGGACACAGTCACATATATTTTCTTACAAAGCAAAGCTTGACGCACGTGCGTAGTCTCTCCGTGCGCCGCGGTGGAATGGAGCCCTTATATGGTAAGGCCCTTGCTATGTTGGAACGTTATTTATAAAGTGTTAATATAATTTCCAGGTATTCCACATTTGCGACACGTCCAGAAAGATCTCGTTCCTATGTCCCAACGGCACCATCTTCAGCCAGTCCCATCTCATATGTGACTGGTGGTTCAAGGTGGACTGCGCAGCCGCACCAGCCTTGTACGAGTCCAGCGTGGAATACTACTCCAACGAGCAGAGGAAATCGCAGAAAGTCAGCCACTCCCTCACCAGGAACCCAGACCTCCAGCAGATCGGTGACCCAGACGAGCGAGCCGAGTCCAGAAGAGCCACCGTCAACGTCCCCAACACGACCGAGAGACTCCTGCGACACAAGCAGAAGCTGCAAGCAGACGGACCGCAGCCCGCTAGAGCAACCGCCAGAAGTTACCAAGCTCTCTTCGATGTCAACCCAACCCAGCGAGCACAAGCGACGACCGCCTTCGAAAAGAGACGAAGAAACCTGGTGCAGCTCATATCTACCAACTTCGGAAACACCCCAAGCAGAACAACTCTTCCGACCTACGATTTTACCACACCAAAAGCAGTTTCACAAAATATAGATTACAATAGTCCAAAAGAAATGCAAGTGGTCGCGGAGAGCGCCTCGTTCGTCAACAATCAGAATAGACAATTCCTGCAACAGTACAGCACGAAAAATCTTAGACCCTACGCTGTGTACACACCTAATTTTAAAGTTCCTAAACCCAAAAGCACCCTTATACCCTTGTATGACATAACAGCTCAGCCTATCAACCAATATGTAGAGGAAGCGTCAACTAAGAGGCAAACTCTTGTGCCCTACACAAAAAGCTACGCTAGTGAAAAGCGAGAGCCCTACACGAGACCGGGAGTTTCTCTACTAAGAGATTTCCTTGAACGCGAAAAGAATAAAACTACATTCGCCACTACAGAAAAGACTCCCGAAGTGACCGCCCGAAGCGATAAGTTCAATAGAGAAAGCAGAGTACTCATTGAAACGAAAAACAGTTTTGAGTCAGTCACAAAAATTCCCCAGACGACCAGAAATTTCGATATCACTGATGTCAGTGCAACCAACACTATCAATACCTATGCGACCACAATTCCTACGGTACAAACCACGGCTACACCGTCCTATCAAGAACGAAGAGAAAGACTGATACAAAAAATGGACTTCGAAATTTTTGGATCAACGGAGCCGACCCCACCAAAAGCCTACACGGAGAAGTTTTACGGTAACCAACCCAATAGACCCGGGCTTATCGTGCCTCCTGCTTTGACACCTAAAACACTGCACTCTTTTGCTATTTATTACGCAACCGCTTTAGATAATTTGTCAACTTCTTCTCCAGCAGATGACAACGCCGCAACAACACAAGCCATAGATGAGTACGAATCTTTGGATGATAAACTGCCTGGTCTGTTCAGTCGCCAAACTATTAATAAGTACAGCAATCTATTCGGACAAGGAATGAGCGGGCAGCTTCAAGAAGAAATGAAAATGGACCCCAATGAAACCTATAACGAAATACTAGAAGACCTGTCGCTACAGATGAGCCAAACTCCTTTAGCCTCATCACCACAGATTAGAGAACTAGCGCAAGTATTCACACACGCCCTTTCAGCATATCTACAAGATCCAGTGAAATTTAGAAAAGTTCTCTCAGATATAAGACCCACGCATCCGTCGTTCCCTGATATGCCACTTACAACTGAAGAAATAAACACGGAACCGACGACAACCGTCAACGAAGATGACCATGAAATACTAGGCTTTTCTGACGATAACAAAGAAAGGTACCCAGAAACGTCGTTTAGAGGAGGTAAAGCGCTCAATTTTGCGCCATTAGATTACACGATCAAGGAAGAAACTGTAACTACTGCCAAAACCACCACGACAGATAGCTCGGCCTTAAGTACGTCAACGAGTCCGAAAAATCCTTTCAGATGCTGTGGGAGAATATCTGCTTCATACACCACGGCCCCGTCCACTACCAACCTTTTTGCAAACTTACCATCAAATAAATTCGATGGTATAAAATCTGAAAATTTGAATGTAGAAACAACAACAAAACCCGTGGATGATTATTCTGAAGTAACTAACTCACCATCTTCGTGGGATGGAGACAAATTAGATTCCACTTTATCACCCATCACGAACTCGCACCAAATGTTTGAAAGTAAAAAAATTAAACTCTTACCAGAAACGACTCCCATCCCTTTCCCTGAAACCGATAGCATTGAACTTGAGAACGAGGAAGAACTGCAGAGAGCTCATAGCCAATCATTTGTTTTACCACAGTCAAATAATTTAAGACAAGGAAAACAATTAAAAATAGAAGATAAAACATTAAGAAAGCCTTCGGGAGATTTAGAAGCGCCCAAAGCACCTTCAGTAGAAATAACCACGACACAAGCTAGTCCTGTAACGTCAACTACCATTAGAGAAAACGACGAAGCATCGACAACTGTAGCTCCCATAGTCAGTAGTATATTTACCTCACCAGATAGCGACAAACCTTTCAATGAATTCCAATGGTCCACACCATTAGAAAACTGGCAAAGCACAGCCCTCGATCCTATTACTTTAAACGACGGATTAAGTCCCACAGGCCCTGAAATAACCTTACCAGATATAACACAAGTGAGCGGCTGGGCTAGTACTGGTTCGCCTGCCGATTTCACTGTTACCAGTGATCCTATCGTTTCCTCCACAGTAAGCGTGGAATCCACAACATCTGGTGGCAATTATGAGACCCGTTTCGGAAAATTCCTGAGAGACCAAACGTCGACAGAGCCAGGACAGGACTTGACGACCATAACGGACACGGTCGTCGAAAAAGCAAAGGAGATAATGGAAGGAATGAACGCGACGACAACCCAGAAACTAATGAACGTCATGAAGAAAACAAAGTCAAAAACAGTGAAGCGATTAATCCTTCTTCTAGTTCAGACATGCGACGACGATCATAATAAAACAGCTGAGGCGTCAAAGAAAGCGTTACTAGACGCTCTGATGGCAGTATCACAGAAGGACATGGAAGAAATAACGGAGACCGCCAAAGAAGATATAACAGAATCACCGACGACCGTAGACTTAAAGACCACAGAGTACTATCGCAGAAGCGACAGATTCGAAGGTAGACGAGGTAAAAGCCTGAACGTAGAGGCAGACGCTATAAACTCCCTATCACTTACTACCACGACTGAAAAGACTGAGGAACCAGAAACGACTACGAGTTATAGAACAACGACGACAAGTCGCAGAGGTAACAAACGGTTCCAAACTAAAACCGAAACGACCACCACAGAGAGAATACCTACAACCAACTTTCCGGTAGCTGCGGCCAGGGTAGCGGCGGTTCAGGGTGAGATCAGAAACCAGTCCGACGCTAGAGCATTAGAACTATTGCGGTCGTTATACACAATCGCCGCTAGATGGGGCTAGTAGGGGTAGTTCAGTTATGGTTCGTTTGGATATGTGCCTCTATATTTTTTAGATATAACTCGGTCAATTCTGGTAATTCAAATGTTTAATTTACATTATAACTTCGGTTTTAAAGTGGTCGCATTTGCACAGGCATAATATAACGCGTGCGAGTAAGTCAAAATATACTACAGTTCAAACAGCAAATCGAGCACAAAATTGTCAAAATTTGTATAAAATTATGTGCCTTGTTATCTTGATTATACCTTAATTCTTTTTGCTAATTGAACATTTCTTGTTACGAAAATAAGCCTACAGGATAGGGACTGACTTTTTGACACACTATCCTTAAATAACTCTAACTACCTACCTACCTACCTGGTACCTGAGTTAGATAGTAACTGCATTTTTAAAATAGAAAAGCACTATTCACACGACTATTGTATAAATGTGATCTAATGTAATTTGTAGATAATTTTTATAGGTATCGCCATTTAAGCAGTTCTAACTTCTACAGAAGTTTCACTATTCAGTTGTATTTTATAGGTTCAAAAGATTTACATACCTACTATAGATGACGACTTGGCCCCAGTGTGAGTTGAACCTTAGGGTCAGTTAAATCGAGACCCGAGTCGGTGCTATAACAGAGTAATTCAAAATTGAACTTTATACTGTACGTAATAAGATCTAGGAAATATATCCTTTTCATTGCAGCTCAAATTCTCTTGCAATGAAACAGGTTTCTTCTAGAGTAATAAATAGAGTTCAATATTGAATGGCTATGTTATGGCCGCTTTGTAAAATGATGGTAAGTTAATAATAGATTTAATTACTTAATTTATTTTATGTTCTTCCAGTTACCTTAAGTATTGCGGTTACCTATATTTTTACGAATCTATTCTTGTAATATATTAAGATAGCAATTTAAGTTTTATAGATTTACTATTTGGAATAAAGTTTTGATATAAAACTCTGCATTTTATTTACTACTAGCTGTCCCGGCAAACGTTGTTTTGCTATTTAAAGTATTTCTACTTCATCAGTTGATACAAAATTTTACCCCCTCTTTTGTCCCCTAAGAGGGGTGGGGCAAAAAAATATAATACACCAGAGGTTAAGTTGGAAAATACAGTTAATAATAATATGAAGTAAGCCCATTAAAGAAAATAGTTTGATGCAAAATCTGACCCCCTTTTTGTCCCCTTAGAGGGGTGGGGGGGAAAAATTTTTATACACCAGATGCTAAGTTGGACGAAGACAAATATATCTGCGAAAACCGCACTCAAATCGGATCAGTAGTTTTCGTGTGATGCTGGAACAAACATACAGACAGACAGACAGAAAAATAACCACATTTTTGGCTTCTATAGAGATGTAGTTACACCCCCCGCTTATTATTTTTTGAATATCTTGAATGTACAGAATTTTCATTTCTACAGTTTTATTATAATATGTATAGATTTCAAACTTTTATGGAACCTATACAAAGTCATGAATAAAAGAGTCGATATGGTAAATAGCCAAGCAAAATCTTTTTTGTTGATATGATGTAAATAATGTTTAAATTTTGACGATTGGCCCAATAAAATAAATATTTATTTATTTTATTGGGCCAATCGTCAAAATTGGAGTCTAAAATCTAAAACATGACAGCTTATACTTAAGTCTTGGAAGGTCAAACAAGGTTACTATTACCTCCACTCTACAATTTGATTGACAAAAAACAAAATTCATCACCACAATATAATCTTTATTACTCATCGCTTGCCGGCTGACCTTAGCACCGTTCCGAGGCCGTTCTTCCTTGAGGTCTTGGTGATCTTCCCAGCGGTCTTGTCTATGGCCTTCTGGACATCGTTGTCGGTGACCTTGTGGCCGGGTTTGAAGTAGCTCTTGACCTTGCGTCGCTTCTTCATCATGATCTTGGCTGCGGCGAGAGCACCACGGTGCTGGAGTGATTCGTAACGCTCGCGGAGGAGGTTGGCTGGAAAATAAGTTAAGTTAGTAAGGGCCTGTTTCACCACTTCCTGATAAGTGCTGGATAGGTTATCCACAACTTAACTTGACAGATGGAGTATGGAGAATGTGTCAAATAAGTTGTGGATAGACTATCCGGCACTTTATCAGGAAGTGGTGAAACTGGCCCTAAGTATAGTTATTATATTTTATCTATCGTGTTAGTTTGGGAAAATAACATGGAACTTGGCCGCGCACGGCCGTGCGCTTTGATAAAATTTATTTTTAAATACTTACGACAAAAGAGCTACAGCTATTGTTCTATCGAAACTGCATCACAGCGTCAAAAATACGCCGCGACATGTCTGTTACTTGACAGTTTTTAACACAGTTATACTTATAAGACTATAATAAAACCCCCCTTCCGGTTTCGGTGACAGTGGTTAGTTTCATTGTATTGAACTTTGATGTTCCAATCAATTTGAATCCAAAAATGAACATCAAAATATCCACCTTATTGTAAAAAGTGGCCTGTTTTTACTGGTTGTTCTTGCCGAGTTTCCGAACTAGTGGAGTTATTTAGAGTGATCTCTATACATATATAAAAATGAATCCATATTCGCGTGGTCACGACATCACGCCTGAACGGCTGGCATAGAGATACTTTGAAGCCCAAAGACCAACAAAGGATACATTTTGTCCCGGAAATATGTACGGTTACTGCACAATATACTTTTATGATTTGCGCGTAAACTATTCAATCGATTTTGATGAATCTTGGTATGAAGACACTTTGAGTCTCGGGAAAAGACAAGGGATACTTTTTGTGCCAGAAAATGTACGGTTCCCGCACAACAAACTTTTATGATTAGCTTTTATCATAGTTAAGACAGGACAACGTCTGTCGGGTCAGCTAGTATTGAATAATCCATTCAAAAATAAAATATTATTGTGTTCCCGCCAAAGCGGGACGGATATAGCTCGGCTGTCATCGACAAGCGCCATCAGCACCTCCGCCCATTTCTTCAGCCCGGTCATCCCAACAAACCACCAGGTAACTCCCCAATCCCTTTTCCTTCCACATCGTTGTAGGGTTAGCCCCTACATATTGAATACTCACTACTATGTCTCACGGTCCTGAGGTCCCCGCTCAAGTCTTGGGGGTCCACAAAGTCCGGTTCCCGTGACTTGGGCTTGATGGCGTTGAGCGCGGGTGTGGCCTTCTCTGCCACTTCTTCCTTCTTCTTCTGTCTCTTCTCTCTTAATACCTCTTGTTTCTTTTCTTTCGCCACAACGGCTGCTTTCAGTTTTCGTAACCTAGTTAAAAGTTAAACAAAGCTGCTATTAGTTTTAGGGCCTGTTACACCACTTCCTGATACGTGCCAGATAGGCTATCCACAACTGATTTGACAGATTCTCCATACTCTATCTGTCAAGTTAAGTAGTGGATACAGTATAGCCTATCCGGCACTTATCAGGAAGTGGTGAAACAGGCCCTTACTAATATGAAATTAAAAATAAAATCAGGATACTCACTTGTATATATCCGTAATCTTCTTCTTATCAATCTTCTCTCTCTTTAGCCTCTCCTTCTCCGCCAGCCTCTCCTTCTGTTTCCTTCTCGCCTTGTGGTCTTTCTTCTTGTTCTGTACGGGGGGGTTGATAGCTCTGTACTCGTTGTCTGAGGGCTGCTCATCCTGGTCATCCTCTGGTTTGTGTGGCAGAGGTAGACCAGCGCTCATTTCCTCGCGCCATTGGTTCTGGAATTTGGGGTATGAAGAAGTTAATAAAATGTCTTGGAAATGTCGTTTTCGTCCTCACCACACACATAGATCATGATAGATACCGCATGTGTATGTACTTTGCGTGCCATATCGCGCTCCCAAACGACGAGCAATGCTCGAAAAGTCTGTTCTTCAGTTTGCTATCAGAATCGGACGTTAATCGGAAATTTAAAAATGCCTAAAGGCATGATGACTAATTTTTTTTCTTATTGGTAATTGAAAGACCCTTAAAAATAGAAACATCGCTGAAAGAATGACTCTGATAGCTTAAAAATTCACCAAGATATGACAATTCAAACATCTCAGGTTTCCCAATTCAACCGCTAACGCTTTTTTGTAAGTTCCTTAATAACTTCGTCATTTATGAACCGATTTTCATGATTCTTTTGTTATTGGAAAGAAGACATTTCAAAGATGGTCCCATGACAGAAAGAGATGATATTTTGTTATAAACTGTACATTTTTATTTTGACATGTACATGTCACTTAGTAAATGTAATGTACCTCCTTC
The DNA here is from genome assembly GCA_905404155.3 of Plebejus argus. Classification (NCBI taxonomy): domain Eukaryota; kingdom Metazoa; phylum Arthropoda; class Insecta; order Lepidoptera; family Lycaenidae; genus Plebejus; species Plebejus argus. Next base: position 25,149,511 of record FR989926.1, read on the forward strand.
TCCTGCGGCGTGACGCGGCTGAACATGCCGGTGGTGACGCGGTGCAGGTGCGCCTCCTTCCTCATCATCACCTGCTCATGCTTCACCACCTCCTGCAGCAGTTCCTGGTGCTCCTGGAAAATTTAACGTCAAACATTTTTAAGAATTGGATGGGGCTGGAAACTGCGTAAGTCAGATTCATAACTTTCATGCTCGACAGCAAATATTATACGCGCACGCGTATAATATTTGCTGTCGATATTGTCGAGGATTGATAGGATTGGTAGGATTTCCGCACGATAAAAACTTATTTTAGCGCAATAAAGTCACCGGCTATATCTAGTGAATCCTTACTAAGTAATATTATAAATGGGAAAATGTATCAGTCTGTATGTTACATCTTCACGCTTGAACGGCAGAACCGATTTATGTAAAACTTTGATAGACAAATTTTTATTGCAGAATGAAGGTCCGCAGGCGACAATCGCCATTATAAAGGAATTTGGGCGCAACAAAGTCGCGGCCAATATCTAATGAATTATACATAAATAATTATCCTATAAAAATATCATACAGCAGTCACAAACCTGGAATGATGGGTTATAGCTGACACCTGGATGGGGCAGTTCTACAGCCGCTCTGGTGACAACAGTCTTGGGCAGAGCGGGCTTGGGGCGGAGACGTTTGGTTGTCGGCACATTGTGCAGCTGAGCTTCGGGTGATATGAACTCGTCACACAGCGTCGCTGGGATACCTTTAGCTTCTGGCACTGTAAAACAATAGATATAAGTTCTGCGAAGTTCTAAGTATGATAAAGACACAAATATAATAAGGGATTTTGTGAAAATTTCAAATGCCTAGGTGTTACCATTATTGATTACGAACGAAAAACCTAAAAACCCACGTTTGTAGTATGGGAGCTCCCCTTAAATATTAATTTTATTGCGTTTTTGGTATTTATTGTTATAGCGGCAACAGAAATACACAATCTGTGAAAATTTCAACTCTATTATATATAAGCTATTACCGTTCTTGAGTTATAGCCTGGAGACAGACGGACAGACATCGAAGTCTCAGTAATAGGGTCCCGTTTTTACCCTTTGAGTACGGAACCCTAAAAACGCGATTGCCAGCTGAACTATAAATTATTGAAACGCTCATTCCATCATTTTACTGCTCGTTCAGTTATTTGACTGCACAATTATTTTTTAGGGTTCTGTACCCAAAGGGTAAAAACGGGACCCTATTACTAAGACTTCGTTGTCTGTCCATCTGTCCGTCTGTCCGTCCGTCCGTCCGTCTGTCTGTCTGTCTGTCTGTCTGTCTGTCTGTCTGTCTCCAGGCTGTAACTCAAGAACGGTAATAGCTAGAGATTTGAAATTTTCACAGAATATATTGTATATCTGTTGCCGCTATAACAACAAATACTAAGAACAAAATAAAATTAATATTTAAGGGGGGCTCCCATACAACAAACGTGATTTTTTGGCCTTTTTTGCTCTATATCAAAAATGGCAACAGGTAGGTACTTGAATTTTTCACATAATCCTTAGTTTCATTACTAATTAATAACAACATTTAAATAAAACAAAAAAATAAGGGAGGCTACCATACAAAAAACACAATTTTTGGCCTAATTTTGCTCTATAATGGTATCGAAACCTTCGTGCGCGAGTGCTACTCGCACTTGGCCGATTATTTATTACTGTCCATGTTCTACTGTCGCAATAATTAATCAACCGCCATAAAATTAAATAACTGCTCAATATTTTTTTTCAACTGATCAATTCTGAAACCGATATGGATGTACGGCATACAACTATGGGGGACTACAAGTAACTCAAACATCTTAACACTCCAAAGAATGCAAAACATGATACTCAGAACAATCGCCAAATCTCCATGGCTTGTCACAAACACTGAGATTCATAACAATCTAAATATACCTACAATAAAGGAAAAAATTCAGGCAAACACAGAGAAGTACAAAAAACGACTGGAGGTCCACCCGAATATCCTCGCATCCTCTCTGACTAGTCGTAATTATACTAAACTCCTGAAAAGGAAGGACATTTTTTAATGTTCCTTAATATGAATATCGAGTAAGCTGTCCACGGTGGTGGAAGCACTCTACCTGCCAATACTTACATCTCACCTGCTTATAGTTTCAAATACTGATTGCAGATAAAATTGGACAAAAAAAAAACTGATCATAAATAACGGCTCAAAAAATTTGTTTCCGTTTTTAAATAAATGTTGAGGCAAGTAATAGGAATATTTGTAACAGATGCCAATAAAATTAAATTATTATCATAAATTAAATCAAAATGTGCATTACCATCATCTCCCCACAAATTCTTATCAAAAGTCTGTCTAACAGATTTAGACTTCTTCTTCTTCTCGTAAGCTATCTTTTTATTCTTTTTAATCAGGTCCACTCTCTTGGCGAGGGTGCCTTTTTCATATTTTCTTTTATCTGACACCTTGGATAGGGCTGTTGGTTTTGTGCCAGCTGGGTTAACGTGGTTCCTCTTGGCATTGGGATCAGGCACCTGAAATTATTATTTGTTTTATACACCTTATGACACTAAAAGTTGCAGTTTGCTTGTTCTGTCACAAACAAAGAATCCAATAATTTTATTTTATTTTTTATTTTATTTTTATTTTATTTTCTTTGGGAATCTTACAGCATTTCAAGACTACAGTAGGTTACATGTTACAAAGCGATATGCCAATTACAAGTTTCCACTAGTGTATTATAAGTATGATAATTAAAATATCCAACATCAAATCATGACGACTACAATGGTATAAAATAAGCTACTATACATTTAAAAAACTGTCACTAACAATAAGCAACAAAGCTTATTAAACCACAAGAAAAGGATATATTATATGCGAATTATAGGCAAGCGCTAACTTATTATACGTTTAATAATATTATTATACTTACGGTAAATAGAACTATTTAATAACTAGTAGATTACGATAAGAACGAAAAGAAAAATTAGAGGATTCGGATTTAGACTGTTATTGAGTTTACTAAATAGAGTTAAAATAGGTATCGGTTAAAAGTTTTCTTATTTTATATAATCTTAATTTATAATCTCTACAATAATGTAATCTCCTCCTTCTTTTTTTAATGATATGTGTGAAAAAGTTTTTGAATAAAAAGGAAGACACAATATTATTATAAGCTGACGATCTCTGTGGCTCAGTGGTGAGCGCGTCGGTAGCTCAAGCCGGGGGTCGCGGGTTCGAATCCCGCCGACGGAACAAAGTTTTCAATGTTCCCGGGTCTGGATGTGTATTAAATTTGTGTATGATGAAATCTTAAATATATGTATAGTATAAAAGTATTAAATATATTTGCGTTGTCTGGTACCTGTAACACAAGTCCTTCAGTAATAATATATTCAATAATAATAATAATAATAATAATAATATAAAGTATTAAATTTTTTAAATTTGTTGTAGTAAGCAAATAATAAGACGTAATAAACAAACAAAATGGCGTCGCGTGACGTGCGCGTGACCCTTGAAATGCTTGACCGTGATTGGTCGGTCGATGGATATTGGACAAACAAGACCGGAGATGGATATTTGGATGCGTTCATTTGAGCAAAATATGGAGTTAGACTACTCAAGCACTTAAAACAGTTTTTATGTGGGAGATTGGATATTTTAATTTTGCTAGATAAGCAAGTTACACGCAAGCAAAATAAAAAATATTTATATTGTAGTGCGTACTCAGGGTTACTATTAGTTTGAAATAAAAAGTCTATTTTGGTAAAATTGGTCAATTGGCCATTCAAGCACTAGGGCAGCGAGCTGGCGCACTTTCGATCGGCTTCACTTTCTTGTTCGCAGCTCTCTGTCTTGAGTTTTTATTTGGTCTGAGTGTACAAACAATATTTCTCAAGAAAAACCACCTCTCTAAGCTGTATTTAATTTATTTTGATTTAAATGTTCTCAGTCTTAGCAGTTGTGCCAAAACAGAGTATAAACCAGTGAAGATAAACAATTTACCTTTGATGTAGGAAGTAGAACTTCAAAACACTTTGGTGTTTCTGCTAATTGGGCCCTTTTCTTTTGCTTAAGTGATAGTTGTTTCACGCTCGGCTTTTCCTCAACTCTTTGCTCCTTTTTTTCATCACCCGCTGTGTCTATGATAAAGAGCTCTTCATTGGGCTTTTCTTCGAATTTACTAAAGTATGATTGGAGTAAATTAATTTATATCCTCCCTCCTTTTTTCTAAAACTTACCTTCTAATAATTATAAGAAAACATGTTCCAAAACATAACCTACCCGAGTCGTTCTTCTAGCCTCTGGTCTTCGAGATATGCTTCGACATCGGTAATATCACAATGTTTACGCCATGCTGCTTTATTTCTTTTAGAAACGCGTTTCTTTTTAGTTGTATTCGTCATTATTTATTTCTAAATAACGCGAAAAATCACATGGACCCTACAAATTTTGATCTCTATACTCTACTCTATAATACTCTAATCTGTGCTCTATACTATTATACAAGAGTGCAGTGTTGCCAGTCGAGTCTTGTCAGAAATTACCTGAAATATAAAAAAAAGCAACCTTTTTGTATAAAAAGTAACCTTTTATATTTTTTTACTGGAAACTGGAAAGGTATTAAATGTTTATAAAATAGTAATTATATTAGTTATATTGTAAGTGTACAATTTAACATTTCTATATTAAAGTTTGTAAATTGATACAATATCTCTGTAACTTCTTGTACTGCACTATTACTGACTTGTACCTACTTACTGTTTTATTGTCTAACTAAAACCAAGTTAAAAAAAACATTCATGGTGTGTATAATTAATAATAGGTACCTACCTACATATTGGACGGATTCAAATTATTCATCGTTATTTATTTATTAGTCCATAACCTTACCACAGAAAAAGTACGAAATCAAATATACATAAACATGCACTGTAATTTGTAGATACACTTACCAAGCTTCCAGTAAATATCCGGGAGGAAATTATGTTGTTTTGTAATTAATTATCACAAAACACAGTATACAAACACTAAACTTTTGGTGACAACAAATTCAAGTGGCGCGGGCGGCGTAGGGCGCTGGGCGCTGGCGGGCGGCGGCGCGCGGGAACGGGCGGGAACCAATATGCGGGAACGGGCAGGCACGACACGACGGCAAACGAACAAATCCGATTCCGATCCGACTTCCGAGTTCCGAGTTCCGACTGATCGAGCGAGGTTGGTTCTACTGCTTGAAGCTTACCAACAAGTTACCAACATAAAAAAGTCTAAAACGAGCGTTCCGTTTCACGTTGCTTTTATGTATGAAATTATAAGTTAATTCTACAAATTACGAAAAATCACCTAAAAGTAACCTTTTCATTAGTGTAACCTAAAAGTAACCAATGTAGTTTAAAAATCACCTAAAAGGTTACAAAAGTAACCTTCTGGCAACACTGCAAGAGTGAGTATGTGGTGCAATGTGGTGAGTATTGCAGTGTTGCCAACTGTTCAAAACATTTCACCCCTAAGGGCCCCCGCTAGGAGTAAATCTGTTCTGTGGCCCCCGCAAATATACAATTTCTAGTTGTACAACTACAGTCTGTCAAGAAAGTCATGACAGGCGGGAAAATTTTCTAAACGTAATCACGCATAAAAGGCGTATTGTTTTCATTGTATTTTTACAGAGAACGCTTATTACCACCTTGCACATTTTTATCTCGAATTAATAAAGTTATCATATTATTTTTTTCATTTAAAAATTGTAGTTGACTGTAGTTGGCCAACTGCAAATTGTATATCTGCGGGGGCCCTAAATCTGGGAAGAACAAAATATTTTACCCCCTAAAAAACCCAATAAATTTACTTTTTCCCACTAAATTTAGTGGGAAATCCCCATAGTTGGCAACACTGGAGTATTGTGAAGTGACAGATGACTGCTGACAACTGACAAATGACAGATCCTAGACAGACGATTTTTTTTAAGGTCTTTATGATCTGCGTTCGAAAGAAAATCTACTGAGTACCAGATGGTAGGCTTCAAATATCGTTATTCTTTCATAACGTTACTGCTTCAAGGGCAAATATAACGTTATGAAAAAATAACAATATTAGGAAATAATGATATTAATAACGGTAAATGTTATATTATAACAATATTTTTTCGTTATGTTACTAGATAACGTTAAAAAAAATTACCGTTATCTGGCTACCATTATAAAAAATACGGTACGTTATTTTTCGATATTTTCGATATTTTTTCTGCTATTCGATAACGTTATGAAGCCCTGCTGAGTACTGACTGTCAAACCAAACGTTTACGTACAAAACGCACATTTTGAAAAATCTCACGAGTCACGTGAGATTTTCACGTCAAAAAATTAAAAAAACTCCTCACGTAATTTGTGCACGCCCCCTAACTGCATGACAAGCTGTTGGTTTATGTCGATATCGTTATACAATATCGTTGTCGTTCGAGCAGACGACACAACAGTATCGTGTCGTGCAGGGCTTCAAATACCGATATTATTTCATAACGTTACTGCTTCAAGGGCATAGATTACGGTATGAAAATTTACCTATACTAGAAATAACGGTAAAAATTGATAATAATAACGGTAAAAATTATAACGGTAAATATATGTTTTTTGATAACGTTACCTTTTGTAAAATAAGTAAGTACTTAATTTAATCAGTCAATTATTCAGTATGCAGTATGCACAAAATTAAACTAGTCTAGACGTGTCTGGTGACCAGTAGGTGTATATTAAAGGAAATATGACGTTTCTCTCGATCTTATTTATATTTTATTGGTCTTATCTTATTTATTGGTCAGCTCTCAGCTGTAGTTCATTACTTAGTATCTTTGTTCAAATATTATATTTACCTTTATTATTATAACGATATTTTTTCGTTATGTTACTAGATATCTTTAAAAAAATTACCGTTATCTGGCTACGATTATGAAAATAACATTACGTAACGAAATTTTTTCTGATATTCGATAACGTTATGAAGCCCGTGTCGTGTCGTTATCGTCGCAGTGTGAAAACGCCTAATGTGAAAGAGTGATGTTGTGGAAAAAAATCAAAGAAGAAGAAGAAAAAGTTGGAATTTGAAAAGCTTTGAATTTTTAAATTTGTGTTCACCGGAGTTAGAATTTTTGAAATTACATGTACGTATACCTAAATACCTCCCACGAAATATACACGAAATGTTCAATAAAACTTGCTGCTCTATATGCCTATCAGTAAATAAAATAACTAACAATATTTACGGTACGCATCTGCAAAATGCTTATGAGAAACTAGCTGAATTTAAGGTTAGAATTATTATTTTTTAATTCGTAAACTGTAAGGCTGGTTTTATAGTTAAGCGTTTGGCAGCGCCGTTGGAGCGCGCGCGTTCGAAGACGAAGAAAATGAACGGACGAACGGCGCTGCTCAAGCGCGCGACTCTGAAACGCAACTACTACCCCCATACATCGTCACCTCCACGGTAAACTTACGAATCTGCCATTTTTTCAAAATCGAGTTTCTAGCAAAAAACTGTCACTTATGTGGTATTACACACCGTGGCAAATTTCCATATTTCTATCTTTAACGGTTACAGAGTTCAGATGGTTCGAATCTGCCTTTTTATGCTCATACACCCATGGCAAACTTACGAAATTGAAAATAGGATAACGTATGTTATAATTCGAGTGAATCTCGCCATTGTAAACTTACGAATCTGGCATATTCGTTAACTTAAACTGGGTGAAGTGAGTAGTGACCCACAGCCCACAGGCCACAGCAAACATACATATCTGCCACTTTCGTTAATTTACTATGGCTTCTGAGTTCTGGACCATTCTTTTATGTTCGGAAACTGGCGGTATATTATAATGTCAGAATGTCAGAATGTTGTCAGACAATTGCGGTAGCCAACAGAAAAACTTGTATGTTGCTGTGACAACTAGCGGGATAATAGACACGATAGATCAATGTCTTTTATGAATCCGGGCACAGTCACATGGAATGCGACTTGGTTCATTCTAAAATTGAAAGGTAAGAATTCAGCTGTTTACACACCAGAAGGATGGACACAAGTCATGAGAATGGCTAGAGTAAATCCTCGTCCATTTAGTGTAACCGTGTTGTCTCATGAGGAGTTTTTTTCCAAGACTGAAGAAGAAGACGAGGCTAAAATCGCATCTAATTGACGCTATCGACGCGATAAGTCAATTAGATGCCATGGCCCATGATGCGGTGACTATCGTAAAACTCATCCTATACTATTCAGAGTGGGTTTTGAGGATAAAAATTGTCACGGACAGAGCTGTAGGTATTAACCTACGGCTGCTGCATTAACTACTTGTCATTTTAACCTTTAACTGCGCAAATTGCATTTTCTGGGCCTCTCCCAAGTCCTTCCATTGTCCTGTCGGCCAGCCTGGCTTGTATGTGTCAAGTTCATCGCGCCATTTTTTTCAAGTTCGGCCACGGCACTTACACGACAACAAAATTTCGAGTCCATCCCGCTTGATTTTAAATGCGTAGGTACGTCGATTATCGAAAAATGTAGTCCGCCAAAAAGTGAAGAAGTTAAAAAGTGGCAACATTGTAGTGTCATCTCTTTCAAATCAATCTAAGAAAAATGGGATGACACTACGATGTTGCCACTTTTTAATTTCTTCACTTCTTTGACAGACTATACCGTCGTATGAATCCGACTTGTGCGGTTTAAAGGTTAAAGAATATACGATTAATAACTCCCACACCGATTTCGGTGACGGTGGCCTGTTTCACTGAAACCAGCCCAATTGCGCAGGAGTAATATTATAGTGTCCAAGTACAAACTTGGACACTATAGCACAGTGCACAAGAGCACTCTCTATTCCTTTACTCTCATAACCCAATAGCACGGCTGACCGACACGACTGGTGAGAGATCAGGTGCAGGACTGAATTTTTACATGCCCATCCGAAGCATGGATCATCTTACTTGTCAGACAATCAGGTGATTAGCCTGCATTGTCCTAACCAAACTTGGAAATGACATGTTTCCAACGTGGGAATCGAACCCACGACCTCCGAGTCAAGAGCCGCGCTCTAAACCACTGGACCACGGTTATACCATAATATACGATTATACGAAACCCCGGCCGTTTGTAGAGTGCAAACTACCAATTTTACAATTATGCACTTAGGATGACTGAAGTAAACATACGAAAGTACCACATTCGTAAGTTTACTACGGTAAAATTTTGACGAAATTTACGAAAGTACCACTTTGGTTAATTTGCCTTGGTATCAATAAATACCTTAATATGTATATGTATGAAAGTGCAAATTAACGAATGTGCATTATTTTGTGATTTAAATCCAATAATGAAAATTCATTGATTGTATCTAAAACATACAGCATTATGCAAAGCAAAAATATTAGAGTATTGATTTCACAAGCGCAACAATTCTTTTAATTATTATTTTAAGGTTTTGAAACGCTCTCCTGTAAAATTTGTTTTTTGCAGATTCGTAAGTTTACCGTAGAGGTGACGACATCTTCGAACGCGCGGCGCTCCGACGGCGCTGCCGAAACGCGTGACTGTAAAACCAGCCTTGTGATAAAATATATACCTAGTAGAACCGGATCAATCAAGACTCCTTGTGTTCTTTTATCTCTTTCGGATGTTTCTCATAATCGGAAATTCGGCTACGAGGCACTAAACACTTGTATTTTTTCGCTCGATGAATCGGTTACTTACCAGAAGTTTTGATTCATTGCAAAGACCTTTTTTCTTATTTCATTGATTCATTGTGATGAATGATGATCGAAATACAAACTACCTATCATTCACTCGATATATTATTGTAACAGCTGTTACTTTTGACTGTTTTGACCGCAGCAAGATGTATGGCTGCCACAACATTACCAAGTCACGGGCTACATCTTGTATTATCCTAAGCTGTTTAAATACAACAATTGCCTGGAAAATGCGTACCATGAGAGCTACGAATAATAAAAATTAAGGAGGAGACTGTGTCAAAAACGTCATTATTTCCCAACAGGTGAAAGCGGAGTTATGTTTTCTTTGCTACATATGTCATGCAAGACTACGACAAGTTGCCCACCTTCAGAACATTGTAACGAGCAGTATACAGGTATCTAAAAGTCTTAAAACCAGTATCTTTAATGATTTTGTAACTTTTTTCAAATATTTATTTAAAATTGCTATTAAACTTAATGTTACAGTTACCAAAAACTTTAGTCCATCTTATGACACAGAATATTGAAAATGAAACTGCACCGTACCATGTTGTGTTAGCTAAACAGGAGCCTCTGGAATTTGAGGATGTCCAGGACAGATACATGGAACATGATGAAGTGTCCATAAAAGATGAAATAGAGAATACTGAGTGTGAGTATATTTTAAACTGACTTTGTCAGATGGGAGGATGGAAGTAGAACATCATTAAAATTAATCTTCAATCAATACAAAACATTTACCATACATCAATCTCCCATATGTTTAAACTTTAAATCAAGATAATGTCATGGACGTATAAAAAGGCGGACGGAGCCCCACCATACACAAAATTGTGTCCTTCAGAGTCGGCTAGCTGACTGTATGTACATGGTCTGCACGCACACATCCTTACGCTAATCCATACCATTTGACAGTCATAAGAATGTGTGCATGGCCGACTCTGAAGACACAGTTTTGTGCATAGTAAGACTCAGTCCGCCTTATTTTCTACGTTCATGGATAATAATATGAAGTTTTTGCATGACAGTAATTTGAACATCCATCCATCTGTCTTCACATACTTTATCATTTATTATTATTATTATTATTAATTTTGTTTCTTGTGTTTTGACAAATTATAGATATTGATAAGATTGAAATAGTAGAAAACAGTATTGAATATGAAGTAAAGGAAAAAACCACCAAACTATATAAAAATGCAAATGATGAAACCGTGAAAGATTCATGGGCTATGGATAGTATTTATACTCAGCAAAACCAGAAGTTAGACATAGTGCCATTAACTCAAAGTGATATTAACAAATATGTACGCCAAAGTCCAACAACACACCTGATAGAAGATCCCAAGGACTGGGGGAGTCAGCCAAGAGGTAAAGGTAATGTATTAGGGCAGGGACACAAACACGATACGACGTCGTGTCGTACCACGATACGGCGTCGTTTCACGATGCGACGTCGCGTCGTGGGAATCTACAACGAGCATCGTAAAAAACTACGTCACGACATCGTTAGTTTTTTACGATGCTCGTCGTAGATTCCCACAACGCGACGTCGTATCGTGTTGGTGTGTCCCGGCCCTTATATACATTATACAGATATAACTTTGAGATTACCTCAGTAGTCACTACAATACTGTTTCCCTGGTTAATAAACTATTTAATTGTATGTACTGTGTAATGGGGTATTCAAATGTGAGTTCATGTTAAGCTGCTTGTGTACTGCCTACTGGTGTAATTCTCAAACAAGTCGACTGCCCCTTAGTATACTGAGTCAAATAACAAATATTTTATGAATATTTTAAGACTTAACATCAGCCCAATCGGTTCAGCCGATTTCGAGTTTTAGCGCGACTAACACATTTGAAAATCCATTTTTATATATATGTCACCGTAAGATTGTAAACACCGCGAGATTGTAATATGACAAAGTGATGGATTGTAAACAACCAGTTTTCCAGTGATTTTAAATTAATTATTTCGTATTTAAAATAACTTCAATTGCCTGAAAATTTGATGTATAACATCGAATAAAATTTAGATATATATTTAAAGTGCAGTTTGAATTATAAATTAGGTTAATTTTAATACCCGAACATTCAAACAGCTCTTTAAATACATCTAAATTTTATTTTATGTTATACATCTCATACCATTGGACATTGCAATTATTTTAAATACGAAATAATTAATTTAAAATCACCGGAAAACTGGTTGTTTACAATCCATCACTTCGTCATATTACAATCTCGCGGTGTTTACAATCTTACGGTGACATAATATATAAGATAAGATGAGAATACAATTGAGTATTTTGGTCATATATAGGTAACTGCCTACCTGTTAGACCTAGATCCCAGTGCGATAATACATAATTTACTTTCACAATATGGATGAAACCTTAGGTTCTCAGTAGTTCCTTATGTACTTCTAGAATACCTGCGAATTTGTGAAGTTCTACATGGAGCTACACTCTCACTCACATATCATAATGTCTGTCTGTAACTTTTAAGTTAAGTTATTTTTTAAAACGTCTTATAAAAGTTTTGGTCATGGAAGAGTGTCTTACACTACATGATACTAGTTGAGAATAATATTCTACAGATTATATTAGGTCGGGGAAAAAGTTTTTTCGCTTTTTATATAAAAATTCAAAGGTTTTTTTATAAAGTTTATTTACAATTGACTAAACTTTAGTCAATTTAGTCACTAAAGTATATACGAGGGGCGTTCAATGTATTCTCGGTATAGGTATGCGGAAAATTCTGAAATAATTATATTTTTCTCTGTAGTCACCCAGAAGCTCAATACATTTATTAGTTCTAAAAATTAACTTTTGTATATCCTCTAAAAAAAAGATTCATACTTGTCCGAAAAATACGCCAAAATTGCCGCCTTGAGCTCTTCATCGTTGGAAAAACGCTTTCTACGAACATCTTTTTAGGGTTCCGTATCCAAAGGGTAAAAACGGGACCCTATTACTAAGACTTCGATGTCTGTCTGTGTGTCTGTCTGTATGTCTTGAGGCTGTAACTCAAGAACCGCTATAGCTAGACTTTTGAAATTTTCACAGATTGTGTATATCTGTTGCCGCTATAACAACACATACTAAAAACAAAATAAATTAAATATTTAAGGGGGGCTCCCATACAACAAAATTTAAGTGATTCTTTTTTTGTTGTACTAGGTATTGTTCGACTTAGGGAACAGTGCAAGTTTCATCAAAATCGGTTCAGTAGTTTTGGAGATAGGAAGTTTTAATTTTGAAGTCGGTTTTATCTTTTTAAAATACAGTTATAATAATAGGTAAATAATTAATAATAATATATGATCATTTATTTTTTCTTAATTTTGATGACGTTAAAAATATAATGTTTCGGTCTTTCTAACGCTCTCCTGTAAAGTTTGTAATTTGTTAATTAATTCAGTATACTTAGGGGCAGTTGATTGGTGATGTACATGTAGATAGGTTCAGTATCACATGAGAATATTTGTTCAGGTATCAAACACGAGGACGAGCGAGCCAACACAGAGGACTGCGAGGGGCGAGGCCATGCCAGAGCAGCACAGTCCAGCAAGACACCCCACACCTGTGATGTTTGTTTAAAGAACTATTCAACAAGAAGCACTTTAGTGAGGCACATAAAAACTCATACACGTTCATTTAGCTGTGACACATGTTCAAAAGTTTTTTCAAAAAAACAAGTTTTGATTGCACACATGAGGGCTCAAGCTCATATTGTAAAGTCATATTTTAGTTGTGACATATGTTCGAAGAAGTTTTCAAGTAAAAGCACTTTGATTATACACAAAAAATTTCATAGAGGCGAGAAAGTTTTTAGCTGTGACATATGCTCGAAGATTTTTTGTTATAAAAGCCATTTGGATATACACAAAACAGTGCATACGGGCGAGAAACCATTTATTTGTGACATTTGTCCAAAGACATTTTCTACAAAAGACAAATTGACTATACACACAAGAATACATACAGGCGAGAAACCATTTAGTTGTGACATTTGTCCAAGGAAGTTTACTACAAAAGGAAAATTGAATGCACACACTACAATTCATACAGGAGAGAAACCAATTAGTTGTGACATTTGTCCAAGTAAATTTACTACAAAAAGTGAATTGACGGTACACACAAGAAAACATACCGGCGAGAAACCATTCATTTGTGACATATGCTCAAAAAATTTTTCACATAAAAGCAATTTGAATAAACACACTAGAGTTCATACAGGAGAGAAACCATTTAGTTGTGACATTTGTCCAAGTAAATTTACTACAAAAAGTGAATTGACGGTACACACAAGAAAACATACCGGCGAGAAACCATTCAGTTGTGGCATATGCTCAAAAATTTTTTCAGATAAAAGCAATTTGACTAAACACACTAGAGTTCATACAGGCGAGAAACCATTTAGTTGTAACATTTGTCTAGGTAAATTTACTTCAAAAAGATATTTGAATGCACACGCTACAGTTCATACAGGCGAGAAACAATTTAGTTGTGACATTTGTTCAAAAAAATTTTCTCAGAAAAGCAATTTGAATGCACACGCTAGAATTCATACAGGCGAGAAACCATTTAGTTGTGACATTTGTCCAAGTAAATATACTTCAAAAAGATATTTGAATGCACACACTAGAGTTCATGCAGGCGAGAAACACTTTAGTTGTGACATTTGTTCGAAGATATTTACGGTTAAGAAAAAGCTAGTCCAACACTTAGAAATCCATTTGAGCTAAAAACTACAAGGTTTAACAAAACTAAGTGATAATACTTTAGGGTGTGTACGTGTTCCTTTATCCTTGTAGAGAGTTCACTGTGAAAGTAGTAGCGCTGAAAGACATTTTTTTTCACTTTTGTATGGGGAAATGATGAGGAATAGTTAGGGTTCCGTTTTAGGGTTCTGTAATCAACAAAACTTGGTTGACTACTGTGCCCTAAAACGGAATCCTAACCAGCAGATTTTTTGTATATTGGTAGGTTAATAGTTATATAATTTAAGACCTTGTCCTACAAATAAAACAATCCATATTTTAGGACCATCAAGTCAAAGTATGAAATCCTTTCTATCTCTGTTAGCTACCACTTTCGAGATTTTTCGAAAATGAAAATGTTGTTCGTCTTATCAAAATGTAGCTACTCAGAAAAAATTTGCTTGTTAGTAATCACAAAAAATTTGTTCTAGGGCTCCCTCACTATAAGGGGACCAAAGAGGGGGTCAGATTTTTTATCAAACTTTTTTCTGTAATGGATGGAAATTAAAGTTTAACCTTACTTCATATTATTAACTGTGTTTTCCAACTTAATATCTGGTGTATAACAATTTTCCCCCTCCCCTCTTTGTGGGCGAACTCACGGAGCGGTTTTCTCCCGCGCCAGCGCGCGGTCGCGGGCGCGCCGTGAGTTTTGCTTTCGTTTTTTACATACAAAACGTCATTCTACGAAGGCTGCGGGCCCGCGACCGCGCGCGGCGCAGGAGAAAACCGCGCCGTGAGTTCTTAGCCTTAGAGGGCAAAATAGGGGGTAAGATTTTGTATCCTACTTCCTACTTCGCAGGTACTAAAATAAGTGTCGTTACAACTTTATCCGTCTAGCCCCCTTTCGCAACGCGCGATAAGGAACTTCCTTTTAAAACTTTGTGGAAGTTGATAATATGATGATGGCAAAATGTAGCCATCAAGTCACATTAGCGCTTCAAACAAATTCTGCACCCTGGCTCTCCATAACCGATGTATGAATAATAATAATAATTATACTAATCTCGAGGACGAAACACGAGTAAGTATAATAATTATTAATTACTTTATTGCTTAACAGCGATATATTATCGACCATATTCCTGAGTTCTTTTAGAGTTTGTTTTAAATAAAACCAATTTTTACGAATTAAGTTTAATTCGAAATACTTAAAATTAGTTAACTATATCGTATAATGTTTATACTAATGGCATAATTTAGTGGTACCGTAGGCGGTTCACTCCTCGCAGTCTTCCTCATCTTCGGCCTCTTCGTCAGCCGGCTCTGAAAAGTGGGAAAATTCATGTTAATATTAAACAATAGTCTGTTTGTCTATCTGTCTGTTAGCGAAAGACAAAAGTGTGTCTGTTACCTCTTTGCTCAAAATAAATTTTGATGACATTTGATATGGAGATTCTTTGACCCGTATAAATAGTACTCAAGATGCATCTCGGTCTCAAGATACGGATCAGGCTCTGTGATTGGTTGGCTGTCAAAATTTGGACCAATCACAGAGCCGAACCGCGTCTTGAGACCAGGTCGCATCTTGAGTACTGACTATTTATACGGGCCGACTCCCAACTCCCAGGCAGTGGCAGCCTTACTCATTGCGAGGCCCCGGGCCGAAGGTCTTTGCGAAGCCTTGAGCGGCAGGTCTTTGCGAGGCCCTTTGTCTAACGAAAAAATACCTTGCGAGGCCCCTGCAAGAACGAGGTCCCGGGCGATTGCCCTGTTCGCCCCCTAGGGCCGCCACTGGAGTCCCGGGAAACTAAGACATAGGATACTTTTTATCCCGGAAAAACTTAGGTAAGTATAGTTTTCGAGCGATAAACGAACCTAACAATCTTACCATGCATTACAGCAGGGGTGGCCAACTTGATTAGACCGATCTACTGTTTACTAACGAAACCCTGTGCGATCTACCAAGTACCCTAATTACATACATATTGAACTCTTAAATGAAACAGCATAGTGTAGTTTATTAATCATTGCGCAGTCTGGTCTAATTATATAGATTTTTTGCCTGGCCGCGATCGACTGGACTAACAGTCGCGATCGACCGGTTGGCCACCCCTGTATACTTACAAGACATGTTTTAAAAGTGTAGTTTTAAATAGTTTTACTGCCACATATTTAAATTAATTTAAATGAAGAGTTTGACAGATAATATTGTATGAGGCCTAAGTCGAAATTTTAAATTAACTACATTCATGTAATAATTTAGTAATGTTTCTGGACTCCGAGTGCGACAGACTATTTATACGGGCATTAGACTTAGGGCCTGTTTCACCACTTCCTGATAAGTGCCGGATAGGCTATCCACCTCCAAACTTGACAGATAAAGTATGGAGAATCTGTCAAAAAAGTTGTGGATAGCCTATTCGGCACTTTATCAGGAAGTGGTGAAACAGGCCTTTAATAATAGATAATAATTTATGCAAGCAATAATAATTAATATCTAACTTTAAAAAAGTAAGTAGCCATATATTTTACAAAAGATACATTGAAGTCTGACATTGGCACCAATGTAGACCAAGAGCCAATGGCTGCCAGACTCATATTAATATTTTTTTATTAGTTTTACTTTTTATATTCTTACCTTTATTAAAAATTCAGCACCATTGGAAAATAATACTTACTATTTCCATAGTTATTTTTGTGAATGCAAATAGGAATGTAGACGAGTGTATTTTCTATTGCATGACATTGCCGGAGATACATTATTTTTAACAGCACCATGTTAATCAGGTGTTAATTTTTGTTAATAATTTTAAAAGAATATTAAAACTATATTATTCGAGTGCTATTTCGTTAATAATTAACTTGCTAACTTATTACCTTTTATTTACAATTCCTATTTGAAATGCCAATTCAATGAATGCTCATTTTCAGGATTTTTTGTGAGACTATATTTTTCGAAGGTAGGGAATTTTTCGACCTCCGCTTCTGAGTCCAGTAGTTCTAGTTCTGTCTCATATGGCGATTCGTTTTGGTTATCAGATATAATCTCGATTGGTGAATATTGTACAGGCTCAAAGTTAGCAATATTCGCCTTCGAATGTAAGGCTAGATCGAATGCTAAGATTTTTTGTTTCTGTGGCTGATGCTGAACTCTATTTTTCGGATGGCCTGAGGAAATTGGCTTATAGATGGCCGGGTGAATGGGACCGGATTCTGAAAGAAGGGAAAAAGAGGGTCGTGAATAGGAATTCATTAGGAAAAAGTTACGACAAAGAGAATTACAGAGAAACAGTATTTTTTAAGTTATCATTCTTTAGAACTATTCCTGTTTCAAACGCTTTCGTACGCCTGGGTCAAAAATAACGATGATCTCAAACATGTCTTTAGTTTAGCATTAATTTGTTGTTCATTTCTCTGTCTGTCTTTTCAAATATTATGTAGTTCGTCTTGCGGTCATTGGGTTGGATAAAATATTAGGTTTATAGGTAGATGAATTAGTAGAATGTACATATTTGGTTAGTACTAAGTTAGTCAAGTAGTAACAGTCAGGTTAAAAATAAGTGTGATGTCAAAAGCAGTCAAGAAGTCAGTTAAAGAAGTCAGAAAAGTCGAAGTCAAAGTAAAGTAACATTAAAATGACATAATGTAACAAAACATTTATTTAAATTAATTCTGTTCCGTTGTTTAGGACATCGCACTTGTGTTAGTAATGTTACTTATTTTCATTTTTGCTATACAAAAATACAAAAATTTCAAATAAATTATTAAATATAAAAATATGTAAAAATATATCACAAATATTACAATAGCCATTAAAAACAATAACAAAATATTTACATTAACGGCTCGGCAAATGAGAATAGGTAGAACGTGTTTTTTTTTAATTTCTTGAGTAGAACTGTTCCTTACATCTTACACTTTACCTATTCGCATCTACCAATAAAACCTGGAATTTTCATTTTCAATATCAACAATTTTTTTTATAAAAATCCCAGGATATCTACTCTAGCTAGCTAGTTCTAATTTTGGAAGTCCGAGTGGTAATACTCCTGGCTGTTCTGTTCTGAGGGTGACGTTTTGTACTCCTCGTAGCTACTACCTTCGTGAGAGGTGTCTTTGTGCTGGCCCTGCGCAAGACCCGCTGCAGCCGCTTTCGCCGCGGCCTCTGCAGCATTCGCCTGTGCCTGTTGAGCTGCCGCCTATAAAAAAAATATTTTGTTAGTTTTTTTATGCCAGACTTGTCCCTCTGGCATCAGGTTGGTTAGGTACTACTGTTGATCTTGGCGACACAAGAGTTGCAGTGGTTGGAATGTGTGGTGGGCCATTTGCCCGTTAAAAAAATGCCAGACTCAAATCTGTACTTTGACAGACTCAGCATTGTCTCCTGTACTATAAGAAATAGTAATGATTCACATATTTTGATGAGCAAATAAGAAAAACTTGTATTTTTTTGACGTTACTTTATTCTAACAGCCAAAAAAATATATGGCACTCAATATAGAATTGATATTTTGATGTCTTCTAAAACGATTATGTAGCCGGCCTTGTCCTGTACGAACAACAAAAATATAAATTAAAAAATAATATTATAGTAAAAGAGGCAAACGTGGTTAAAATATTTCTGTATCGACGCTCACAAGTCATAACTCATTTAAGTGATAAGTCATAACGTATAGCGCAGTGTCGCATTACGCTGCATTTGTTTTTTCTTAATGAAATAAGGGGGCAAATGAGCAAACGGGTCACCTGATGGAAAGGATAGAAATAGGGTAGGGGATTGGGCCCCGGTAACCTCAGTCACTCGGCGAAACACAGCGCAAGCGCTGTTTCACGCCGGTTTTCTGTGCGCCCGTGGTTTTTGTTTACTTAACTTGCTATTTTTCTTTTAATTTTACCTAAGTATAAATCAGCTTCATGCTGTAACTTATTTTACAGACAACATAACACATACCTGAGCCTTCCTAGCCGCCGACTGCGTCGCCTCGAAGTCGATCCTGACACCCTTGAGTTGCTCCTGGAGCGTCTGGAGGCGTTGTCTGGCAGCTCCCACCATGGCGGTCTGAGCACCCAGCTCTCCAGCCGCCTGGGACGCCGCTTCGTTAGCGTTCTCCGATGTCGCTTGAGCCGCGTTTAGAGCTGCTTGGATTACGTTCACCTGGAAGAAAGGAGTTGTATGAAGTATGGGTGGTTTATACCTACAATTTGGATTATTTATATTCCTATAAATAAATGCTGGTAAATTAAATCGATTGAGAAGATATATTCTGAGAAGATATTATATTATTAGGTACTGTGCTTAATGGAACTGTACTTTATAGTTTAAATGCAGTTAAAACGATTGAGAAAATATATTGGGTGATGATTGATTAATGGAAATGGAGTAGTTAAAAAACCATTTCTTACAGCTATGGCTGGTTCCGTAACCCTCAAATTTAATAATGCTTTCGAAAACCAAAAGCATATACGTAAGAAGTAGAGCGAAACTGAAGTAAGTTAGACCTAATCGATTGATATTGTGATTTGTGATCGAGAAAAATGAACAATGTCATATTCGGCACTCGAGCGTAGCATTACGAAAGGAAACTGACCTCAATTAGGAAACTTATCAGATGCATTATATCTGACATCTGTACAAACAGACGACAAAAAAGGGTGCAGTTTCTTAAGTTGCGCTTTGATAAGAATGAATTTAAAAATAAGTAATAGTTAAAAAAACTAAAAACACGCTTTTTATATAAAGCGTCGGTTACAAACAAACATACAAAGATACAAATTGAAAAATGGAATAATTATATCAAATTAGTGTATTGTCATCGGTCCTCGATAAATCTACAAAGTTTGAACGAAATCTGGCCGTTTAAAGTGGGTCAAAATCGCGCCCAAAGAAGTCGGTTACAAACAAATAATATACAGGTGAAGCTAACAAAAAGCGTATAATTAATGAATCTGATAATAAGAATGCTTACAATACTGCAATCAATTTACGGGTCAATGTTAGCTTACAGTGTGCCTTCGACGAATCACCTTATGAAAATTTAGGTAGGTACTTTTAATTTCATGTTTAAAAGGAACAAAAACGCAAATAAAGACGACAACATTGAAATAATGTTTCATGAACAAGATCTAAGAGCATCTCTTTAAGAATACTAAAAATATGCAATTAAAGATCTAAAATATATTTTTATGTACGTCTACAAGGAAAATTTAGTTTAATAATAGCGCCCTGAGTTAGGCAACCAGACTAAATTCAGTTCTCTTTATCTTCCGCAACACTAGGCACGTTTTTTAAGTCTGGATTTACTCTATTTGTACAGAGCCAGACCACGCACCGATAAGCCAATTTTGCACCGTTTCGCTACGTTTCAACACCCAGCAATCCGCTAATGTCGCAAATTGTTCTCGACATCGTCTGCTGGCAATTAACTTAATTTTTTACTTTTATTTTATTAAAGTCATCAGACCGAGATCTATTGGATCAACCTGTCCAAAAATCGGTAGTTCCAAGTATTTTGAATACATTTTTATGCTCAGTCAAGATAAAAAAGCAAAACGATGGTCACTCTTCCTTGATCATTTGTTGGGAATTCTATCACATGCAATACTCATACCTGATGCATAGCCTGCTGTGCAGCCTGCGCCGCGGACTGGGCAGCCCTCTTCGCCTGTTGCAGCTGCATCTCTTCTCCCTGCAGCGCCACCTTCGCGTCTCTGACCTGCTGCTCCAACCCTGATAGGATCACCTGTTTCCCGGCCAGCGCCGCTTGCGCTGTCGCACTAGACTGCGCGGCAGACTGAGCTAGAGTGTTCTTGGCGACATACGCAGCTTGGTACGCTGCAGCTTGTTGGTTGCCGAGCGCTGTTTTCGCTTGATTAGCGGAGCCGACCGCTATGGTTCTCAAGCCGCTGCCTCTGCTGAAACCCTTTTTGCTGTCACCGGCAGTCGCGGCTTTGACTTCCTGGATATACGCATCGTAGTGGCTCGCCTCGCCTTCCGGCTCCTGGATTTGGCCGGATTGTGCGGAGTTGTCGTATTCGTAGTCGTACTCTGCTCTTTGGGGTGTGGTCTCGCGACTTACTGGGGCTGATGCTGCTATCGATATGCACCCTGTACAGACATTAATTTAATAATATATTATGTCACAACTTATCAAAACTTCTTTTCTCATAAAAATCAACTAAACAATATGAGCAGCGCAAGTAACATTTTATTTTTCAAATCAACAGCTGTTGATAACAATAAAAAGTGTAGATATAATAAAATCGGAAGTTGGAAGTCACGCACGCCGGGGGATTCTTACTTCCTGATCATTCTGGAATTAGTTAAATAACATTGTTTTGGTCCATTGATCTTTATGATTTGTACTGTTCGGAACACACGCAATGCAAATTTGAAAGGTAAATAAAATGTATAATTAGAGTGCCTGAGTGTTATATGAAATATGAATGCAAAAGATCTTTATGTAATAAATCGTAACCAATATACTGAATTAACTTCCGATCTATTGTAAAGTTTTATCTGTTAATTTGTTTAAATAGCGATAGAGCCTAATAAAATATGTTAAAGAGAAAAAAGAATGGTCAGCACCTTTTTAAGTTAATTTTCAGCACGTGACACATACCTAGTATTAGGTACAATAGAAAGCTAAATTCAGAAAATATGACGTGATAATAATATGTGGATTGTGGGCAGTGTTAGCTTACACAGAGAAAGTTTGTTACATTTAGATGTCACTGGCTCTTATACTATATCCAAGCAATTCATAATGGCTAACCGCTAACGGATTTTTTAATTTTTATTATGAGTTTTGAATAGTTTTTTTGCCGCAGATATTTGCAAAACGATGCGAATTGCAATTTGCAGTTATGTGTGGAAACTGGAAGCTCTAAAAATGTAATTGAAAAATGTCGCACATACGATGCACAATTATTATGTCAACACAATACGCATTACGAACTGTAAATACTGTACCTATCTAATGAATATTTTGTTACAAAAAAAATACTTAACAATTTCGGAATTAAAGTAAGGTTACATATTACACGAAATTTTGTTAGGTACTTTAAATATTTTTTTTGTATAGCTACTTGTTTCTTTTAATTAATATTATTATTTAAAAGTGTTCATGTAGTTATTTTTATAGTATAAGATCCAAGAGACAGAACATACTTTTTTTGTATGACGACAGCATTAATTGCGCCCCAAAATAAAATTATAAGAGTGTGAAATTAGAGTTATAACTTCGTATACCTATTTAATGAAAAAACTTGGAAGTTACCAAATCGTTAATTTTAAATTTTCAATTTGCATTAAATGATCTTTTTGGTTAATGAAAATTAAAATAAACAGTTACTCACCAGCACAGAATAAAACGAAACAGAATTTCTCCATCATCCCAAACGAACTGAAACACATTAATCAACACTCAATAAAATCACTTCACATCGAAAATTTAAGATAAATCACAATAACCGAGTACAATCAAAACCAAAAGTGCTGCGCGAAAATTAAAAATTCAAATCTTCTAACCTCCTATAGTACTTTAACAGTGTTAGGGATGGGGTCAGTTCGCCCCTAGCGCAGCTTGTGTAGCAATGTGCGGACAAACCTCGACACTAAGTATTTATAGTAATGCGCTGCACTATCGCCTATAGCCGGCAAGTTAGATAATTCTATAGAGCTGTTGTTGCATTTTTCACGAATTTCAAACAAAAGACATTGAAAAAAGCATTCGTTTTCATATTATGTAAGGGTTAATTTATTTTCAGAGCTGCCAAGCCTAATAATTAAATATTTATCCTGTTATATTCGTCTCAATTGATAGTGTTTATTATCAAACAAGAAATAATATTACACTAAAACAATCTCATAAATCATAATATTTTAGACACCCTGAAACAAAATTATGAATGTACCATCAATATTCATGTCTAAAATTAACCCACGGAAATTAATTTTAGACATTAAACAAACTAATATATTTTTAAAAAGAAAGTGATGCATAATGAGCTATTTTATTGTAAATTAAATGTAGATAAAAAGTAATAAAATTAAAAGATGCATCAACTCTATACAATATCCAGAGAAAGATTGAATTTACTACAAAATATTTAAATAATAAAAAATATTTTTTAAAGCTATTTTATTTTGTAGTAAATTTACTATTTATTTATATATTTTTTAAGGTTTTTGTCTATTTTTTGGTGTTTAAATATTTAGTAGTAAATTTACTAAAAAATATTTAAACAAAATTTTTTTTTAGTATTTAAATATTTTGTAAAAAAAATTGTTCAGGACCCTAGGTAATTACTATCTTAAGCTGAAAAATAACTCAAACATGTTAAATATTTTCGCATGAGAAAATGATTTTGGTATTAAGAATGTATGAAAATTTCGAGGGTAACCCGGGCCCTTATTGCTGCTGCGGAACCCTCCATGGGCGAGTCCAACTCGCACTTGGCCGCTTTTTGTACATCAATTAGTACTATTAGTAATATTTATTATTGGATCTTTTCGTATTATGTACTGTATTTTGGTGTACAATAAAGAGTTATTATTATTATTACAGTATCCAAAGGGCGCAATTATCGGACACATACTTGGGTTATTGAAAAATAACCATAGGTCTCTATTTAACCCCTATCTATGTCTCCCCATAGTCCCCTAAGGCCCACTTGCGCCAATCTGGGTTAAAGTTAACTCTGAGTTAAGCATCATGTCATCTATATTACTGACTTGGTGAGTGACAGATATGACATGATGTTTAACTCAAGAGTTAACTTTAGCCCAGATTGGCGCAAGTGGGCCTTAGATAATCATAACAAGCTACCACACGGAAGCAAAAACCTAAGTATTTTACTCAACATGTAAAATTCAGCATTGTCAACGAGAGTAGGTATTATATATTGTATTCAATATTTAACAAAGTGACAAAATTGTAAAATAAATGAAGATTTGTCCTAAACTCAAACAAACGATACTTAGGGCCTGTTTCACCACTTCCTGATAAGTACCGAATAGGTACTTATCTGTTCCACCACTTAACTTGACAGATGAAGTATGGAGAATCTGTCAAAAAAGTTGGCACTTTATCAGAAAGTGGTGAAGCAGGCCCTTATTATTGTAATAGCAATAAAAACATCATACAAATGTTTTTTGTCTAACCTAAGTTTAAAGTTACATTTACCTACTAACATTAAACTGAATATATTGAAGCCCTCAAGTGTTCGCTGGGGCATTTCCCTCCAATGATATAACTTCAGCAGTGGAACGGAAAAACACGCAATGTCAGTGGCAAATATATTACAACTTATTTACAATTTGGAAACACTTTCATTTATGTTTACCCATTCAATAAAAATAAGCATCTAATCAAGTTACACGAGAATAACAATAAATTTCATTTGAATTTTGAGCGCGACTGTATCTAATTTGTCTCTATTATCTGAGATATTCCAGATTACATAACTGTATTTAAAAAAAAAGATAAAACCGACTTCAAAATTGTACTTACCTAATTGAGAATTTAAACTCTCTATTTCCAAAACTAAGTACTGAACCGATTTTGATAAAACTTGCACTATTCCCTAAGTTGAACAATACCTAGTACAACAAAAAGCGGCCAAGTGCGAGTTGGTCTCGCCTATGAAGGGTTCCGCAGCAGCAATAAGGTTTATTTTTATGAAATTAAAAGGTTTTTGATTTATTTTTATATTTCAGTCGATTTAATGAAATTTAGATTAAGGTTTACCATTTATGACGTATAAAAAAAGCGGCCAAGTGCGAGTTGGACTCGCCCATGGAGGGTTCCGCAGCAGCAATAAGGTTTATTTTTATAAAATTAAAATATTTTTGATTTATTT
Organism: Plebejus argus; assembly: GCA_905404155.3. Lineage (NCBI taxonomy): Eukaryota > Metazoa > Arthropoda > Insecta > Lepidoptera > Lycaenidae > Plebejus > Plebejus argus. Next base: position 25,174,812 of record FR989926.1, read on the forward strand.
TTATATTTCAGTCGATTTAATGAAATTTAGATTAAGGTTTACTATTTATGACGTATAAAAAAAACTACTGGCTAGATCTCGTTCAAACCAATTTTCGTTGGTAGTTTTTATAGTAATCTACATCATATATTTTTTTTAGAATTATCATGCCTCTACTTTAGAAATTAGAGGGGGGGGGACACACATTTTTCCACTTTGGAAGAGTCTCTCTCGCAAACTATTCAGGTTAGAAAAAAATGATATGAGAAACCTCAATATGATTTTTGGAGACTTATCCATAGATACCCCACACGCATAGGTTAGATTAAAAAAAAATTGTTTTAGTTGTACCTATGGTGACCCCTAAAATTTTTAATATTTTTTCCATTTTTGCATCAAAATCTTAATGCGGTTTACAGGCTACATCTGCTTACCAAGTTTCAATAGTATAGCTCTAATAGTTTCGGAGAAAAGTGGCTGTGACATACGGACGGACGGACAGACAGACAGACAGACAGACAGACAGACAGACATGACGAATCTATAAGGGTTCCTTTTTTGCCATTTTGGCTACGGAACCCTAAAAACTACTGGCTAGATCTCGTTCAAACCAATTTTCGTTGGTAGTTTTTATAGTTATCTACATCATATTATATTTTTTTTAGAATTATCATGCCCCTACTTTAGAAATTAGAGGGGAGGACACACATTTTACCACTTTGGAAGAGTCTCTCTCGCAAACTATTCAGGTTAGAAAAAAATGATATGAGAAACCTCAATATGATTTTTGGAGACTTATCCATAGATACCCCACACGCATAGGTTAGATTAAAAAAAAATTGTTTTAGTTGTACCTATGGTGACCCCTAAAATTTTTAATAATTTTTCCATTTTTGCATCAAAATCTTAATGCGGTTCACAAACTACATCTAATTACCAAGTTTCAATAGTAAAGCTCTAATAGTTTCGGAGAAAAGTGGCTGTGACATACGGACGGACAGACAGACATGACGAATCTTTCCTTTTTTCCTTTCTTGCCATTTTGGCTACGGAACCCTAAAAATAATTACTGAAATCAAACTGGCATCTACCTAGTTCCAGAGATATGCGAACACAAACATGAAACATACATACATACCTACACTTTTGAAATTTGACACATTTGTTCAGACGCTGATATAGATATTAACATATTACGAAAACTGGGCAGTTCTGGAAATATTATATACATACCTACCTACGCGTCGAATTGATAACCTCATTTTTTGAAGTCGGTTAAAAATATCAAAGTAATAATAAAATAATACCTATACCTAACAGTTTTTAGACAGTATGATTTAGACACCCTGAAGATTTTTTTTACTATTCTATCTATACTAATATATTATTATTTTGAAGTTTTTTTGTTTGCTTGTTTGAAGTTTGAACGCGCTAATCTCAGGAACTACTCGTCGGATTTGAAAAATTATTTCAGTGTTAGATAGCCCATTTATCGAGGAAGGCTATAGGCTATAATTTTATCAGACTAAGGCTAATAGAAGCGAAGAAATAGAGGAAAATGTGGAGAAAACGGGGTAAATTATTTGAAAGGGCTTATTTGAACGCGCTAATCTCAGGAGTCAGGAACTACTGGTCCGATTTGAAAAATTCGTTCAGTGATAGATAGCCCATTTATCGAGTAAGGCATGAAAACACAATGTATGATACTGTATACTAAACAATCTAATCATGCGATGTCCAAGTTGATCTATTTATTTAAAACGTGAAAGATTTTTAATATTGATATGATAAGAACTTACGTAATAACTTGAGACTGAAGGTCCCTGAATAAATTCACCGACTTGGTATCACATGGATCTCACAACTTTTTACGGTAGAAAAACTGAGTTGCGAGACTTGGTTTTTTTTACAGGATGTTTTTGATGGGATCTAATTTACGCTGGCGAAGCCGTAGGGAACGTCTAGTTTAATATAAATTTAACAGGATACTTTAACTTATTTCATCTGAATAGCACTTTTGATCTGTAGGCCTACCACGAAATGGTTTTGAGACTCAAACATTCGGACGAGAATGCCGCGTCTTGCTCTAACAAACGTGAAATGACGTTGTTAGAGCAAGACGCGGCATTCTCGTCCGAATGTTTGAGTCTCAAAACCGTTTCGTGGTAGGCCTACAGTACCGTACTATTTAAATATTTTTTTAACTAAAAATGACAATTTTATTTCATCACGACAGATATTTTAGTGCTTAGCTTATGCAACTTAGGACTAGGAAGTTTTTTCACTTTCAATCATAGAATTTGTAACAAATCGTGCGTTTTCAACAATAAAAGATGATCGTGAAATGCAATCGCAGCATGAAGTAGATTGTTTTCTCAGTACACTATAGTAAATTTTAATACTGACAAAATACCGTGGGAGAGCCATGCTTCGGCACGAATGGACCGGCTCGACCGGAGAAATACCACGGGCTCACAGAAAACCGGCCTAAAACAGCGCTAGCTCTGTGTTTCGCCGAGTGAGTGAGTTTACCGGAGGCCCAATATCCTACCCTTTTCCCTTCCCTTCCCTACCCTCCCCTACCCTATTACCCTATTCCCTCGTAAAAGGCCGGCAACGCACCAGCTGCAGCTCTTCTGATGCTGCGAGTGTCCATGGGCGACGGAAGTTGCTTTCCATCAGGTGACCCGTTTGCTCGTTTGCCCCCTTTTTTCATTAAAAAAAATCGAAAAAATAAATCGTTTCATCGTAAAAATCTGTAAAAGAAACAATACATGAAATATTTTTTTCTTCAAGGCATCAACTTCCCTGATAGTACCTTAGACTATCAGAGAAGTTGATGCCTAGGCAGATGGGGGACCTACGTAGTTTGGTCGCGTTATGTCAACAGTCAAATCCAGCCGACAGATCACAATTACCATTGAATTGACATGATCCGACCAAATGACGTTGATCTGTCAACTGCCTAGGAATCAATTTCCTCGGATATACATAGCATCCTTATTTACACGAGTAAGCTAGTGCTACATTACCTATATATGATAGTGTAGTGTGTACCTATGTGTGATACTATATGACATTATACAGTGTGAAATTTTAATGGTTGTTTTCCCGCAGTAAAATGATTCTATCTTAGTAGTAAAATAGATTTGTAAAGTTTTTTTTGTTCAAATCAAAAAAAAACGGTCGGGTCCATAGTAACTCGCGCCTATCGGCATAAAGTTTCCATAGTACGTCATACAACATAATATTTTGTATTTTCAAAAAATAACATGCATGATTCGATAGTACTACTATAGGTAAATCGTTCTGCTGCGGGAAAACAACCACTAAAATTTCACGTTGTATAAATATTGTATGTGCGTTTTAATCTAAATAGTAAAATAAGATATTTTTTACCATTTCTACGATTAAATGCAGTCAATGTCATGCTCAGTCGTTATAATATAAACGATTATATAAATTCGAGCGAATACTGGGCCTATCGGTCAAGGTTCGTCTCACTTTCTTACCCCAGACATGACCATTGAGACAACCATTTATTTGCATTTAAATTTTAGGAATTACATAATATTATCATAATTAATGCTTCTATCGTACTAAATGTTACCCGAAACTTCTTTACGCTAAAACATTAGATACATTTTCTTTATCTTTTCCCTAAAAATCAAAGTCAAAAAAAAAGTTGGCAACCCTAATTGCAGCAGATCACGTGCGGCCTTCGAAACGAGCTTGGGACACACCTGATGGGCCACAATCCATGCTACTTTTATTTTATACAAAATTATGTTATAATCTATCGCTGAACCGATTTTGCTAAAATTTGCAAGCATGGAGGTACTTCAAGTCCCAGAAAAGGACATAGGATACTTTTTATCCCGAAAAAATGTACGGTTCCCGCGCGATATACGAATTTTGGCGCAACGGAGTTGCGGGCGTCATCTTTACTCTATTATTTTTATTTTACAGTCATGTGTATCACTGTAAAGTGGGAGTAGTAGGGTAGCCATAACGTCACAATCTCTCTAGATTTTATAGTATTCGAAAAACCTACTTCCGGTACATACTTTTTCTTAAATCGGTTAAATAATAATTAGTGATGTCTAGTCGCGTGGAACATAAGACCTAAATAGCCTAACTGTGCAAATAGGAATAAAAGTTGTGTTCCGCCATTTCTCATTTGTTATTTTGCATAATCGGCGAGGTGTCAGATTTTTTTCGACGCGGATTCGAAAACGCTGTATGAAGCAACTAAAGGTCAGTTCACACCGAAACAAGTCAAACGGCTATTTGATATTTCTATTAAGTTTTGTTTTATTTGTTCATATCCTCTTTGGTTTTATTTATATTTTTATACTGTCTCTGACAGTTTTAGTTTACACACATAAATAAAATAACCTTTCTCTTACGATTTATTTTTATTTTCCAATCTTAACAGTGCCTAATTCTGACTAGACAAAATCAAATTCGCAGAAACTATGTATAAAATCAATCCAATAAAAAAAAGCAATAGATACTAATTTATAGCAAAGTAAATTTATTATTTTTATAATTCTTTTCAATATAATTTTTACAATAACTGTGCCAAATGCCAATTTCCATACCCGTTAAAATTAATTATTTAAATCTGAAAATATCAATCTATCCCTTTAATATTAATTTATTAATAAAAGAGAGGGAGGGATATTTAAAAGAATACATAATAAAATATGTAACAGGTGTTTGTGAAATTTTGCTTAGGCCTTTACAGCAAGCTTAGCATGACCACAATAAAAATGCAAAACAAATACTGACAGATTTCAGGGACAAATGACAGATATAAGGGACAAATTGACAGATCCGTCACATTGTCCCTTCCAGCAGGCGCAGCATGGTCTCCTTAACGGTTTCTTTCTACGGAAGAATAGACAAAGTGACAGTTAGACAAGACGAAGTGACAGACAATGGAAATCCGCCATTTTTTCGATAAAATCTGTCAGTATGTCGATTCTCTCCCCTGTCTACTGCAGTTGTTATGCTAGAGCTAGCCCTGTTTATAAAGAAACCCCTTCTATAGTTGCCATGCTAAGTTTGCAGGTTAATCAAATTTTAACAAAGAAATTCTGGATAAGCATCACACATTTTAACAAATTAATAACCATAAAGTTAATATACCTAGCGGAATAGAGAAACAAAGGCCTGAGAAAGCGAGATGTCACTATCAGTAACACTGCGTGGTAAAAACAGACGTGTGATACATGACAGCATCACTCTTTTTTGACGTCCATCAGCCCGGATCAGCCCCGTTGACAATTTAATCTCATAGAATTCATGTTCAATCATGCTTGTGTAAGTGTATACGTACACATATTTTTCATACAGATGAAAACCAATTTCGGTTTCGTTCGACAGCTCGACTTTGTTGCTCTATTCCGCTAGGTATATTAACTTTATGTACAGAACATTGATTACCCAACTTGTCTAATAAGCACAAACACAAAAATACGTACAAAATACTGTTTATTGTCACATTCAAACAATAGAAAACAAGTCTTGTTTCACTGATTGTCACATTATTATATTTACAAAATATGCTTATGATTCTGATGTTATTTCTTTGTCAATGGTATTTTCTTTTTCCACAGTTGTATCATCCTTTGCTTCTGAATTTACTTCTTCTGTTGACTTAACTTCTGTGTCTTTAGCATCTACTTTACCAGTAGACTGAGATTCAGATACTTCTCTGGTATTCTTTGCTTCTACGTCTTTCTGTTCATCATCATCTAATTCCGTTATAACAACATTACCGTTCGGTTTAGCGTTTTCTTTACTCGCATCTAAATCTATACTTATATTGGCCTTACTGATAGCTTGGATAATATTCTGGAGTGTCTCCGTATCGACTTTTTCCTCTGGTTCACTTTTTTCTAGCTCAGGGATTTCTGGATCGGCTGCGCCTAGAGCGATTTCTAGGTGGCTCGGTTTTGGTTCCACGCTTCTCTCCTTCTGTGCTCTCTCCGGCTTGTTCTTTTTGGACTTGGCCTTCTTGGGTTTCTGCTTGGGCTCCTCCTCTTTCTCTGCCTGGTTTTTGTACGCGTCAATTTCGTTCTGTAGGTGCGTTATGCTCTGGTGTAGGGTCGCGCATGTCGCCGCCAATGATTCAGGCTGAAATGTTAAATCATTGTATTTATGTAAATGTTTAAAGTTTAAACTACTTTAAATTTTACAAACATTTACATAAAGGTATTAGTTTAACTAGCCTATGATTGTTTGTAACAATATGTTTATGTATTGAGTACATCATCTATAACTTTTTTTTTACTTACTTAATTATTTGCGCTTAATTCGATAATAATTGAAATACAGGCGAAATTATACCTTGACTTGTTTTTTTTGCAATCATGTACTTCCATAAATATTGATTGTACGATGAAAATCACAAGGATCAAACTTGTAGAGATTTAAATTTGCAACAACTTTGTTTCTTATCATTTTTGTAATAAAATAAAAAAATAAAGGAGATGTGATCAAAAATAGGGTTAACCTTCAAACCAATATTATGGCGGCTAACGCACCAGTCGGATATGGTCGAGTTTTTGAATTTAAGCTATTATGATTTATGACCACTTCTCAACACTGCACTGGAGCAAAAAAAAATTCTGACTATACTTAATTAATTTCAGAAAAACTCTAACTTGACTGAAGACTGTAGTAACATCCGCAACACTAGAGTAGTCACAAGTGCGTTACCTTCTCCTCAACAGGCTGCGGCGGCGGCAGCGGTGGCCTCTCAATGTTGTGCTCGCGAAGAGTACTCAACAGCGTAGAGCGCTCCGCCTACACACAACAGTGAAATAATCAACGCGCACGGCCGTGCGCGGCCAAGTTCCAGCAGGCCGCGCGCTTGCCGTGCACTATTTACACGAACCGTTTCTACGCATTTTTGACCCCCCTGTAGCTCAGTGCCTATTGCGAGTGCAAAGATAAAATTATACCTACGTAATTATATATAAGTACTTAAGCAGTATACCAAATTTCATAGATATAGCTTCGGTAGATCCTGAGATATCTGCCTGTAAAAATAGCTAATTTTGGCACTGACTCACTCACTTACTCACTCACTCACTGACCGGTAATCAAAACCTTTAGGCCACTTCCAATTGTCCTAGCGTTATGAAATTTGGCACACAGGTCGGGTGTTATATGTAGATTACCAAAAAATTCAGAAATTTTAGAAATTTAAGAAATTGGTCAAGCGTGAGTCGGTTTATCTACGAAATTAAGAGACCACTTTCAATTGACCTAGCGTTATGAAGTTTGGCACACAGGTCGTGTGTTATAAGTAGATTAACAAAAATTAAGACATTTAAGAAATCGGGCAAGCGGGAGCCGGCTCATCTACGAACTATAGATAAAAATTCTTACGTACCAGTGATACAATGAGAATACGATATGGAGGGTGGGAGGAGGAGAGGGGGGGGTATAAAATATTGTCATGTATAATGCACACTGTACTTAATAGATAAGATTTCTTGAAAAAAAAGTAATGAAATCCCATCAAAAACATACCTGTAAAAATGGGGCCAAGTTCCTATCAGCTAATTTTTGGCCCAAAAAAGAGTTGAAATCCAATCCAATGCCAAGTTCAGATGCACTTCATCGATCGTAATCATCTTCATCAACAGCCTGATCCATAATACTTCTAATTTGAACTTGGCAGGTTAATTTAATTATATAATTATATTATCTAATTAAGTAATACAATTCATCAAGACGTGTTACGTATAACACGAAAACCTGTAAAAGTTCAAATTTAGAAGTATATAAATTTAGAAGATAGGAACTTAGCCCCATTTTTAGGGTTTCGTAGCCAAAATGGCAAAAAACGGAACCCTTATAGATTCGTCATGTCTGTCTGTCTGTCTGTCCGTCCGTCCGTATGTCACAGCCACTTTTCTCCGAAACTATTAGAGCTATACTATTGAAACTTGGTAAGTAGGTGTAGTCTGTGAACCGCATTAAGATTTTGATGCAAAATTTGAAAACTTATTAAAAATTTTAGGGGTCCCCATAGGTACAACTGAAACAAAAAAAAATTTTTTTCATCTAACCTATGCGTATGGGGTATCTATGGATAGGTCTCCAAAAATCATATTAAGGTTTCTCATATCATTTTTTTCTAACCTGAATAGTTTGCGAGAGAGACTCTTCCAAAGTGGTAAAATGTGTGTCCCCCCCTCTAATTTCTACGATAATTCTAAAAAAAATATATTATGTAGATTACTATAAAAACTACCAACGAAAATTGGTTTGAACGAGATCTAGCCAGTAGTTTTTTTAATACGTCATAAATGGTAAACCTTAATCTAAATTTCATTAAATCGACTGAAATATAAAAATAAATCAAAAACCTTTTTTTAATTTCATAAAAATAAACCTTATTGCTGCTGCGGAACCCTTCATGGGCGAGTCCAACTCGCACTTGGCCGCTTTTACAGGTATGTTTTTGATGGGATAAGAATTTTCTTGTACTGTCCACACTGAAAAAAGCCTAAGCCCTAAAAAAAATTTGGCCGGTCGGTAGGTTTAATGGCACCCTGTACATTTATAGAGTTTTAGTACCTAAGTGAGAATAATCAAAAAGTTGCTTGTAAGTTGTCAGTGACAAGAGTGAGGTGTGTATGAATAATATTGAGATATTGTGTCGGTACCCACAATAATTGGCCTAACATTCATTCATTTCTGAGTGCGTAACTTGACGTGGGAGAGCCATGCGTCGGCACGAATGGGCCGGCTCGACCGGAGAAATACCACGTCCTCACAGAAAACCGGCGTGAAACAGCGCTTGCGCTGTGTTTCGCCGAGTGAGTGAGTTTACCGGAGGCCCAATCCCCTACCCTATTCCCTTCCCTACCCTCCCCTTTTCCTTTCCCTTCCCATCCCTACCCTCCCCTTACCTTAGATTTTTAAGGTTTTATTGTTTTCCCATACATTTCGTAAAAATATGAAACAATATACTAAAATAAAACACTTTCCTCAAGTTTGCCATATACGATTACTTTCCAGAAGTGATTCCTTACCAGCAACACTATTGGTGCAATAATACAATGTGATTTTTTTGTGATTTTTTCTTACCTTCTACCCTCATTAACTTTTTTCTCCCATGGTTTAGAGATTTTTCGTCATACAATAAAATGTTCAACTTTTCAAGCCCTTTCATTTCATATATGTTTGGACGTGCTACAGCTTGGGTACGGGTTCCATACAAAAATGCCCCGTCTTCTTTTCTTATGCTAACACTGAAAGGTTTTCTTAGTAGTCAACACTTCCTATGATGTTGTTTATATAGTATGTATTTATTATCCCCGCGTTCCACCTGGCGTTGAAAAAGATCAAAACGCTGAAAATGCCTCCTATTTTTAGCGTTTTGATCGTTTTCAACGCCAAGTGGAACGTAGGGTATGTGTTTTGTTAAATCAAAATTTGAGGATAAGGTTTTAGTAGATTCAAAATAATGGCCCGTACTTTAGCGAAGTTATTATGATTTCTATATTTGATGTATTTTGATTTGACTCATACCTTTATTAATACTGAATCAACAAACCTGCAATGTCCTACACAGCCCCTGTAGACTAAGTAGCCTCCGACCAGTCGTCTGCCTCTCCGTACACATCTCGAGCAGAGCCGTCTGTGAGCTCTCCCATCGCTTCTTCCATGATAGCGACTCTTTCTCCAGTTTGAGGATCTTCTTTGACATCTGTAATATTATCAAAACTATGAATACACATTGATGCTATTAAGCAAATTCTTATAACACTATACAAGAACTCAACAAAACATCTGTAAACTTGGCTTGGTTGGCTTTGCTTGTCAATATAATAAAATAGAAAACATTACAACTATATTATGATACTAGCTGTCCCGGCAAACATTGTTTTTCCATTTAAAGTATTTCTACTTCATCAGTTGATACTGTATATCTTACCCCCTCTTTTGTCCCCTAAGAGGGGAGGGGGAAAATGTTATACACTAGATGTTAAGTTGGAAAACACAGTTAATAATATGAAGTAAGTCTACTAAAGAAAAAAGTTAAAACTGTAACTTTGTAAACTGTACTTAGTGATGAAATAATTTATTTTGATAAGGATTAATAGCATAAGTAACATAAACGAGTTTAAAAGTAGTCAAAAAAAATTCAAGATTTTTAAATAAAAAAATGGTTATTGTGCCTCACTCGACATAGATAAATATAGTGTGTCGCGGACTTTTTTGTAGATATTTATAAGATCTACAATTACTTAGAACATTTTACGGTTCTATCTTTTATAGTTTAGGCAGCGAACGCAAAATAAGTAACTTTTTTGGCTGATTTTTTACACCTTGCGTCCGAAAAACCCAAATATCTTACGGAACCCTATTTTTTCCCAAAGAAAAATTTTGCCTATGTTCAGCAGAAATAATGTAGGATTCCAATGGTAAAAGAATTTTTCAAATCGGTCGGATCAAAGTAGTTTCGGAGCCTATTCAGGACAAACAAACAAACAAAAAATCAAATCTTTCCTCCTTATAATGGTAGTGTAGATGAGGGTTTGAAGACTAAGCTAGAATCCTAGTCTCCTTCAAAATATTAATTCTTTAGAAAAGCACTGACTAAAGTATCCTCCTTGGAAAGTAAACAGGGATGAAAAGTGGTAAATGGTAATCTACTACTTGTACTTGCTTGTATGTACTATCAGAGAAGTTGATTCATAGGCAGATGGCGGACCTATGTAACCTGGTAGCGTTATGTCAAATCCAATATTAAATTGATATAATCTGACCAAATGATGTAGGCCCACCAATTACTGCTTATGAATAAATTTCTTTGATGGTACTTGTAATGTCCATATTTGTTTGTAAAATCAATTAAAAATGTACCTGGTCTATCTGTTCCTTGGATTTACCAAACACCTGGTTACTCTTGGACAGCACCGACTGGAACTCATCATATTTGGCCGTATACAGTGCCAGTTGGTTCCTCAGGGACGTCTCCATGGTCTGTTGCTCCATGATCTTCGCTCGGTACTGAGCTAACGTCACTTTCATCTGCTCCATCTCAGCGTTTAACCGTTCCCTATCGGCTTGATGTTCTAGCGCCGCTTTTTGCATCTTGGCATCAGATAATTGAGATTCTAGATTCATCTGCTTCGCCATTTTGTCCACCTTAAATGTGAATTTGTTTTAACAACGGTTTTGTTTAGTTTATCCAACAATGTCAATACTTGGATATGGCATACGCCATCAAAACTGTAGCAATATTTTTGCACGCAAAATGTGTACAGAGAAAATATTGTCGTCCTTTTTTGTCTTACAGTAATATATCTATATACTACTTTCTCTTTCACTCATTTTACGCTTTCAATGCATATTTTCATTGCATAGTTCGATACGAGCTATCATCAAGGCGACTTCGAAGTGAAAACAAGTGATCAATAGTGAGTGAACCTGTGAAACCTACGACTCAGCTACGACCTAGGACAGTGATAGTGCTTTGTGTTTGGACTTAGTGCTTACTGTTCGGACCTAGTGATTTGTGTGAGCTAGTGTTAGTGATTAAAGTCTTCAAGAGTAACAATATTATAGTATAGTTTTTTCCCACCTAATAAATGAGTACTGGCCAGTGGCCATTGAAGTTTTTTTTATGAAATAAGGGGGCAAACAAGCAAACGGATCACCTGATGGAAAGCAACTTCCGTCGCCCATGGACACTCACAGCATCAGAAGAGCTGCAGGTGCGTTGCCAGCCTTTTAAGAAGGAATTGGGTAGGAGAAGGTAGGGAAGGGAATAGGGGAGGGTAGGGAAGGGAAAAGGGTAGGGGATTGGGCTTCCGGTAAACTCACTCATTCGGCGAAACACAGCGCAAGCGCTGTTTCACGCCGGTTTTCTGTGAGCCCGTGGTATTTCTCTGGTCGAGCTGGCCCATTCGTGCCGAAGCATGGCTCTCCCACGGTAAATGTTACTGGCAACATTCTGTATGTTAAAATAAACATACTTGAAACTTACCTGTTGTTCCCTCAGCTGATACTGTTGCACCACACTCTTGAACTTCTCTGTGATGGTGATGTTGTCTTCCCGGAGCTTGGCATTCTTCTCATTGTTCTGTTGCAGCAGGGCCGTGATCTCGGTAAGCGTGTTCTGGAACTTGGCCTGCGTTTCCTTCCGCCGTTCCTCCTCCTCACGGATCTTGGCCAGAGATTCATCCTGGAAAAATGGGATAAATGAATTATGAAGGTAAATAAAACAGGAAAGCACATACCTCCATGCTCCCCATGTTTTGCTTCTCATGTGTATAAAAATTACCTTAATAGACTTATTCTGTTTCTGCAATTCCCGACACAGATTCTCCAGCTTGGACTTAACAAGCACTGTTTTATTGTACTCATGCTGCAATTGCTCCTTCTCTTTCAACAACAGAGCGTACCGTTTGTCCGATTGTTTTATATAGAACTGCAACTTTTTATTATCATCTGTCGTTTGGACGTACTTCTTGCATACATGGGAAAGTTTCTCATCGGGATTAGGTATTGAGTTCAACGATTTCATGAACTGGTCCAAATTCTTATCGTCTCTTTTTGACTTGTCATTCTTTTTCTTCGTTGCCTCCTGAAGCTGGGGCATTGGAGACTTCTAGAAATAATGAATGAAAATGTAACATAGCATGGAGAGAAATTATATTGAAAAACCATACAGATATACAATGTTAATAGTAATGAATAATGATGTAATGTAAATAGGAGTTACAGTTAAATTTTATGGTGTTACAAAAATATCAAACAAAGTGGGGTTGCTAAATTACTTTTTATCAATTTTTTTTTAATTACATTAGGTTATGGCTCCCAAAAGGTAAGAAACACGCGAATTTCTATTCCGGCCAAAATCGTAAACATTTTTTTAATTTTGGCTCTCAGCCAGCAACATAGGTGGTTAAAATACTGCATAAAAGCCTAACCCAACTTCATATATTTAAAGCGTGGGGAAACACTTAATTTGATTAGCAGTACGATGTCTAACAATCGTCTATTGATTATAAAAAGCAGAAATTTAAATACTATGTAAAGCGATATTTGATACAGTAAATCTATTTTTGTAACAGTTTACTTACTTCAGTTACATGTTCTGGTGCGGGGGTACTATTTGGAATTTCTTTTGGCGTTGCATCTGTTTCAACTTCCATTGTTACGAAGGAATTACAATAGATTTTAATGATTAAAAATCTGTAATATTCTCTATTTATTCGGCTGTTTTGTACAAATCGCACAAAATACAAATTGAAATCGAAATTGAAATTTGAAACGTCAAAAAATTAAACTCTAATGTCAAAATTCGGTAACTCACTGATCTCTATACAAGTACGCTGGATTGCTGATACAGACCTGCTTTTTGTGCCCATAGAACACATTTACTCCTAGCGTAGTTTGTGCCTACTTGAAGCGGAATCAGCGCCCCCATTATTCGGGTAGAGAACTAAATTTGACCTAACCACAACCAATAACAACAGTAATTGTCATCACTAGTATTAGTTCCAAATACTCTCACTACTGCTATCAGCGCCAATATGGCGGCTTTCAAACGTCATTTTTACGTCAGATTTAGTTCTCTACCCGAATAATAGGGGCGCTGATTCCGCTTCAAATAGGCACAAAAAATAGCTGTCATTTCAAAGGCTATCAGCAATCCAGCGTGAGTCATATTTTGGGATATAGATACATAGACAAATAATAATATTATCCCACCAAAAAGATACCTGTTAAAATGGGGCAAGTTCCTTAGATCAGCTAATTTTTGGCTTAAAAAAGAGTTGAAATCCAATCCAGTGCCAAGTTTAGATGCACTTCATCGATCGTCATCATCTCCATCAACAGCCTGATCCATAATACTTCTAATTTGAACTTGGCAGGTATATATATATATATATATATATATATATATATATATATATATATATATATATATATATATATATATATATAGATTAACCTGGAATTAGCGCTTTAAGTAATAACTGTTTAGAAGTAATAATTATATTTGGTGCTTACTGCTTATGTATGCTCAACGTAGATTTTACTCCTAAACTTCTTATGGCTTAATTCACTGATCTCTACTAATACAAGTACGCTGGATAGCCTTTGAAATGATAGCTATTTTTTGTGCCTATTTGAAGCGGAATCAGCGCCCCCATTATTCGGGTAGAGAACTAAATCTGACGTAAAAATGACGTTTGAAAGCCGCCATATTGGCGCTGATGCAGTAGTGAGAGTATTTGGAACTAATACTAGTGATGACAACTGTTGTTATTGGTTGTGGTTACGTCAAATTTAGTTCTCTACCCGAATAATGGGGGCGCTGATTCCGCTTCAAAGCAGGTCTGTATCAGCAATCCAGCGTACTTGTATAGAGATCAGTGGCTTAATTTCATACGGAATTTTCTTTGCTGTTTTTATGTCGGCTGTACACTCTCGCCGAGAGCTCTCGGGCGAGAGTCTCGTGCGAGAGCCCCTTGCCCGAGTGTGACCATGTACATTCTCGCAGTTCAATCGCAGTTATGAACTCAGAGAAGATGGACCATTATTTTTCTCTATGAGATGGACGAAAACATTTCTCTTGCAGCTGCCGTAGGTCTCTATGCTATGAGCTATTTTAAATAATTAGTAAATATCAAATATTTACACAATAAAAATACAAAAATAAAAAAATGGCGAAAACGTATCTACGATCAATGATCACCATTCACCATGCATCGAAAGATATCATTGTAATCCAAAGATCTATAATCATATTTAATTTTATTTCTCACAGATAATGACTGATAATGACGTTTATTACTGTTATTTTTCTGTTCTGCATTGTCTAGTGGTATAGCGGCGCGACTGGTTGTGAAAAACGCGAGAGTGTACAGTAAGAGCGTTTTCACACGAAACACGACACGACACGACAAAAAGCGGTGACGATTCAGCGCGCCATACATTTCTATGCACCGTTTTCACACAGCACAGCACGACACACGTTTTTGAGACGACAATCCGCTATGTCGTCACGTTTTTTAGCATAGATAAAAAATTTACAAAGATATTATGACAGTTATCAGTGGGTAATTTGTTTACTTTTAATTTTGTTTTGAAATTTAAAATTTGTATGGCGGTGTGCTGCTAATAATGGAAAAGTTTAAATATTATTATATTTATACCTTAATAGAGGTAGTGGAAAATAATCCGTGTTTATGGGACAAAAGTAGTGAACATACTATAAAGATAAAATAATGAGGAAAAATGCGTGGCGCTTAGTCTGCAGTATTTTGGAGCCGGAGTTTGAAAATTTTGAAATAAAAAGTCAGGAAGAAAGAAGTGTTTTATTTATTTAATAATTTATAATTTTAACTTGCTACTAAATTTTGTGTTTACATGCAATTAACAACTTAAAATAAGTTAAAATTTAGTCAACTACTTATCAACTAATACGTGTAAACCAGCCATATTACGTGTAAGCCAGCTATAAGTGGTGTCGTCGCAGCAGAAATCTCTAATCTGTGGTGGCTGCGGTGTCGTCGCGAAATCATCGCTCGTGTGAAAACGTGCAAACGACAGCCTGTGTGACGTCTGTCGTGCAGTTCCTAAATCGTCTCGTGTCGTGTCTCGTGTGAAAGCGCTGTAATGCGCTCGTTTTCCTCGAGAGACCCTTTGACTCGGGCGCAAAATACCGACACCGGACCGAGAGGGTCCGAGACAGGCGAGACGAGGCGAGCGCACCCTGCGCACCTATCAACACTCTCGCACTCGGGCCGCCTCGCTGTGTCTCGGCGAGAGTGTACAGCCGACATTAGATGTAAATTAAAAAAGTAATATTTCAAAAAACAGATCTCTATGAAATTGCACTGACAGATGACTGACATGCCGCTGTCAATTTCATTTTTGTTCCCATTTCCGCGAACTCCGCGTTCATTCCGCATTCAATTTAACAAAAAAGTGAAAGACGTCAGCTCCTAATTTCTAATAACTGGTAAGTTCTTGCATTTTATTTATATTTATAGTTAGTTTAATTAACATTATAATAAATATCTTTAGCCTAAACATAATTAAGTGGATGATAGCGGTAAAACGATGTAAAAGACCCCGAGAAATTTGCAAATTCTCGCCGGCCGGATTCTAGGAGGCCGTTATTTTTCAAGATTGCGAGGTCATTGCGCTTTGTCAAGTCGCAAAGGCGGATTATGACTTTTCAACACCATAATTAGCGTATTTGCAGCGGAAATAAGTATATTTTTGTTTAAAATAAAACTACAATTTCGTCCGTTAAGAAATAAATGTGTCAGGTGTGGTCAACCGATGACTCTTTTCACTGTCAACATTTTGCGATATAACCGCGGCTCTTTGTTCTGGTTTTGCATGTTTAAAGGCCGTCACAGACTTAGCTATAATATATATTAATATTTTTATAGCTGGGCATATTAATATATATTTTCTATACAATTTTTGCGTGACCACACACTCAGCTATAATATATATTTCTGGTCTCAGTGTATTTAGTACGGTATATTAATATATATTATAGCTAAGTCTGTGACGGCCTTTATTGTACTTGTAATCGAAAAACACATAATATATTGTACTTTTGTACACATTACGAAAATAATTGTGCAAAATTAAGTACAGCTAAGTATAATATGCTAATATAATTAAATTTGCAACTATAGCAAGTTGTGCTTGTAACAAGTGGGTTGCTATCAATGTTTTACCATCTAGGTAGCTGGTGGGTGGTATTCGTGTTTAGTATCAAACCATTAAAAGGAAATACAAGAGTGAACAAAGCTACATAAATTCACCCGTACATGTCCATACAAGAGTTGCGTATAATACAATTTTAATGAATACACATAGTCAAACAATGAATACAAAATAAAATATATTTTGCCTTATTCAATCCCTATAACTCAGTCGAGTCAACTCCGTACCTGGCGGCCATACTATATGGCCGCCAGGTACGGAGTTGACTCGACCGAGTTGTATGAGTATATTAAAAAATCTTAAATGGTGCAATTTTGCTTTATTATTTCAAAGAATTATAATGTCTAGAAATAACAAATATTTATAAAGCTTTTTTTATACTAAAAACAACAGTTAAGATACTTTTAGGTAATAAACAAAACCCAAATGTTATCTTAAATTGTTAGATAAGAATCAAATGGACACATTGTTTACGTAATGAATACACTAACAGAACATTGTATTCCCGATAAAGCAATGCAATTATTTCAACAAAATTTTGATAATTTAAATATTTTGTAGTAAATTTACTATTTATTTATATATTTTTTAGTGTTTTTGTCTATTTTTTGGTGTTTAAATATTTAGTAGTAAATTTACTAAAAAATATTTAGACACAAATTTTTTTTTAGTGTTTAAATATTTTGTAAAAAAAATTTGTTCAGGACCCTAGGTAATTACTATCTTAAGCTGAAAAATAACTCAAACATGTTAAATATTTTCGTATGAGAAAATGATTTTAGTATTAGATACCTTTACGTATCACACAAAATATTATTGTCAAAACTCTATGCCTACGGAGTTAGAGGAATAGCATATAAACTACTTGAAAGTTATCTAAGTAAGAGAAAACAATATACGGCTATCTCCAAAATTTGCAAGAAAACCAAAATAAAAATAGAGTACATGTCATCATGTAGAGACGTAGAGTCTGGAGTCCCACAAGGAAGCATACTCGGCCCTCTATTATTTATTATATACATAAATGACTTCCCAAATTCAATTGATTATCCTTTAATATTATTTGTAGATGACAGTACAGCAGTAATTAAATGTAAAAAAATATTGACATACGAAAATGAAATTAATAATGCAATGAATAATCTCAAAATATGGTTAGAAAGAAATGAGCTAATACTGAATCCGAAAAAAACTAAAATTATGCACTTTAGACAAAATACTACAATGCCGAATGTCACAATCAAATACCAAGAAGAAGTTATTGAACCTGTCGATGTTACAAAATTTCTTGGTTTATTCATTGATTATCAACTGAACTGGAAGCCCCACATTGAAAACCTATGTAGTAGAGTAAGTAGCTTTCACTTTGCCCTGAGTAGGCTGTCTAAAATAGCCAGCATAGAAACTGTGATAACAGCTTATCGCGGCTATGTTGAGTCTATATTGCGTTACGGCATTATCTTTTTGGGCAATTCAACTAACAAGACTCTACTATTTAAAACCCAAAAGAGATGTATTAGAGCTATGAAAGGACTTAAACCAACCGAGAGCTGTAAGCCAATCTTCAAACAAATGAATATCTTGACCTTGCCCTGTCTATACATTTATGAAGTTGCTCTGTATGTATTCCAAAATAAACACCGATTTGTGTCTTTTCCTGAAATGAATCCCAATAGAAAGCACAGAAATGAGCATAGAATATGTGCCTTATCATGTAGAACGAAATTGTTGAATAGTAGTTTCTTCGGTATGGCACATAGAATCTTTAATAAAATTCCGAATGAGATGAAAACTTTGCCAATCCAGACTTTTAAAAAACGACTATCATTATTACTAATCGAAAAATCGTATTACTCAGTGACTGAATTTTTAAATGACGATGCCCTGAAATAATTTGACATGTATTTTCAATCGATACCAACTATGTAATAATAATTGTTATTTTATATATTATTCTACATTGACATTAAATTTTGATATAAAATGTTTTAATTATTTAAGTAGTATTGTTAGTTTATGTGAAATTGTAATGTACTTGGAAATATTTGTATACCTTGACGAAGGTGGAAATGTAGCGAAACCACTATTATGTTTAACACCTATTACATGTATTTACCTGCATTTCACAAATAAATACTATTCTATTCTATTCTATTCTATTCTATTCTATTAAGAATGTATGAAAATTTCGTGGGTAACCCGGGCCCTTAATGGGCAAAAGAGGGGGTAAAATTTTGTATCAACTGATGAAGTAGAAATACTTTAAATGGCAAAACAATGTTTGCCGGGACAGCTAGTATTATAGATAACTTATTTGTTATAAGTATTAACTATATTCATAGCTTAGGTTAAAAAATGCAATTTATTGTAAATACTGATGTTTAGGTTTCACTGCAATTAATTTGTACAGTCTTGTTTATTGTAAATAATAATTATAAGTATATTATAATAGTATACATAATAATTAATAACTGCAATTACATAATACGATGAATATGTTAGAGAATATATTATTTTGATTAAGCTTGGTATCATCAATGTTGGCCTGAGAAACCATAAGTAAAAAGATTTGCAGATATATATTCATGTAACAAGTTTGTTAGTTTTACTATTCATATAATCAAATAGATATATCAGTTTGTACTTTGTGCTACACACATTAACGGCTATGAAAATAGATTCCTCTAATCATTAAAAATCGGCCAAGTGCGAGTGGGACTCGCGCACGAAGGGTTCCGTACCGTTATAGAGCAAAAATAGGCCAAAAATTGTGTTTTTTGTATGGGAGCCCCCCTTATTTTTTTTATTTTATTATTATTCTTAAATATTGAAGTAGACATATAATTAGGGCCTTTGTAAAAATATCAAGTGCCTACCTGTTGCCATTATTGATATCGAGCAAAAAAGGAAAAAAAAATCACGCTTGTTGTATGGGAGCCCCCTTTAAATATTATCTTTAGTTTTTAGTATTTCTTGTTATAGCGGCAACAGATATACATAATCTGTGAAAATTTCAGACCTCTAGCTATAGCGGTTCTTGAGATACAGCCTGGAGACAGACAGACGGACAGACAACGAAGTCTCATGAATAGGGTCCCGTTTTCACCCTTTGGGTACGGAACTCTAAAAAAATACATATTATAACTACTTGTACGTATATACATTATACACATACAATAAACACTATTAAATTGTGTTTATTGGCCTACGGGTTTCTAAAAATTTTTGTAACAAATCCCTAGGTCTAAGCCATTAATTACTGATTCCTTCACTCGCTATCGCTCCCGCTCCCGCCTGTGACCGTGCCCTAGGTCTCGCCATGTCTAGACCATTTACGGCGTCAATATTATTGTATGACCGACGTCAGTTACCTTCGTCTGGCCGTGTTTGATTGTCACCTTGATAACAATCGTTTATTGTATGGAAATTGGCTCGTCAGATTGTCGTTAAAAATCATAACCCTTCTTGCTTTTGAATTTCGTTGTTCTTCAAGTTTTGTTGTACATGTTTTTTAAGTTTATCTATGGGCTATGTGTGTCCAGACTCCAGACTAGGGATGCCATCACCTAAATTGCCGTCGCCGGTCAGGCACAAGTAAATTCCCGGACATTTGACCGAAATGTGGCTATTTCCCCGGACACCTCATTTGAACAGTATTTATTTACGATTACGTCGTGCCAATTTTTGCTTTTCCAACAAGAATTTGTAAAAATCTAATTAACTCAAGTCCGTGCAAGAAACCGTATGCTTAGCGAGTTTTTATCTTTCGTTTATTCCTGCATCACTAAAAAGTTAAATTTCTCGTTCCGGAAGCTCCCCGGACGCCCTTCAAACTAGGACAAATCCAGATGCACGGGGCAGCCCTAGTCCAGACCAGCTATTCATAAAGTGTGTTCCGCGGAGCTGTGGGGCATCGCAAAAGCCTTGTTAGAGCTCCGCAAGCGATACATTATTCGTTTTAGAAATGTCATCACTCATCAGACACCAGCATGGAGACAATTCATTCAAAGACAAACCCTTTTATAAGTGGTCCGTCAAAAATGTCACTTCTTTAAAGGGTTCCGCAACCAAAAAAGTTTTAGAACGGCTGGTCTAGATTAATCTACAAAGTTAATATCTTTCAAACTCAAATCAGACTACATAATATTACCGAAGCGAGTAACTTTGGGTACGTCATAGGACATAGACTTTACAAATGGATAACTACTTTAACTAGGCTAATTCTAGTTTAAAGAATTCAATGATAAGTTATTAGTTATGACCAAACGACGGCGGGAACCAGAAGCACAAGCGGTTGAATCTAAATCTAACAATAGGACTATGATTCAATAATAGGCCTTTCTTGAGCAGGTCTCGGTTATTCAGCCAAATAACCATAATACAATAACAATAGAAGTTATATCTCTAAGGATGGTCCAAAGTCCAAACCAAGATTCTGGTAAGAGATATTATCGATAAATGCAGTTTTGTGATTCGTCTGATAACTTGGGCCTTATCAAATGTCAATCGCAGAATTAGAACGAAGAACAGAAAGGAAGGAATAATGTAAATTATAGCAGATTTCGAGAGAGTCTATCTTCGGCTTCAAAGTTCAAACCTAAACATACTACCATTTGCCAAACCACAGCCATATGATTTGCCTTTCGCAAAGGCCATATCCACAAGAAAAAGAAAATATTATGCAGAACTTGTCTGTATTCTACCTAATGGATATGTGACTGTAATGGGCTTCCTATGTAAAATGTATTTATTCTAAACATTCCGCGCTGCAGGCTGCATCTGGTGATAACTGGTTTTTAACTAATTGAACTGAACCAAGGTTGTGCCGCGGTGAGCGCGAAGATTTCTAGGGTTAAAAGCCTCGTGCCCGTTGAAAATAAATACTAAATGGCAACAAACCTGTATACACTGTGTGAGAATTGAACAAGTATAGAGCTAAAAGCTTCCAAGGATAGTTTTTAGGGTTCCGTACCCAAAGGGTAAAAACGGGACCCTATTACTAAGACTTCGTTGTCTGTCCGTCTGTCCGTCTGTCTGTATGTCTCCAGGCTGTAACTCAAGGACGGTAATAGCTAGAGATTTGATATTTTCACAGATTATGTATATCTGTTGCCGCTATAACAACAAATACTAAAAATAAAATTAATATTTAAGGGGGGCTCCCATACAACAAACGTGATTTTTTGGCCTTTTTTTGCTGTCTCCAGGCTGTAACTCAAGAACGGTAATAGCTAGAGATTTGAGATTTTCACAGATTATGTATATCTGTTGCCGCTATAACAACAAATACTAAAAATAAAATAAAATGCATATTAAAGGGGGGCTCCCATACAACAAACGTGATTTTTTTGGCCTTTTTTGCTCTATATCAAAAATGGCAACAGGTAGGTACTTGAATTTTTCACAAAATACTTAGTTGTATGTGTACTTTAATATTTAATAATAATATTAAAATAAAATAAAAAATAAAGGGGGCTCCCATACAAAAAACACAATTTTTGGCCTAATTTTGCTCTATAATGGTACGGAACCCTTCGTGCGTGATTCCAACTCGCACTTAGCCGATTTTTTCGTATTTGTGTAATAAGGGTTAATTTTCGTTTGTATGTTTGAGAAACCCTAGAAGCGATTTCAGCTTTATTAGAATCGCATATTCCGATATTGAACTAAGCTGAACCTTTACTTGTTTTATCTATTGAAAATAGAATTTCCGGTGTCCGGACCGGATATTGACACCCGTTTCTTCCAGACCAAGAATTTTGAAGAGGCGTTCTTCGACACACATATTTTCTGTGGGATGGAAATAGTGTTATGGTGACATCAAGCCGTTTACGTCTTTCAACACACGGAAGTGTAAAATTACATGAAATGTGCACATAACAGCGGGCTAGAGTTTCGCCCCGCGGCTTAGCACACGATGAGGGGTGACAGAGCGGAAATATCAAATATGGTCGAACTAATTACGTAAATTGTTTGTAAATCTATACTAATATTATAATTCTGAAGAGTTTGTTTGTTTGAACGCGCTAATCTCAGGAACTACTGGTCCGATTTGAAAAATTATTTCAGTGTTAGATAGCTAAGAAACAGAGGAAAATGTGGAAAAAAGCTGGGAAAATTATTCATCTTTGAGAGCTTCCGTCGCGTGCGCTGCAAAAACGGTCCAAGATACCAAAAAAATAATATGTACTAAAGAATATTATTCCTCTTTAAATGATCTAAAAAAAATAATAATCGGCCAAGTGCGAGTCAGACTCGCGCACGAAGGGTTCCGTAGCGGTATAGAGCGAAAGTAGACAAAAAATTGTGTTTTTGTATGGGAGCCCCCCTTAAATATTTACTTTATTTTAATTTTATTATTAATTATTAAAGTACAAATACAATTAAGGATTTTGTGAAAATTTCAACTGTTACCATTATTGATTACGAGCAAAAAAGGGCAAAAAATCACGTTTCTTGTATGGGAGCCCCCCTTAAAAATAAACTTTATTTTATTTTTAGTATTTGTTGTTATAGCGGCAACAGATATACACAATCTGTGAAAATTTCATAAGTCTAGCTATAGCGGTTCTTGAGATACAGCCTGGAGACATACAGACAGACTGACAGACGTACAGACATCGAAGTCTTAGTAATAGGGTCCCGTTTTTACCCTTTGGGTACGGAACCCTAATAATATTAATAGTTAAAAAAACTAAAAACACGCTTTTTTATATACAACCAAACTAAACTGGCCGTTTAAAATGGGACAAAATCGCGCCCAAAAAAGTCGGTTACAAACAAACATACAAATTGAAAAATGGAATAATTATATCAAATTAGTGTATTGTCATCGGTCCTCGATAAATCTACAAAGTTTGAACGAAATCTGGCCGTTTAAAGTGGGTCAAAATCGCGCTCAAAGAAGTCGGTTACAAACATGTTACAAACAAATACACAGGTGAAGCTAATAAAAAGCGTATAAAAAATGTCCGTGATAGTACATGTCTATATTTTAAGGTTAACTCATTTTAACTGATTCATCATCGCTGAGCAAAAACTGTTAAGGTTACAGCCACGAAATTTGGAGAATAGGGTTGTTTTATTAAGTAGACACCCACTAAGGAAAGAATTTTGAAAATTTTTCTCCGAAGGGGGTGAAATTATAGTGGTTGAAAGTTTTAATGAAAGTCCGTCATTTCTTGAGTTAGAAACATGAAACTTAATGGGGTGAAATTGGAGTTGAAAGTTTGAATGAAAGTCCGTCATTTTTTAAATTGGAAACATGAAAGTTTATGGACGTTTGCATTTGACGTCTGCTTAAATAAGGTCCCGACTCCCGTTTTTACCCTTTGTATAAGGACCCACAAAAAGGAAAAACTATCTTTGTTATTAAAGACGACAGACGAAGTCGCGGGCAACAGCTATCTTTGATATCTAAGGTAGGTTTAAAGTTTAAACTTTAAACCCGTACTGTGTGAGAGATGAATGGCTTCAGTGATTTGGAGAACGCCTTGGAAGTTTGTAAAAGACAAGCTTGGAAAACTCTCAAAGCAAATGGCTTCAAGGTTTTCAAAACATTATGCTACGTTTTGATGTTAAATGAAGCCACAATAATTAATAAGAAGGTTTTTATTCTTAGCACACTTTTACAATTTAGCTTTTAACCTCGTACAAATGAACCGGACGCCATTGACCATAGATTCTAAACTTCATAGACAAAGAACTATTTTTACACAGATAAAATACCTATATAATATTGCATTGTACACCTTAACACTCCCCCTCAATGCAATATTTACCTCTTAACATTAATATAATGACATCTTACTTGTAAATTTAAGAATTAAATTTTTATTCAACGCTTTAGTTAATAAGTCTGCCACTTGATCTTCTGTTTTAATATAATCTAAACAAATATCACCCCTCTCTATTAGTTCTTTTATGAAATGATACCTTATATCAATATGTTTTAGACGTTTTACACAGTTTGTATTGGCAACCATAATGGCAGACTGATTATCACAATGAATCTTAACTGGTTTATCATTAACATTTTCATTGAAGTCTACTAACAAATTTCTAAGCCAGCAGGCCTCACTAGCGGCCATGCTAGCTGCTATGTATTCAGATTCAGTGGATGATAAACTAACCGAGCTTTGCTTTTTAGAACACCAAGATACCAAGCAATTTGCATATAAAAAACAAAAACCACTTGTAGACTTTCTGTCTGTAACATCACCCCCCCAATCTGCATCACAATAACCCACTAAGTACTCATTGTTACTTCTAAAAACTAGCTTATAATCTATACTATACTTTATATATCTAAATACACGTTTTAGAGCTGTTAACAATTCCTGATTGGCACAGTTTTGATAACGGCTAAGTATAGACACACATACACACAAATCGGGTCTTGTGCCTGACACGGCATACATTAAACAACCTATCATTTTTCTACATAAATTTTCAACATTTTTATCTACCTTATTTTTATCACCACATATAATTTTAACATTAAAATTTTGATCCATAGGGGTGGAAACAGGTTTACAGTCAAACATGTTGAATCTCTTTAGTACATTCTCTAAATATGTCTTTTGACTTAATTCTGTTACTCTATCTTTTAAATTTTGATTTATAGTTATACCAAGAAATTCTGACACTAACCCTAAATCCTTCATTTCAAATTCTTTCTTTAAATTTAACTTTAACTGATTAACTTCTGCATCACTAGTACCAAAAATCAATAAATCGTCTACATATAATAATACATACATTCTGCTTTTATCATTATTAAAAAAATAGAGACATGAGTCACATTTTGACCTTTGAAAACCTTGGTTAGTTATAACGGAATGAAATTTTTCATTCCAGTACTTCGGAGATTTTTTAAGTCCATACAATGATTTATTTAATTTCACTACGCTTTTGTTTCCAGTATATGCCCCTTCTGGTAACTTAATATATACCTCCTCGTTAATGTCACCATATAAAAAGGCCCCAGTAACGTCCATTTGGTAAATTGGCAAGTTCAATTTTGTTGCTACAGCTGTAAATACTCGAAATGTAGTTAATTTTGCAACGGGTGCATAAATATCACATAAATCTATTGAATTTTGCTGTTCGAAGCCCCTGGCTACAAGCCTAGCCTTATACTGTACTTTATTTCCTATCCTTTTAATTTTAAAAACCCACTTACTGCTTATTATGTTCCTGTCACCTACATGATCATCACAAACATCCCATGTATTATTGATCTTTAATGTATCCAGTTCCTTATTTATGGCCTCTGTCCACAAGGCTGCATCTTCCCTCTTCATCGCCTCATCGTACGTCTTAGGTTCATCTAAAAGGTTTGTATAGTTGCATTTATAAAAAAATGATGTCTGCTTTCTAACACGTCGAGGAAAACGTTTTTGAGGAGAATTAACAGGTGTTGTCAAATCAGAATCACTTGCCTGCGGTTCATCATTATAATGAGAATCATCATATTCTTCGTCACATGGTCTGTAGTCACTATCATCTGATCTGTCAATAGTTTCGACTAATTCTTGACTACAGGGAGAAGTTGAGCATGTTTCATCAACATATTCCTCTGTCATCTCATCTGTTTCTTTTGGTTCTGAATTGTCTATTGTCCATTTTACAGTTTTCTCATTTTCTTCATTAGATTTCACGCATGTAAATACCACATCTCTCTTAACTTCAACTTTATTCTTATCAGGGAAATAAATCCTGTATCCCTTAATAGTTTCCCCATATCCAACTAATATTCCTTTCTCACCTTTAGGATCCCACTTCTTTCTTTTCTCAGCTGGTATATGAGCTATCACATCTGATCCAAATACTCTCAGTGAGTGCAAGTCAAAACATTTATTTGTCCATAAAGAATAAGGTGTTTTATTTTTCTCCGAGCTTTTTCCACTTCTATTTAAAACATATGCAGCTGTGTTTACTGCCTCAGCCCACAGTGATTTTGGTACATTTTTCGAGCATAACAACGTCCTTGCTGCCTCCACAAGTATCCTATTCTCTCTCTCCGCTGACCCATTCTGTTCAGGCGTATATGGAACAGTTAGCTGGTGTATTATGCCTCTTTTGTGGAACATTTCCTGTACATCTTTGTTAGTGAATTCTAACCCATTGTCGCTTCTGAAATATTTTACTTTATTGCCAGTCTCATTTTCTGATTTATTTAAGAAATTCTCAATACACTTTTTCACTTCGTGCTTTTGTTTGATAAAGTAAACTTGTCTAAATTTAGAGTAGTCGTCTTTGAATACTAGGAAGTATCTGGAGCCTCCCACCGAGTACTCCTCCATAGGACCGCATACGTCGGCGTGTATCAATTCACAAGTTTTTGTAGATTTGTTTACACTGTTCGGAAAAGGTTGACGATGAATTTTTCCTGTCAAACAGTCCTCGCATTTTGCACCATCACTCGAATCAATCACTTTTATATTGTTGTTTCTCAAAATATCCTTCACGTAAACCATGTTTTGGTGAGCCAGTCTTTGGTGCCATTCAATCAAACTAACTTGACTATTACGTGCAGTTATTGTAGTTTCCGCAATATGTAAGTTACTATTCTTGTATATTAGGTCGAGATAATACAAATTTCCTTTCCTTTCTGCAATAGCACACACTTTGTTTTTTCTCATAAATTTACAACAGTTCTGTTCTGTCACGATGACATATCCCTTGGCGGTAATACATTTGACAGATAACAAGTTTGTTTTTAATGCTGGGACATAGAGTATATTGTCTATGGTAGTGTCGATCCAACATTTTCCGTCCGACACCTGTGCTGCCATCTTACCAATCCCAAGGACACTAATTTGTGTACCATCGCCAAGTACAACTTTATTATTCAGAGATTTGAACGAAGTAAATAAGTTCCGGTCACTGCACATATGTTCACTCGCACCAGAATCTACCACCCATTTTGAATGTTCATAACCTTCGAAATTATCAGTTAATCGTGACACCACAAAGGCATTACTTTCCTTATTTTTCTTGAAACGGCACTGATTTTTCGTATGACCAGGCTTGCCGCAATAAAAGCACTTATTGTTCACATAACTAGAGTTATTACGACTGTCTCTCTTTTGATTATTATATTTGCACTCGTTCTGATAATGTCCGAACTTTTTACACTTAAAACACTGAATGTGGCTTTTCTCTGTCTTTTTCGCAACAAAGGCTGATGATGAGGGCTGTGACGGGCCACCTTTCTCCTTCAATCTTTCTTCTTCAATTAATAGCCTCGCTATTAAATTTTCTAGGGTCTGTCTGTCATCCGGGGCTGACTCCCAAGCCGATATAAAATGTTTATAATCTTCTGGTAACGACATTAAGACTTTAGTGATGACAAACTTGTCCGAGATATTTTCTCCCAATTGTCTCAAATCATTACGCATCTCTTGAACTTTAGATAAGAATACTGACATTTCTGTACTTTCATCATATTTCAATTGGAAAAACTTCTGTTGCTTTATATGAATGTTTGTTTCGCCTTTTTGTTCATATATACTTAGGAGTTTAGACCACATATCACCTGCAGTAGTACATGAAAGTATGTGAAGCATTACATTCTCGCACATTCTTGTAACTAAAATAGTTTGTGCCTTCACATCTTGTTTCTCCCATTCGGTACTTGCCTCTGCATTCGTCGGTTTCTTATTTTCCGTAACCACATTGTACAAGCCTTGACTTTTCAACAAAATGACTGTCTGAAATTTCCAGATATTCCAGTTTTGACTTCCTTCCAGTTTAATTACTGTTCCTTGCTGCATCATATTGTCACTCATCCTTCCCTTCTTCCTTCTTGAGACTTCACTTTAAGCAATCTTGTGTCTGAGCCTCATAACCTGATGTTAAATGAAGCCACAATAATTAATAAGAAGGTTTTTATTCTTAGCACACTTTTACAATTTAGCTTTTAACCTCGTACAAATGAACCGGACGCCATTGACCATAGATTCTAAACTTCATAGACAAAGAACTATTTTTACACAGATAAAATACCTATATAATATTGCATTGTACACCTTAACACGTTTATTTGGTCTTAAAAAAGATGTAGATTGTAGGCGTACATGGTTTCCAACATGTGCAATATTGTTGGAAACCAAACCAAATAAGCATAAAGCAAGTATCGTAATTATTATGGTCGCATAATATTACTCAAGGAAAATTGTCAGACAGTGATTGTTGTGCAAGTATTAAACTATAAGCGAACGCTGAAACAGTATGGTACCGATGAATAATATAGAAACATTACCGAGAATACTATTACAATGGCTGATTCATCGAAGATTAGCCAACTGCGAAAAGCTGTGACTAATATTGTGGGCATGGCATTTTTCACTTCCTCAAGATGACAGGAAGCGATGCGTTTGTCTGTGTATAAATAGATCTAGATAAGGAGCTGGATGCAAGTGGGCTTGTAGATAAGAGTTCTCGCCTCTCCGTTCATTAACCCTTTGTCTCGTTTTCCTGTTATTCTGCTGAATTCTGGAGATTACATCCTTCAGAAATGTTAGTCCCTTAGTCTTTGCGCCAATGGTGCATTGAAAACTTGGAACATAATAATTCCGAGAATGCAACGCAGTTGAATTGGCAACAGTGACGGAGAATAATCCGCATATTATCGATTCTTCCTGTTGCTAATCAAGAATAACATAGTTATCAGGAGACAATTCCACTTGAGTATCGGATGCGCCCCCATTCCACTACAAAAGCTCGATATGATACGCAAAATTGTCAGGCTAATGACCGATACGCGTAATATACCTACGGCGTGCGTGGGAGCACTGAGCACAAGAAAGTCGGCTGTGAGAGACGGAGTTTCTTGTCGCATGTCGTCGAAGAAAGCCACACATTCTTGTAGGCCAAGGCCGTACTCTCACCCAAATTGGACAGTGACCGAGATTTACGTGACGAATCGACGAAGATTTTGCTTATTTTTGCAACGGATTAGGCATTCCCTTCTGTGAAAGTTACCTAATCTGAATTTGCAACTGTCTGACCTACTTGTGGAAGGTGGGCGGAAAGCCAAATATTGATGCAATATTGAAGGCTTATTGCCCATTTAAACCATTTTAAGAAAAGTAAAAACCCCGAAACTATTGGTACCTTCACTCTTGAGTACCTATATAATTCTAGATTTTCATTTCGGATGAGACATATTATTGTAGTATGGAGCATGGAGCAAAAGAGGGTCGACTTAAAAACACGACTATTTATTTATGAATAGCGTTGGTTTTTTGAGACCTTATACTCAAGCTATCACTGGCGCCACTGGTCCTCTGTAATTGTGGTCGTTTGCATGGACTATGGAGGGTCAGTGATTAGTTTTTTGCTCGCATACCTAACTAGCCGGCGACGTACCGTAATTATCAGCACGTGAACTGTATTGAACTCGTCCGGTGCCGTTACACCCGTCATGTTTTGATTGCTCGCTGTCTATAGTATATGCGCTAGTAGCAGAATTTATATGTACTCTAGATTAGTATTAGATTAGTATTTGGGTGCCAAAATGTTCTTTGGCCACGGTAAAAAAGCAGACTTCCATTGATCTTGATTGTTACTCAACTTCATTTCTTGGAAAGATTATTTTTTCGATAAAGTGCTCTCTGGCACTAGTCTATCTGGATTTAAATTATACCAACCTAATATTATTGCCGTGATAAGTTTTTGCTGCATGGCAGTATGAATGAAGATTCCTTACATCAATTTGCTTTTAGATTTATTTTTTAGCTTAGGTATTAATATTATGTACTATCTAACAGCAAGAAGACAATATAGGTACGTGTTTTGGGTTTTGTGGTTTGAGCCATAAATAACCACAACCAAAATACAAGTAACTGCAATTATTATTAACGAGCTATTGCCCGCGGCTTCGCTCGCGTTAAGAAGTATTATTATATACAAACTTTCATCCCCTATTTTAACCCATTGGGGACAGAATCGATCAACATCCTTTCTTAGCGTATGCCTACGTCATAGCATCTACCTGCATGCCAAATTTCAGCCCGATCCATCTAGTGGTTTGGGCTGTGCGTTGATAGATCACCATGTCAGTCAGTCACCTTTGAGTTTTATATATTTAGATTTAACCACTGAGTTATCTTTAACTGCACAGAGCACAGGGTTATTTTTAACCAAAGTTAGTGCACTTGTAACTTACGACTGTATTTTAGTCATAAGTGTCTGTCAGCGGGACATAATAAAAGATGTGAATTACAATAAAAACTATATTATTATGAATTTACATGACTTTAAACAAGGTAATAATATGGCGGCGGTCAGCAGTGTGACCCGTGTGCGCCCGCGCACGTCTTCCTGGCAAGTGCTCGAGCTAATGGCGGCGACGGAAACCGGGGACGCTTCCCCGCGCGTCCCGCTGTAGTGTTGGGGCAGCGCGCTAGGGATGGGCGCGCTCGTACATACTGGGGGCCCTTGAAAGCCCTGCTTTCAAGCCTTGTTGTCTTCAAGCAGCAGACAGAGCCGGTTGAGAGCGCGCCGGATGACTCCTCGCGCCGTGGTCAGGTCCGCTACTCGCGGCACCCCATCAGCTCCAGGATGCAGCTTCATCACCCGTCCCAGCCTCCAGGCCAGTGGTGGGATGTTGTCTTCCTTGATAATGACGAGATCTCCCTCCTTCAGGTCTCTACATCTGGTTTTCCATTTTGACCTGGACTGCAGCTCAGTGACGTACTCCGCCTGCCACCTCCTCCAGAAGACTTGACGTGTTTGTTCGATCAGCTGGTATCTGTCCAGACGTCTGGGGTTGATGTCCTCTAGCGATGGAGCCGGAAGCGATGTCAGTGACCTGCCGAGGAGAAAGTGTCCAGGTGTGAGCGCTGCATGGTCAGTAGGACAAGAAGAGAGGGGGGAAATGGGTCTAGAATTAAGGATAGCTTCCACTTGGGCAAACAAAGAAGTGAGTTCCTCAAATGTCATATGTGTGCTGCCCAAGGAACGTTTTAAGAGATGTTTGGCAGATTTTATGCCTGCCTCTGCATAGCCGTTGAAGTTAGGAGCGTAAGCCGGTGAGAATTTAAACTTTATATCCTGATCAGCTGCAAAACCTACAATAGAGTCAGAATGCTTGCTGAAGAACTCGCTGAGCTCTCTTGCAGCTGCCACAAAATTTCTGCCGTTGTCACAAAAAATTTCTTTAGGCTTACCCCTACGAGATATGAAGCGGCGCAGGGCTAGTATAAAAGAATCTTTAGATAATTCGCTAACACACTCAAGATGGATACATTTGTAACGGAAACATATGAAAAGACACAAATAGCATTTAGTTATTTTACACCCACGCCCTCTGCGGTCAGTGATTAAGTAGGGGCCCGCAAAGTCAATAGCAACAGTGGAGAATGGGAAGTCGGGAATAAGCCGCTGTGGCGGTAAGTCTCCCATTATGTTTTTCATTGCTTTAGCATTAAATCTGTTGCAAGTGACACAACCGCGTACCGTGCGTCGTGCCAGATCCCTACCCCCGATCGAGCTAATGGCGGCGACGGAAACCGGGGACGCTTCCCCGCGCGTCCCGCTGTAGTGTTGGGGCAGCGCGCTAGGGATGGGCGCGCTCGTACAGTGTCTTCGAAAAAAGTCTTCTATGGCATGATTAAGTAGAGGAAGGGTTGTGTTTAAGTGGACTCCATTTAATAAGAAATATCTAAAAGTACTTAATACAAAAATAATCCAATTCAATTTTTCTTTTCCAGGTCCTTGTAAATATTATCTTATAGAAGAGTTAAAGCTATCCGACACTTTCCAAAAATTTCTGACACCGGCCCCTTAACCAGACCATATTAAACAACATAATAAATAATAATATTATACTGACCATATAAATTCTCGCATTGACTGAGCACATACATACTTAGTGGCTGAATCACCAATCGCTATCATATTATACATTCCGTGAGTGGATATACATATTACATATTATTGAGTATTATTAATATTATATTGTTGACCACATACAAGAAATGCATAAAATATTTAAAAGTAATAAGTACCCTAAGTGATATAATATACTATTAAGGCCGTCACAGACTTAGCTATGATATATATTTCTGGTGTCAGTGTGTTTAGTACGGTATATTAATATATATTTATATAGCTAAGTCTGTGACGGCCTTTATTGTTATGTTGGTAGAAAACTTGGAATAAAAGAGAACGTAGAAGCATTGAAAGAAAGCATAATATTCCAATTTCCAATGACCTTTTTAAAAATCTCCCAAAAAGGGCATACTGCATCGAGGAATGTAAATGCACCCTTTTCCTATTTGTGAAGCACGATTCTTTCATTAGACCAATAAGATTTTTAATAGGTACTGCTTATTAACAACTACTTAGGCAAAGTTTACGTTTTAAATAAAAGTGGTTCAGTAAGTCAAGTAGGTAGTTACGTTTGTACAGCCAGAAAAGTTTCCGTAACTTGACAGCAAATGGCACTAATAATTTGGTGCCATTGCCAACTGCCAAATGTGGGCAAGGTCTGGTTTTACTGTTTACATAACTGATCAATTAACAATTTGTTACAGTTAGTTAGCCAAGGCCACTTTGGATTAAAGATAATCGGGGATTAATGTCATGCTATCCCTCTCGTCGATGTATTTATGGGGCGATTAGCAGTAACCTAAAACGGCGGAAGTAGGTCTAACTGCTAACAGCTAGCTGGTGTTTCAAGAGCGAAAGATTGCGCCTAGGAAATGTCTTCGCGCAATAGTAACACTGCAGCAACGTGATGTTCTAAATGTTACAAATATCTCGTTGCTGCCTTAGTTTGTACCTTCGTTTGTAGTTTGGCTAATAAAACCAAACTCCTCTTCCTCGCGTCGTGTTCCTCATTGCTGAGGGTTATAATACCCCTGTAGGAATTTGGCGGTGACTAAATTTCGTCATCCATGGCGATTCTCATTTCTTAACCCGTATTATAGACTTACGCCATGATCACACCTACTGAGTAGAGTGGCAGTGCTCTCTGCCGAGCACTCGGCATGATTTCACTAATTTGATTGGCCGAATGCACTATCTTGCCACTAGTCGGTAGTCGGTACTCGGTAGGTGGAATCAAGGCAGAACGACGAGAAATACAGCAGGCTGATTAAT
Organism: Plebejus argus; assembly: GCA_905404155.3. NCBI lineage: Eukaryota > Metazoa > Arthropoda > Insecta > Lepidoptera > Lycaenidae > Plebejus > Plebejus argus. The sequence goes on from FR989926.1 coordinate 25,208,643, forward strand.
CTGGAAAAAGTGCTCTGAAAATTGTGTTTCATGTACAGCAGGCTGATTCTGTAACTTCCTAATTGTCGTTCCAGATCCGATATGACTTCAACATCGTTCAACGTCGGTCTGCAAGACAACACGCGGCTGTCGTCGCGCGTGCTGCGGCCCCCGGGCGGCGGCCACACGGACATCTTCGGCGGGGAGCCGGAGCCCACCCGCGGCCGCCGCGCCGGCCCGCCACCCGCTTCGACCAACCACACCGTCGGTGAGTGTTACGTCGAAGGAGTAGACCGTTGATTAAGACAGCGTTTGATCAGAGTAGGTGGATGGTGTCGCTTGGGCGGGACCTCTCGCTCTCGAGCATGGTTCGCTGCATGCTCGAGAGCGATGAGGCATGGCAGGCGGCGGTCTCTTTCTGCGAAACCGTCCTTTCGCAGAAAGAGGCCGCGGAGCGGAACAGAGAGGATGACCCATCCTCCGTACCGCTCCGCCGGCGTAGGACGGGAGTGCGTAGGCGTCGTTACGCGAATCTCCAAACTCCCGTCTAATCCGGGGCTCCGGGCAGGGATGGGAACCTGTCCGGCTTAGCTAGTCCCGGCGCCGAGGGGAACGCTTTAGTTTGCCTAAGCGTTCCCTAACTTTGGTGGAAGTCCGGTCCCTATTGAGGTAGACCGGCCGGTCGTGGAGGGAGTCCTGTGTTAGATAGATCCAGGACATACCTCCGTATACGGCTGAAGGCGAACCGCAGGTGGTTTTAGTGGGTAGGAGTCCCACATATCCCCGGGGTGCTTCAGCTTAACTGAGGCACATTTTTTTTTTTTTTTTTTAAAGAAGGCAGGTCGCTGTAGCCCTGACGTCACTGCGACCCATAAGGATCTATTGTGACTCCTTCGCATTAGAGTATCATCCCCAGCCCAATACTGCTCATAAATTGAACGATGTGATTGGGGTTGGTGTCACGAATTTCCTCTGTGGATGAGTATTCGTGGCGACCAAGATGCCTGTTTCTGCTCTGTAGTAGAGCAGGACAGTTGAGGAGAAGGTGAATAGGTGTCTCATCCTCCTCCTCACAGAATCTGCAAGTCGTTATGCTACAAATACCCATTCTGTTTAGGTGTTTGTTGAGCTTGCAGTGCCCAGTTAGGCTTCTGGTAAGAATTCTTAATTGGTTCCTACCCAAGGTGAGCACTAATTCTGATAGTTTCTTGTTGAAGCCAGGGATTAGTGCCTTGGAGTGTTCAAGGCCAGGGGTCTCAGCCCATTGCTTCCTGCTTAGACTGTGACCCCATTCCTTGAGCACTTGCTTTGTGGTACTGGGAGGTATACCACAGACTGGTTCCGGGCCATATATGAGACTCTCGGCCCCAAGCCTAGCCAGTTCGTCAGCGGTTTCATTGCCGGGGACGTTACTGTGGCCCGGGACCCATACTAGGCGGATGTTGTTGTTCCTGCCCAGCATGTTTAACGTCTCAATGCATTCCAGAACCAATTTAGAGGAAACTTCTGCGGCAGTCAGTGCTTTAAGTGCAGCTTGACTGTCGGAAAAGATAAAAACATTTTTATTGACTAGGGCCATCTCCAGGCTTTCTAGTGAGCAACCGAGAATAGCGAAGACTTCAGCCTGAAACACACTGAGGCACATCCCCGACCCGGGGAACCCATGACGGGTTTCCCCTGCGCATCAAAAAAAAAAAAGGTGGATGGTGTCTACGACACTCACTGCTCGCATCTCAAAGATGAGCTAAGCTGTGTTGTGAAATGTAATTTTAAGGGCCCGGGTTACCCTCGAAATTTTCATACATTCTTAATACCAAAATCATTTTCTCATACGAAAATATTTAACATGTTTGAGTTATTTTTCAGCTTAAGATAGTAATTACCTAGGGTCCTGAACAAATTTTTTTTACAAAATATTTAAATACTAAAAAAAAATTTTTTTTCGTTTAAATATTTTTTAGTAAATTTACTACTAAATATTTAAACACCAAAAAATAGACAAAAACACTAAAAAATATATAAATAAATAGTAAATTTACTACAAAATATTTAAATAATAAAAAATATTTTTTAAAGTTTAAATATTTTGTAGTAAATTTACTATTTATTTATATATTTTTTAGTGTTTTTGTCTATTCTTTGGTGTTTAAATATTTAGTAGTAAATTTACTAAAAAATATTGAAACACAAAAATTTTTTTTTTAGTATTTAAATATTTTGTAAAAAAAATTTGTTCAGGACCCTAGGTAATTACTATCTTAAGCTGAAAAATAACTCAAACATGTTAAATATTTTCGCATGAGAAAATGATTTTGGTATTAAGAATGTATGAAAATTTCGAGGGTAACCCGGGCCCTTAAGCTTCGCGCGTGTGCTCAGTCCTTAAACATCCAATAGAAGGCATAGAGAGAGGCACGATGTCGTAAATTCGGCCAGATCTCTGGTCATTATGATTACCTGGGGGGTTATTATGAGCTCTTATATCCAGCCAGTTTCCAGCCAGTTTACAAGCCGTGTCTATGCAATGGCCTGTAAATTGGCCTGTAAACTGGCTGGATATAAGAGCTCATAATAACCCCCCAGGATATAAAGTTGGATGCTAATGGCTGTTTCCAATTTTCTTTTTCTAATTAATAGAATCAGGCGTTTCTTTGCGAAATACTTGCATGGTGATGGTGAGAGGCCTTGCACGAAATTGCTAACATTATTGCTTGTGTGGTGGTGGTGTTTGCGGGTTCTTGTATGCGAGTGTACGCATAGGCAGCGTGGGAGAGGAGGGAGGTGCTGTACGGTTGAGGTTTATTTCGCGGAATATTGCTAAAAATAATGACAGTAAATTCTTTTTCTGTTGTTCGCTGCTACTTTAGATTGCGTTTCCATCGAAGCTGAGCAAGATCAGGCAAATTATGTGATTCTTTTGTTTCTCAAAATGCATTCCTCGCAACACAGCTTAAGCTTCGGTAGAAACGCCTAAAGTGGCGACAAGCAGCGAACGATAGAATGAGCTCGCAGCTTACTTTGGCCCTGGATAGTGCAAGGTGTATCGTTCAGGTTATAGCTTAGCTGCAAAGAATTCTATACGTTTTATTAGTAACACACCTAATAAGCAATAGCATAATAATTATAATCAAAAAAAATATGCACCGAAATCTCGTAGGTTTGTCCTGATAACTTTTTGTACACTCCATTTCGAGTTGAAATTGGCCACCTGTATCGCATGACATAAGTGTACAGTTACAGAGGGTGAATATAGTCTGTAGGTAACCTGATATATGATTAAAACCCTCCACTAATTACCCGTCTGTCTGTCCACTATGTCACCCTTCGTGTTGCGACATCGATCCTAAAATTACTGCAGTAGTCTAGACAGGTTTTAGCCCCTGTAAAATTTAGACATGACAAAACCTATTCAGGTATATTATACTCAATATTATGCCTTATTGATTTTGTGAAGCTACCTAGGTTCTGGCTTAGTAAGACCTTACTAAGTTATTAAAAGTATAGCTTTGTTGTCACGTTTTCAAGCCTTATCCTATGGCAGAGGTTACACGATCAGTATTTCGTCAATCTGATCCATCAATCCTGATCATATTGATGAAATACTGATCGTCTAACCTACTGGATTGATGGATTGATCGTTTTTTAGGGTTCCGTACCCAAAGGGTAAAAAACGGGACCCTATCACTAAGACTTCGTTGTCTGTCCGTCTGTCCGTCTGTCCGTCTGTCTGTCTGTCTGTCTGTCTCCAGGCTGTAACTCAAGAACAGTAATAGCTAGAGATTTGATATTTTCACTGATTATGTATATCTGTTGCCGCTATAACAACAAATACTAAAAATAAAATAAAATGAATATTTAAGGGGGGCTCCCATACAACAAACGTGATTTTTTGGCCTTTTTTGCTGTCTCCAGGCTGTAACTCAAGAACGATAATAGCTAGAGATTTGATATTTTCACAGATTATGTATATCTGTTGCCGCTATAACAACAAATACTAAAAATAAAATAAAATGAATATTTAAGGGGGGCTCCCATACAACAAACGTGATTTTTTTGGCCTTTTTTGCTCTATATCAAAAATGGCAACAGGTAGGTACTTGAATTTTTCACAAAATCCTTAGTTATATGTGTACTTTAATATATTTTAATAATAATATTAAAATAAAATAAAAAAATAAGGGGGGCTCCCATACAAAAAACACAATTTTTTGTCTAATTTCGCTCTATACCGGTGCGGAACCCTTCGTGAGCGAGTCCGACTCGCACTTGGCCGATTTTTTTAATATTATGAACTTTTTTAAAACCATCAGTATTCCGTCTTACTTCTATGATCTGTGATTCCGTCAATCAGATTGATGGATCAGATTGATGAAATACTGATCGTGTAACCTCTGCCACTGAAAATAAAAAATAGATGAACAGGTTTAGACGACTTGAAGAAAGATAGTAATATAAAATATTATTTTGCCTTTTCATTGGTTTAAACTTACATTAAACGGATTTCTATCAAAAAAAGTTGCAGGAAACATCAACTAATATTGTAGTAATAAATCATGTTTTTTTTTAGTTTTTTTTATATTATTTTGGCGTAATGATGTCGTAATGATGTCATTCATCGTATAACGCAGTATGTAGTAAATCAATTTTAGTAACAAAATGTGACACCTATGTGCACTTGTCACGCAAATCGTGACTATTTACCACGTTTTATGAGCCCCTAGTAATAGGCTACTTGACCTAATTTTTTTCTTCATGCTAATCGCTTCTTAATCATTAATTTTCACGAAATAAACTAATATTTTATTATTTTACACAGTAAAAACCCATAAAAATGTTGATTGAAAAATACGCCTTATAAATGGCGCCGAAAACACTGTCCGCCATAGTGTGACGTCATGCTGTTTGTATTTTAGAGTCTCTTTATTTAACATTTTTTTATGTGCTAAATGTACGAGTCATAAGGTGCCCAAAAAATATAAAAGAATTAAATAAGAAATTAGAAATCATTTGTAATGTTGAAAACTTTTGGAGAAAAGTTTTGGCCATTTCATTTCCCGTCTACAATAAATGGAGATAATATATAAAACTGGTGTTTTATTTGAATTACTCAAGAAAATATATTTTGCAAATCTTTCTAGGCTTATTCTTATTATTTATGTACAAATAAACTTACACATAACGAGCGCGATAAATAAAAGATATTAAATTACGAACATGATGACGTCACATCCAAATCGGAAGTACTGCAAAAGCGTTTTAGTCAGTACAAATCATATTTTCATAAAATCATATTTTCAAATCGACTTTATTTATCAATCATAAGCTTTTATTTGGTGATAAGGGTGAAATACGGTTTCCTACGCCAAGTTCTACTAGAAATATGCATTTGTTCAATGAAATTGAATATAGGTCAAGTAGCCTATTATGTGTAATGTAATGTAATTACTGTAGTGGCTATGACCATGCTATGACCGGCTAATCTGAGGGGTTAGTGCGAGTTTTATTCGATCACACGCATCGAGCGCGTAAACGCGAATTTATATGGGATCAAAGCAGCGCCATCTACAGCTGGCTAACGTGGATACCGCTTTGATCCCATACAAATTCACGTCTACGCGCTCGATGCGTATGATCGAATAAAACTCGCACTAGCCCCTCTGGATTCTGGCCACAATAATAATTATTGACCACTAACTTTATGGAACTTCTAACGCCTATTCCTCGCTAGTCGCTTTACATTCCTCGATTTCCTCGCTTTGCATTATCTCGCTCTATTCCTGTTTCGCATTTGTTTCGCACTGGTTTCGCAGTTCGTAGCATCGGTGGACTAGAGGCGTAAAAAAGCCTAATATGCGTGAAATCTGTCAAGTCTGCATCCTCTTCACGCTTAAACCCTTAAACCGATTTTGATGTAAAGTCCAGGGAAAGACTGCAGCATACTGCTGAGTGCTGATTGGGTTTTGGAATAGCCGGGGTGGCGCGCTTTGGCACACTCACTATATCAGAGATTTTAAACCGAAAAGTTGTACCTACGGTACGGAGTACTATTATATATTCTGTGCCTACGGCAACCGTGCAATAAACGAATTTCGGCGAAACAAAGTAGCAGGAAATGTCTAGTTCATAATATTTTTGATATTATTGCAGTGTAATCCTTGTTTGTAATTGACATCGGTAGCTAACTGCAAAGAACCTTGAAGGCCTTGAAACCTTAAGTTGAAGTATCATGAAATATTTTTTTTAATTTGCTCTTTCAGGCCAAGGTGACATTCCCGCGAAGCCGATGAACGGTGCCGAAGCGCCAACCCAGAACGGTAAGGAAGCTAAAGAGCAGCCTCAGCCTCAAGCCCAACCCCAAGCCGAGCCCCAGCCCCAAGCGGAGCAGCCCCAAGCGGAGCAGCCCCAAGCGGAGCAGCCCCAAGCGGAGCAGCCCCAAGCCAAGGTCACCCCGGAAGCACCAAAAGCCTCCCCAGCCGTGACCCCAACCGAAAAGACTGAACCACCCAAGAGAGTCAGAGTGCCCCCGGGTGGTTTCTCATCGGGCCTGTGGTAAGGCCACGGACTCGGGACCAGTAGTTTATTTAAGTGCCTTTGATGTGCTAAGCTTCTGTGTACATATCGGGCTAGAATTGGATTTGTGACACTGCACTGGTACAGTGCAATTGCTATAATGTCTGTTGGGGAATTTTGATTTTTGTGACTAAGAAGTTTCCCGAAAGACATAAACCTTACTAATAAAGGTATTTACGTAGCGTGGTCAAGCGTCTTTGTCTGTCATTGGACATTTCTAATGGGCCAGAAAAAGACAAGCAGATAATATTATGTAGTTTTATGCGGTGTAAATATTTTTATTAGCAACATTAGTTGTGCTGTAGCGGTGTAATGTTTATGTAAGGTTGACAAAATATCTAAGGGTAGCAAGTTTCAACTGGCATCCGTAGTAACTATAGTGCTGCTGTGTGTGCCCAAGGATAGTGCAGGGAAAATTAATATTGAGTCTGTCACAGAATGTCTGTTAAAGTTTATGAGCAAGTGTATGCAGAAGTTAAATGTTTGTTTCGCTGGTCCCTTTGCTAGTTTTTACGTTTGATGGAATTTTTGATTTCCTCGCAAGGTAATTTTATTTACTCAATTCTACATATTATGTATTCACATGAGCTATTTACTTATTTTACTTGGGTATTTTTACTCCGCTTGTGTCAAAATGACAATGTTTAGCTCGGAAGTCACAAAGGTAGTAATTTTAGTGTGTAGGTTGTATGGTCCATTTTGGGGTGAGTGGGAGTCCTTGTCACTTGCAGTGAGAAAGTGGTCTATAATTTGTGTGGTAACTGGTATAGAAACTTAATGCTATATGATGCTATACAAATTATAGTTATCTTTACCCTGAAAAGTGTCATTAACTCGCACTTTCATATTTTACCTCGGGTTTCTATGATTGAGATCTCTCATGTTTATGACGTAAAAGATACTTTTCATCATCTGTATCACTCACTTGGTGAGTGATACAGATGACATGATGTTTTAACTCAGAGTTAACTTTAACCCAGATCTACGTAAGTCCGCCTTAGGCCCACTTGCGCCAATCTGGGTTAAAGTTAACTCTGAGTTAAACATCATGTCATCTCGTGAGTGACAGATATGACATGATGTTTAACTCAGAGTTAACTTTAACCCAGATTGGCGCAAGTGGGCCTTAGAGGTAAAACTCAGACGTATCATGTATGGATGTCGTTGGACTTTTGGCGAGATTCGATCTCTAAGCGTTTTTCTTGCAAATGGATGCTGATTTTATTTAGGACTGACATATTGTGCATATTATGTGTACTTAAACCTAGTTGTACTGCATTTAGCATTTTTTAAACTAAATTTAATAATTTTGTACGCCTTCTCTAGTTGCGATTATGTATATTCAAAATGATTGTATTTTTATATCAATTAAAATACTGAAAATGCTAAATTTGTTTTATTTGTTGAGTAGGTTGGTTTATAGCACGGCCATACTGATGCTCGTTAATACTTTAAACTTTGTAGTAATATTATAAATTATAATTATAGGTATAAACTTTTATCATTTTTATAGTTGCAAATAAAAATGAGAATATAAGCACATAGAGAACATAGAATCTCAGTACTGTCTTATAATATTTCTCTATGCTCCTCCATTTCTGGAAAGCAGGAATATAGGAATATTGTATATTATCTGCAGGAAGGTCGTACTTTACTAAGTTTGAAGTAGGCAATGGTAATTTAGGTATCTATACATCTAATATCAAAGTAGGTGACTTCGGTAGATACCTAAATTATCATTCATAATATTATAATAGTATTGTGTGATTTCCAATTGCAGAACAATTCAGAGCATATGCTTATAGCCTTGATGAGTGGCAGTCTTCCACCGTGCGTTTTTCGCGTAACTTCCTGTCGCGCACTGTAAAACTGTGTACTTAACGAACTGTCGCCAGCAGTATTTCCGGAGTCCGGACCTATACGACCTGCAAACCTTCAAGAAGAGAGCATAATCCCCTTTTAATTAAAAGGCCGGCAACGCACCTGCAGCTCTTCTGATGTTTCGAGTCTCCATGGGCGACGGTAGTTGCTTTCGATCAGGTGACCTGTTTGTTCGTTTGCCACCTTATTTCATAACTAAAATATTGGTGGAACGTGAATTATAGTATATTAGTTGTCCTAAGGCCTAGTGTTGCTCCTTCATCGTTGAGCATTTATATGCCGCATAAATCATAAATGCGCTCATACTGCAAGTGGAAGACATTAGGCACCCAATACCATAAAGTTAATATACCTACTAGGTATATTAACTTTATGCCCAATACTTGCCCAATACAGATATTATATAATATTATAAAGCCCGTCACAGACTTAGCTATAATATATATTAATATACCGTGAAACTACACTGAAACCAGAAATATATATTATAGCTGAGTGTGTGGTCACGCGAAAATTGTATAGAAAATATATAGTAATATGCCTAGCTATAAATATATTAATATATATTATAGCTAAGTCTGTGACGGCCTTAATGTGTAAGTAGGTATACGCAAAGATACGAAACCATGAAACTGTACGAAACTTTTTCAAAAATATTAATACTTATGTCAAAACTTTTACTCAATAGGCCATTTACAATTTTCCAATTATTGTTTGACAGAAATATGGAGCCACAACGATTTGGTTAAATATGTCATCTAAACAAAAAATACATTTTTGCACAACACAGTAACCAGTAAAATGCCACCAAAATATACAAAATAAAGTAAGTATGCCGAGACATTATTACGTCGTCGTATTACATTCTTTTTTCTCAATTTTGGTATCTGATAGCAGTGAAATGGAACCTGGAACTCCCAAACAATCGCGTCTGCTGACCAGAATCCTCGGGCGGCTGCGAGGGGACCGCTCAGCTATGACCAGAAACATACTATCCTTCTCATCGACCGGGTAAAAATATAAAAACAATTTATAAATAGGCAAAAAGTCCTCTTTCATCACAAGGCGCTCTGAGCTCAGTCATTATAAATATTATTATGTGATGATTCAGACTCTGGTGTCACTTGTCCAGCTCTTTAATATTAGCCCATTCGCGCCAAGGTAAAATGGTCACGAAAACTGTAACTTAGGAAAAATTTGCTGAGTTACCTATCAGAGAGCGGTCACGCCTTCAAGCGTTTTGCGTTCACATTCTACATTCGAGCGGTCAGTTTACTGACGAGGTCAGAAGATGGGGAATATGTAACGTAAACACAAATACTTGAGAAACTGACCGCTTGAACGCTTGACCGCGTGACTGCTGTCTGATAGGTTCCTAAGCCCGTAAATAGTCAGTACTTAAGATGCGACCCGGTCTCAAGACGCGGTTCGGCTCTGTGATTAGTCCAAAATTTGACAGCCAACCAATCACAGAGCCTGAACCGTGTCTTGAGACCGAGATGCATCTTGAGTATTGACTATTTATACCGACCTAGAGCTGAAAATTGGTAGAAACAATCACTAACGCGATCTTTTGAGTGTAATTAAAAACTGTAGTTGCATTTTATTTTGGTGAGTTTTTGCAACGCTTTCATTTTTACAATAGGACCACTGAAAGCGTCGGATGCGGAAGTACTTATGATGAAGAAGAGTCTCCCAAGTACCAGTCACAGAATTCCAGCGTTCAATTAGCCGCGAACATTGATATGAGGTGTGCTACCATTACTGCTTATTTCCTGTTTTTAAGGATCTTATGACTGACCATACTCTATAGGCTACGCAAAGTACTCTGTGGGCTACGCCGTCCCACTGCTGGACAAGCCTCCCTCGAGTTCTTCAATTCAACTTGCTCCAACACGCAACGCCACCGCTTGTCAAACTGGCATGTTTATTTATATAAAGATTACTTATATATTTTTAATCTAAGTTTAATACTTAAATACCTAAGGACCGTTTATGCTGGCCTGTTATCGCGCATTATATTATGTTGGTGACAAGTTAATCACGCCATCTTTTCCTTTTCTGGGTATTTTATTAAAAAAAACAACGACTTCATGCGAAAGTGTGTCTGTCTGTCTGTTACCTCTTCACGCCCAAACCGCTGAACCGATTTTACTGAAATTTGGTATGCAGATATAGATACCGTACTTTGAGTCCTGAGAAGGATACTTTTATCACGGAAAAATGCACGTTTCCCGTGCGATAAACTAATTTTGGCGCACTCGTCGTTAAAGGTACGGTGGCCAGTACCTGACTCCGGAGCAGCTGCCGGAGTTCTGCAGGCAGCTGGGTCTCCTCGTGGACGGGGTACGCAACATACAGTCCTACGGGAGGGTAGTCGGCGAGTATCCCCGGTATATTAATCTTTGAGATTTTGATAAAAAAATCGATAGAACTACGGGTCACTACTTCATTTGATTACAAGTTATTGTTAACTTCTCACTAAATAAGACAAGTATTATATTGTCTTAATTGCTCGCGTAAAGAATTATTTCAAAAAATCTCAACACGATCATCCTCAAAAAAATATTTTCATTTATTCAGCGCCATCTGTTGTGCAATTAGGAAATATTGATTATGAATTATGATTAATTGTAAATTATTATGATTATAAACTTGAAGAACGCTAGTCTCCAATAACAATAAATAAAGACGCAGCAATCACAAAAGTAGTGTTTTTGTAGAGAATTAGAACGGCAGTTGGAGCGGGAAGCGAGCGAAGTGGCCGCGCTGGCGAGCGAAGCGCGGTGCGCCCGCGACACCATCGCGCGGATGCAACTACAGCGCCGCGCGTTGAAACTGCAGCGTTCACAAATAGATTTGCATCTGAGGAAGCTGCGGGAGTCCGGTGGGTATAAAATTATTATTAATAATAATAATAATAATAAACATTTATTCAAGACATTCACACCACACTACACTTAAATACAGATATTAAAAATTAAAACAAAACACACTACAACAATAAAAGGTAAAAAAAAAAACAACATAATTAATAATGACATAAAAAAAAAAAACTTAAAAATTAACCTCGATAAATAGGGTCTAGGTCGTAGTAGTGTAAGGCAGTGCGATGCGAACATACCGAAAAGGATTCCACTCAGGCTATGATCACGGTATAGGATCCTGTACCGTGATCCCTGGTATTCTGTGGAACCTGAGTAGTTGTCAAGCGGATGACAGACAACAAGCAGATACATATTATTATTATAAATAAATAAATACAATATAATATTATAATGAATTACATAAATAACATTGTGATTTAGTGTACTTAAAATATATAAAAGTGTTCAATATAAATTAAAAATATATATACATATATATACATAATATGCAATCAAAACAATAAAACAATAAGGTGGCCAATTATAATAATATAATATTTTATTTAGCTTCACCTGAAGATAACAAAGGGTGGCGGGCGAGGGCGAGGGGGGTGCGAGGGGGTGTGGCGCCAGACTGGCGGTAAACACCTAAGCTAAGGTACGAGCTGTACAGGCGCGCGCGCCGCCCGCGGCTGGCCTCACACCGGCGTAGGCCTCACACGGGGGCTCACGCAGCCACTAACTGTCCCGGCAAACGTTGTTTTGCCATATAAAGTATTTCTACTTCATCAGATGATCCAAAATCTTCCCCCCTCTTTTGTCGTCTAAGAGGGGGGGGTTTATACACCAAATGTTGAGTTGAAAAACAGTAAATAATATGAAGCAAGTCCATTAAAGAAAAAAGTTTGATACAAAATCTTACCCCCTCTTTGGTCCCCTTAGAGGGGTGGAGGGTAAAATTTTATATACCAGATGTTGAGTTTAAAGAAGACAAATATATCTGCGAAAACCGTTTGCAAATCGGATCAGTAGTTTTTGTATTAAAGAAAAAAGTTTGAAAAAATCTGACCCCCTCTTTTGTCCCCTTAGAGGGGTGGGGGGGAAAAATTTTATACACCAGATGTTAAGTTGGAAGAAGACCAATATATCTGTGAAAACCGCATTCAAACCGGATCAGTAGTTTTCGTGTGATGCTGGAACAAACATACAGACAGACAAAAAACTAACCACATTTTTGGCTTATATAATAATATAATACTCCCCACACCGGTTTCGGTGACGGTGGCCGGTTTCATTGAAACCAGGCCAGGTACGCATAATTTTATAGTGCCCAAGTGTGTGCGCAGTACACAAGAGCACTCTCTATTCCTTTACTCAACCCAGTGGGACGGCAGACCGACACGACCGGCGAGAGATCAGGCGCAGGACCGACTTTTTACATGCCCATCCGACGCATGGATCATCTTACTTGTCAGACAATCCGGTGATCAGCCTGCATTGTCCTAATCAAACTTGGAAATAACATGTTTCCAACGCGGGAATCGAACCCACGACCTCCGAGTCAAGAGCGACGCTCTAGACCACTGGACCACGGAGGCGTTTGGCTTATATTATAGCGATGTAGTAACACCCCCTTTTTTTTTTTTTTTTTTTTCCCGGAGGGGGAAATGCATTACGCATACCACACGGCGCAGGGGGCGACCCGAGCGGTGATGTGGGACTCCCGTAGTTAATGAGACCACGGTATACCCACTAAACCCCCCCCCCATCTTCCGCCACGCCGCCTTTTGACGGGGCCACGGGAACGATACACACATCCGCGACCCCGCCAGCGGTCCGAAGACTCCACGATGGGCGCACAACACGTGCGCCCTCCTCCTCGGCCCCCACCAGGGCTGTAGCAGACGCATGTAGTAACACCCCCTGCTTATTATTTTTTCAATATCTCTATTGTACAGAATTTTCATTTCTACAGTTTCATTATATGTATAGATAATATAACAATACATTAACAATACGTTATATAATTATTAATTAATAATTATGGCTAAAGTAAAAGTGTTTAAAAGTTTTTGAACGCCAACAACAACTGCCAACGCGACGGCACAGTAGCGACGTGGTAGCGACGGTCGGTGCAAACTTGTGTGCTGTGCAGTGCAGTGTAAGAAAAAAAATATTTTACAAATAGTCTTCAAACGACCAATAGGTACTCGTCAACGTGGAGTGGAACGGTATGGGAATTGTGCAGTAACGTGGCACGGTACGTTGACGTGACGTGTAAATTTACGTCGTGGTTTAACGTGGAGATGTGAACAGTCTTGTACTGTATAGTCCGACAAGGCTTTATGTGAATGTGGCGAGAAAAGGAACTAATCGCTTCTATCATACAAAAACGTCATTTTTGACATGACGTGTTTGACAATTCTCCTTTACCAGCAGCGCCTATTGACACATTTGACACATTCACATAAAGCCTTGTCTGACTATAGGGACCGTGCAGAGCGACGACACTGCCACAAGTGGCGAATAGCCGAAACTTTTACTAAAATTTTACTGTCAAGCTCTAGTGAAGCTACGGAAAATTAGAAGATTTCTTATCAAATTCTGAGTATTTTCAAGAATTGAAATGTATTGTTCTATTCCCGGATGTAAAAGAAATATAAAGGCAAATCGAACGATGTAAAATTTTACTATTTTTCTGCCAAAATATTCACATGGCTTTGCTTATTGAAAAACGAAAGAAATGGATAAAAGGCGGTAAAAATATACGTAAGTATTTAAAAAGTTCCATGAGTGTTAAGTGTAGATTAATAAAAACACTAAATTTTGTAGATTATAACCGTAAATTCATTTTTTATGAACACAATATGAACATAACCTATAACCATTGCTTTCTTTCAGTAAACATCCAAACTGGCTTCCATCTTAATTGATATACATACATAGGCACCGCTCATTTAATTGGCATAAAGTTGCATCAAAAGTAAGGATAATTTGGAGAAGTCCTGCCAGGAATTCAACACTGAGGATAGTATTGAACTTGAACCATCTTGTCAAAGTGTTGGTTCTCAAAAGGATGATTCTTCAAGTAAGAAAAAGATTAGTAGTGCAGTCTTTGTGTGTTATTTAAAGAATACATACCTAAATGGTGTTTACACTTATGAGATCCAGACTGAAATTAGTTAAAAATAGTGACAGATAAAAGTTGTGAAGATGGTATCGATCGAATCGCAGAAGGTTGAAATAAAAGCATTTATTTTAGTGAACTTGTTTTATTTTATTAATCCACAAGCATTTTCAGTAATTAATATAAGTATTTTTGCATAGCTTCATTATTTTATTGCAATATTTATCAAGTTTTTACTTTCTATGCTGACGGATGCTATTAATTACTTTTTCAGATATTTTCTTAGTTAACTAGATAAGCTTTATACATTTTTATTCACTCTTCCATTCTTTGTTTACGGGTAGAAAGTAGAAACCCTTAATATTATATTTAACTAGCTGTTGCCCGCGACTTCGTCCGCGTTAGTATAGTAGATCACGTCCCAAGTATTATTTTTCAAAAATGTTCAATGTACAGAATAAAGGATAATTAAGACGCAATACAAAGTCCACGATACCTTTTAATTATGAACAAAAGTGTCATGAGGAATAAGGGGGGGGGGGTTGGGGGGGCCAAGCCCCCCCCCCCCCCCAAGAAAAGACCGATGCCAAAGCTCCCAGCATGTTAATCAAACGACACTCGAAATTTGTATAGAAAAGATAGACAAAAGCTCATAGCATGGCAAGCAGTGAAGATAGATACAAAGTGTGAAGGACAAATTTGTAGGAAATTTTATGGGCTTTCATTACGTATCGGACATTTTTTCTCTACAATGCACCGTTTTAGCGATATGAGCAAAAAACTAAAAATATTGAAACTTGAGCCCCCCCCCCCCCCCCCTAGGCGATATCATCATAATATATAGCCTATGTGTTGACCCGACCTCTATATAATATTCGTGCAAAATTTGAAGTAAATCCATTCAGTACTTTCTGAGTTTATCCCGGACATACATACAGACAAACAGACAAACAGACAAAAATTCTAAAAACTATATTTTTGGCTTCCATATCGATTGTAGATCACGTCCCAAGTATTATTTTTCAAAAATGTTCAATGTACAGAAATGACTTTCCTACGATTTTATTATATGTATAGATATTATAAAAATATACTTAATATTATAAATGCGAAAGTGTGTCTGTCTGTTGGTACTTCACGCCCAAACCGCTAAACCAATTTTGCTGAAATTCTGTACGGATTTACTTTGAGCCCCGGGAAAGGACATAGGATACTTTTTATCCCGGGAAAATGTACGGTTCTCGCGCGATAAATGATTTTTGGCGCAACGGAGTTGCGGGCGTCATCTAGTCTTTAACTTTAATATTTCGATCGCGGATTCTTGGAAATCTGTCGTTGTTCTCGCGGCCGCATGTGGCCACTTGGGAGTGTAAGTATTATATCATTTTATATTGTAAAACATAAAAAAACACTCATAAACTAGCCAGGGTCAAGGAGAATGCAAAGTCAAAGTCACTCACAAGTTACGTCTTTTACTCGCATCGTGGCGCTGCTGTCGAATTACGACGCCCTCTATAGTTTCTGCACGGTCCCTATATTATAACATTGTTTCCCGCCATTTACTCGACACTGGTCATGTTTTATAGCCACTGATCTCTATTATACAAGTACGCTAGATAGCTGATTCCCTTTGAAATGACAGCTATTTCTTGTGCGGTGTGCCTATTTGAAGCGGAATCAGCGCCCCCATTATTCGGGTAGAGAACTAAATCTGACGTAAAAATGACGTTTGAAAGCCGCCATATTGGCGCTGATAGCAGTAGTGAGAGTATTTGGAACTAATACTAGTGATGACAACAGCTGTTGTTGATTATTGGTTGTGGTTACGTCAAATTTAGTTCTCTAC
The DNA here is from genome assembly GCA_905404155.3 of Plebejus argus. Classification (NCBI taxonomy): domain Eukaryota; kingdom Metazoa; phylum Arthropoda; class Insecta; order Lepidoptera; family Lycaenidae; genus Plebejus; species Plebejus argus. The sequence goes on from FR989926.1 coordinate 25,224,913, forward strand.
CCGAATAATGGGGGCGCTGATTCTGCTTCAAATAGGCACAAAAAGCAGGTGTGTATCAGCCTAGGTATCAGCTATCCAGCGTAGGTACTTGTATAATAGAAATCAGTGTTTATAGCCGAAGTGCCATAACACTGATCTCTATTATACAAGTACGCTGGATTGCTGATACAGACCTGCTTTTTGTGCCTATTTGAAGCGGAATTAGCGCCCCCATTATTCGGGTAGAGAACTAAATTTGACGTAACCACTAACCACAACCAATAACAACAGTTGTCATCACTAGTATTAGTTCCAAATACTCTCACTACTGCTATCAGCGCCAATATGGCGGCTTTCAAACGTCATTTTTACGTCAGATTTAGTTCTCTACCCGAATAATAGGGGCGCTGATTCCGCTTCAAATAGGCACAAAAAATAGCTGTCATTTCAAAGGCTATCACTTATCAGCAATCCAGCATACTTGTAGGTATAGAGATCAGTGTGTTATAATAAGAAAAAAAATACTTGTAAATCCGTCATTTCTGTCAAAATTTGTAAACAACCTGTGTAAACAACAGGTAGGTGTCGACTGTCGAGTTGCTGTGCTGTGTGCATTGAATCATGAATGAAAGTAGAAAGAGAAATAATGTGGTGATAATGTGATTCACAAACTATAATATAGAATACTAACGCATAATATGTGATTTTCCAAACAAAATGAATTACAAGCGGTGCTCAGTGCCATTGTGTAGGAATACAACAATAAAAACACCAGAGAAACTGTTTGTGAATGTTCCGAAAGATGCTAAAACGCGCAGAACGTGGTTGCTTCTCGCTCGTAGGGATCCCAGCGAAATATCACACAATAGCACGATCAACTTCTGCGAAGACCATTTCAATGTAAGCAAATCATTAACACGTTGACGGACAGTACCGCCCATAGACGTAAATATATAAAAAATGTTAAAAAGCGATACGACAGTACGCCTGTCGACGTACGAGTTTAGTTCGAGCCACAGCTCGTACGCTTCAAGACGATCGATTTCTTATACAAGCATTAGGTGCGGCGTTTTGTAGTGTCACCGTAGAGGTATTTTAGACTTTTGTACTGTCACCATGTAATGAATTACACACACTTGAAGGTCACGCACACTGAAAATTCGTCGTCCCCCCACGCCGCACACTACGCCTCTAGACGTCGTCTTTTCATACATTTAGCCCAGTACTGCTCAGCGGCAGTGCATCACGGGTTACTAAATGGTATTTTGTATATTATGGCAGGTAGGAATTCTTATGAACAGCAGCAAAAAAGACTTATAGGACTTATTTGATGCGGCTTCATCTCCCGGATCAAACCCTTTTGCTGACTATATATGATTGACGGATAATGCCTATGGACATATAATTACTGTCGTATGCTACATATATAAATTTCCTACGTGTTGTGACACTACGTCTATAGGCAATGTATGAAAAAAATTACTGTCAAACTAGGAACAACAGTACAAAAGTCCGTCCGTCAATGTGTTAAAAAAATTAAGCCTGTAAAATACATTAGGTACTTACTTTTTAACAAATTTTGTACCTTTGTTTCATAATGCATGTTTTTTTGCTTCAGAATGTTTTATTTATTTCTTAGTTTTATTTTCTTTGTAGTTATTATTTGTTAGTTTTCTGTATATGTATTTTATATTATGGTGGTAGTTAGACCAAATAAAAAGTATTTGGTCTGAGTGGTGCTCTTCTGTCCCTTAAAATGAATAAAATCATTCATATTCTTAATTTTAACTATACCGTCAATGTACTGTTAAAAAAAATATTATCCTCTTTTCATTCTATTCATCATAATTCATAGTATAATATGTACCTATATTTTATCATAACTTTTTTACTCTTCAGATGGAAAAAGACATGGCTAACTACATTCGGTATAAAATGGGTTTCAGCCAGTGCGTAATAATGAAAGAAGGAACTTTGCCTTCTAAATTCCTCTGTCAGCAGGGCATAGAGAAAAGATCACCCATATCTAATAAATGGGTTCAAAACATACGTATTGAAGGATGCGAGTCTATAATCGATCCATGTTTGACTGTCCAAAAAGAAAGAATAGCCACTAAGAAAGTAAAAAGAGATCCGGAAAAACAAATTCAAACAACACAGTCTTCAAATCTTGAATGGTCAAGAACTAAAGGTGTCCAGGAATGTGTAAGTGATGACCAAAGAACATTCATGGAAGTTGAAGCCAGCTATAAAGTGAAAGAATTATTGCCTGTGGAATTTCAGGATCAGAAGAATTTAAACAGTGAGGGTAGTTTACGGACTATATCTATTGAAATGGTAAAAACCGAACATATTGTAGATGATGAGCCAACTGTAACCGTTAAAGAAGAAACAAATGAAGATTTAACAACATACTCCTATACGGAACCCATATCAGTGCAAGAAATTATGAAATGTGACAACACCAAAACAGGTGCAATTTACCATAAATATACAAGATGTAAGTTAGTGTAAACACCGTTGTACTTGAAACCATCAAATGAGCCCATCAAAATGAGCAACTTTTTCTATGACAACAATTGTTGTCATCGGTTGTCACTGGGAAAACGTCGCGTTTACTAGCTCTCGCAAATTTATTCGTAAACTCGTGTAAAAGTGATCAATCGAAGTGTTAATTACGTTACGTTTGAAGATTAGTGGTTTTGGAACATAGTGAACAATAAAGTCCAGCTTGAATTGTGTGGAAAATAACTTAAAACTGTGCCGAAAATTAGTGTTTGACATTAGTGCTTGGCCATAGTTTTCGAAGTACCCACTCGGGACAATTTTATTGCGGCCAATTTGAAATTGACATTTGTCAGTGATTGTCAAAAGTGCGAATCATAGACAATTGGTGTTGCCACTTCATTGTGCAAAAATTCCAATATATACTCGGGATAATTTAAAAAAAAATATGGCTCAGTGCTTTAAATGTAAACTCCAAGTCCAAGATGACAAGCTATCAAAAATATTATGCAAGGGTTGTAACAGGGTAATATGTGTCAAGTGCTCTGGTTTGTCTGCAACCGAAATGCGTGTAATCGGTCTTCAGAACCCAAAACTGTCGTACCTATGCGAAGAATGTGAGGAAGGTCTAAGGCAAATTCCTCAGCTGCGAAAGCTTGTTACTGAACTTCAGCAGCAGGTCCAAGGATTGAAAGAACAGGGGGCTTGTGCTGTGAACTTGGATGCAGTAATTAATGAGATAGAAGATCGCAAGAGCCGTAGTCGTAATATTATCCTACATGGACTACCAGAATCAAAGTCAGCGGCCGTGGAGGACCGTAAAGCTCACGACAAAGACCTCGTTTCGGATACACTTGCTGCTCTCCCCATATCGAAACCTGAAATTTTGGCAACTATTCGTCTTGGTAAACCTGTAGATAATAATGGCAAGCCGCGTCCCTTGAAGGTGATTCTAAATAACAAGCAATGTGCAATAAATATATTAAAAAATAAAGGTAAGCTCACTAAAACAATAAAAGTGCAGTCAGATATGACGCCCTACCAGCGAGACCAGCTTAAAAAACTACGTGACGAATTGGCTTCTAGAACTGATAATGGTGAGTCAAATTTAACCATTAAATACATTAATAAAATCCCAAGAATTGTCAGCTCCAGCGCGCCACCTATAAAAAACTAACTGCGGCGGTTATTTCAGAATTGCGCATACTATACACGAACCTGGCATCGTTAACGGCAAAATTTGATCTTTTCCTTCTTGAAGTCAATATCCATAAACCTGCATTTGTTCTTATAACGGAATCCCACCTAAATTCTAAAATTATTAATAGTCTTATAAATATATCTGGGTACACACTATACCGCTTAGACAGAGATGACAGAAGAGGAGGTGGTGTTGTAATATATGTCGCAAACGAAGTAAATGGTATTGCCCTAATATCTAAAACAAATAACATTTATCATAACGACAGTGTAGAGGGGCTTTGGCTTGATATCCAATATGGTGGATTACATTTTTTGTTAGCATGTATATACAGACCACCATCAAACAGTCTATCTAGTTCAGACGAGATATTGTTTAACACAATTTACAAGGCAGCTACTGAAAAAACAGTCCTTATTGCAGGTGACTTTAACTTACCAGGTCTAAAATGGCCCTTCCCAAGTTTGTATAGATGTGACACCTTGCATAAAGCGTTTATAGAAATGTATACTAACAGCAACCTCCACCAACTAGTAACGCAAATCACAAGAAAGAGAAACCAAGAAGAATCATTGCTGGATCTTATCCTTTGTAACGAAGAGAATTTATTATGCGACATTGCATATCACCCACCAATCGGTAAAAGTGATCACCTTGTATTAACAGCTACAATTCAAGTAAATATTACTAAGAACTTGACTGATATAAAACCGCAATATAATTATTTTAAAGCTAACTTTGATGCGATAAGTAAAACTGTTGAGGAATACCAGGTTGAGACAGATAGTAGTATTAATAATATGTGGCTTTCTTTAAAAGATCAGGTGCAGTCTGCAATTACTATGTACACTCCAATAAAATACAAAAATAAAAAGATTAATAACAAACCCTGGATAAATAAGGAAATACTAGAGTTGATTAAGAAAAAGAAACAACTATGGAATATATACAGAACAAATCCAAATGATATTGCATATAAACAATATAGAAAAATAAATAATAAAATACTTACAGTAAGTAGAATTAGAAGAGCAGCCTTTGAGTCATCAGTAATAGGTAGCGGTTCTAAAACATTCTACAACTACATTAGAAAACAGCTTAATTCCAAAATTTGCATACCTAACATTATCAAAAATAAAACAAATGAACTTGTCACTACCCCTAATCAGATATCTGAAGCATTCGCTGATCAATTCGAACAAGCATTTGTCAAAGAACCTGATGGACCATTGCCAAATATTAATCACCACAGGGTAGTAAACTCAATAGATGATATCGATATTACAACAGATAAGGTACAGCGGGCTCTACTTAGTTTTGATGACACCACAGCTACTGGACCAGACGATTTACCTTCAATAGTATTAAAAAGGTGCTCAAGATCTCTAGTAAGGAACATTACTAGTTTAATGAAAAAATCGTTAGAGGATGGAGCACTACCAGCAGACTGGAAAATAGCTACTGTCGTTCCCATATACAAAAAAGGAAGCAAACTTGATCCATCTAACTACAGACCAATAAGTTTAACAAGTGTATTGTGCAAAACAATGGAAAAAGTGATTGCTAACGAAATAAGGAACTTCTTAACAAAGGAGCATATTATATTGGAAGAACAGCATGGATTCGTACCAGGTCGATCAGTATCTACAAACCTACTAAGATGCTTGAATGAGTGGACAAAAAACCTCGACGAAGGAAATCCTACCGATGTCATCTACCTAGATTACGAGAAGGCATTCGATCGTGTACCTATAAAACGGCTAATTCGTAAAATTGAACATTTGGGTATACGCGGAAAACTGTTAGCCTGGATAAGAGATTTTCTCACTAATAGGACTTTTAGGGTTAGGATCGGTGAAGCTTTATCTAAAACTAGGAAAGTACTCAGTGGTGTCCCACAGGGATCCGTTCTTGGACCAATACTCTTTATTTTGTACTTAACTGACCTGAAAAGCGTTCTTGTACAGCCTTTCTCCTTGTTCGCTGATGACACTAAATTTTTCGGAAATCCATGTAGCCATTATCACCATATCCAAAACGATCTGAATGCTATATACAAGTGGACCCAAGAATGGCTATTAACCCTTAATATTGAAAAATGCACAGTGTTACACATTGGAAAGAACAACCCCCGTAGAAACTACTACCTTGGACCTAAACAATTGATGCATGTCGAGTCCCAAAGAGACCTAGGCGTAACAATAACTTCGGATCTAAAATGGGAAATGCATATAATGAATATTGTCAAGAAAACAAACTCCATCCTTTATATCATTCGTAAAGCGTTTAAGTGTCTGACACCCAAAACATTCCTTCAATTGTACAAGGCTTATGTTAGACCACTTTTAGAGTATGCGTATGTAATATGGGATCCTTATTTTAAAAAAGACGTCAAGTTACTGGAAAATGTACAGAGAAAAGCTACAAAAATGATAAACACATTACGCAATAAGTCTTACGAACAGCGACTCGAAATCCTTGGCCTTACCTCACTCGAACAGCGTCGACAGAGGGGAAGTCTCATCGAGACTTATAAGATACTGCACGAAATTTATGATGTGCCTAGTCTCCAAGAACTATACACCCTGAATACGAATAAGCACCTAAGAGGACATTCTTTAAAATTATGCCAAAATCCCAGCAAGAAGTTACCTAGAAGACACTTTTTACCTAACCGAGTGGAAGTGGTCTGGAACAGACTTCCTGAAAGCGTTGTAATGGCAACCTCCGTGAACTGTTTTAAAAACAAACTGGACCAATTGGGATACAAAATCTTCAAACGATTTGACACACACGCATCAGCTTAATAGCTGCTAGTGTGGTTACACAAATAATAATAATAATAATAATAATAATAACAATGCTGGGAACTTGATCCATGCATCCATATGGGTATGAAGACGGCAATTTTTTTTTGAGTTCCCAGCATTGTTCTCATAGAAAAAGTTGTTCATTTTGACGGGCTAATTTGATGGTTTCAAGGATAACAGTGTTTATACGAACACTCTGTGTAGTGTTATAGTAAAAAAAGTGAAGAAATTAAAAAGTGGCAACATTGTAGTGTCATCCCTTTTAAATCAATCTAAGAAAAAAGGGACGTCACTACGATGTTGATACTTTTAAATTTCTTTACTTTCTCGACAGACTATAAAATACAAGAGCTTAAAATATTTGCATGGATAATTTATATTTTAACAATTAGAGTTCTAAATGTGTATTCATAATAATCATAACAAAGATTATTGAAGACATGATTAAAATTAAATGTTTATAAGGTTATTTCTTAGAATTTTCGACGATTATGCAGTAAATAATAACACAATTGAGTTTCTGGAAAAAACGAAGTTTTTATTTTTAACTAATGTGGATCCACATAACATAAACCTTAAATTACTACATTTAAATTACAACAAAATCTTACCTGGAAAAAACGAAGAAACGACGTTTAGTGTTATTAAATTAACAATCGCCGAAATCAAAAAATTCGTTCTAGTTTTTAGTCCATTCGGCCATCTTTTCTTTTTCATATATTATGTAGATTACATAAAAATCGTAGACAAGAAGGAGCTGTCAAATAATAATAGAAATGGCGGCAAAATTCAAATAAAGAAAAATATATTTTTCTTTACATGTTTTTACTTTTTATCTTTTCAGAATATAAACAACTTGGTGGCAAAAGCACATCAACAAAACACTTTACAGCTGATAAATCAGTTCAGACTGCGTTTGTAAATACACATCCATCTTCATTAAGAACTAATATGAATCATTATAATGTAGTGCCATCACCCAAAGATAGGATAAAGTTAGGTAAGGATATGTATGAAATACTACAAAATGAAAATTGGATTTGTGTATTTTGAAGTCACTTATTTACTATCAGTTATATAAAAAAACAAGAGTTTGAAATTATCCTGCATTTTTTAAACAATTGATAAAAGAATGAAAGTTACTAGTGAATAATTGACTGTTAAAGTATCTAGTTAAACTGAGTTTATGCATGACCTGTTAAAAATTTATATACAAAAATAAATACATATTATAATTATTTCTTAAAACTTTTTTGGAATACAATTTCCTATAAATATTTGGTATTGTGAACTGTCATAAAATAAAAATTTTATTAGGATAGGTACGCCGTACGACGTATTTGAACCCTTATTTAAATTTTTAAAAAAGGGGCGGCATAATAAGTATAACGCTTATAAGTAATAACCAATAGCAAGGCGAGAAGGTCATAACTTCATAACTTGTAATCAATAAAGTCACTGCAGCGTAACGCAATTCTAAGGGTGAGTTGCACCAGAGGCCCTGGTTATAGTTAAGGTTACGGTTATCGTCAAATATGGCGTCCATTATGGACTTTTACAAGGGATTTGACAGATCATTTGACATTTGGTTATGGTTAAAGTTAAAGTTATAAATAAAATTTAAATAAATTTATTTAAATAAAGTAAGTTGGTGCAACCCATATGCGTCCGCCCGAACGCGCGGTTAGGCGGGCACACCGCGAGATTACAAGCAATGTATGTAAATGACAGCGCGACCGCACCAATATTACAGCCTAAGAGCCAGTCCACACGGCGTGTTGCGTCAGCGTTGCCGTTTGACGCATAGCCGGCCACACGGGCGCTGCGTCGTTGCAGCGTTATTAGTTATTACGAAGCAGTCATAACGTCAAAACCCCCTCCTGCTGGCTGCTACGTCTCGGGGGCTGCTGTCCGTTATTTGTGCGTTGCGACGACGCAGCGCGCCGTGTTAACACATTGATTATTTGTATGTAAAATAACGCAACGGCTCACGGCAGCACTGCGTCGACGCAACGCGCCGTGTAACATAATCTTTGCAATTTATGCACTACATATTATTTGAATATTTTTATTTTTAACGGAGCTGAATGGAAGTCTTTGCCCAGCTTTGACACCAAAAGCTAATAGTAAGCTATTACAGAGATTCGAGAGCTGGAAACATCGGTGCGAATAGCCGACCGCAAGCTGTATAGAAGCTGGGAGGCTATAAGGGACTCCAAGGACCCTGAGGCATACGACAGTTTACTAGATGAAGTCAAGGTATCAACATAATAATATGCATTTTATTATTGGAACAAAGTTACTTATCGCGCGTTGCGGAAGGGGGCTAGACGGAGAAAGTAATAACGACACTTATTTTCGTACCTGCGAAGTACAGAGGGCGTTGATGTGGCGATGACGTCAACTGGTGGGAATTTACCATTCCTCTATGGCGGGAAATTTGAATTTTTTTAGATCGGTGGGGTAGCGATACTCTTCGTTTTTTTTTTTATTGATGCTACTTTCGGGGTATCATAATTGGACCCCAAACGCTTTCAGTTGGAGATAATCGCAAAACTTTAACAATACTTAATAATATTAAGTAGGGTAGGCTTTTGTTTTTAATAAGGTCGTTTAAAATTCCTAATTTTTCAGAATAAGCAAAAGACGCTGAGTTGTATGTTACAACTGATCGAAAATCGCCAAGCTCTATTATTGAGGGAACAGAAAAACGAAGCTGAAGATGGTAATTACTATTACTATTCAATATTCGCCTACAAAATATAGAGTTTCTAATGCCGCGGACACAAAATAATCTGTATAAAAAATTAAAAGGAATTATAAATTTTGTGAGTCTCGTTAAAACTCGAGAAAGAACAAATTTTGGTTAATTTTAGTGTTGAAATATTCGTCCAGGAAAGGTTTATACGAAGCTCACGGGTCATCTTTTTTTTTTATGAAATAAGGGGCAAACGAGCAAACGGGCCACCTGATGGAAAGCAACTTCCGTCGCCCATGGACAATCGCAGCATCAGAAGAGCTGCAGTTGCGTTGCCGGCCTTTTAAGAGGGAATAGGGTAATAGGGGAGGGTAGGGAAGGGAATAGGGTAGGGAATTGGGCCTCCGGTAAACTCACTCGGCGAAACACAGCGCAAGCGCTGTTTCACGCCGGTTTTCTGTGAGGACATGGTATTTCTCCGGTCGAGCCGGCCCATTCGTGCCGAAGCATGACTCCCACGTCTAGTTCGTAATTTTATTTATAGTCTGTCAAAAAAGTGAAGAAATTAAAAGGTGGCAACATCGTAGTGTCGATTTGAAAGGGATGACATAGTATTATTACCTCAATGGATGACACTACGATGTTGCCACTTTTTAATTTCTTCAATTTTTTGACAGACTATAATAATAGTTAGCAGAATATTTTGGTTTTATACAGAATATGTCGCAAAGATAGGAGCAGAGGGCGCTACTACCACATATTATATAGTAAATTATATGATCAAAATCCGACATGTCGCACATTCTATCAGAATATTGACAGAAACGTTGTCAAACATCGAGCAAAACTTTTTGTTTACTGTCTGTCCTGGTGCTGCCGTCTAGCATAAAAAATTGCAGTACTTTTGTAACCCAATTATGGCCGGGTATTTCACTAGCGTTGTTGATTGGTTAATATTTTGACGCCAGCCAATCAAAAGCGATAGTGAATAGATAAATTACTGCGTTTAAAAAACCTCGGAAACTAGCCATTAACATGACCTTTACAAAAACATTTTAAAGGTTTGTTGTTACAGATGCAGCAGTGGCCCTGCCGACCCGAAAGAACCAGGATAACCGAAGATGCTTCAAACGCAGGAAAAGAGCTCATGAATCCAAATCAGAACACAAAACACAGGTTGCACCTAGGGCATCGAAGCCCGGACCCAATTTTCAAAACCCTGGTTTTCGGGTTTTTGTTAAATAAAAAACCGTGTACCCGGGTTTTTCGGGTTTTTTTACAATTCAAATTCATTTTCTGCGATTGCCAGCACCTACCCTACCTATAGTTTCGGGTCACAGCACTGCCCAACCAAGTCTCTGGTAAACGGGCACGGCTGTATCATACTTTTATTGAAGCCACTATTTTACCTCTTCTATATTTTGGATCTTATCAAAGCTTAAAATATACATGTATTGTTAAAATGTATTTTCATTAAATATTTTTGTGACAATTAATCTGTGACGCTCTAAAAACAAAACTTTTACTTCAAAATATTATATTTTGTTTATTAATGAATAAAGGCCGTCACAGACCTAGCTATAATATATATTAATATATTTATAGCTAGGCATATTAATATATATTTTCTATACAATTTTCGCGTGACCACACACTTAGCTATAATATATATTTCTGGTCTCAGTGTGTTTAGTACGGTATATTAATATATATTATAGCTAAGTCTGTGACGGCCTTAATAGAAATAATTAAATCTAGACGTATGTTATAAAGATAAAAAATTGTATGTTACTTTGTTATAAATACTTTAAATCAGGTCTTGCCTTTAATAATAATCAAAAAAATGAAAAACCCGAAAAGCTCGAAAATACCGGATTCTATTTTTGAATCCCGGGTTTTTTCGTGATCCCAAAAACCCGGGTTTTGCCGGGTTTTCTAGTTTCGGGAAAACCCGGTCTCGATGCCCTAGTTGCACCGAAACAAGTAAGTTAGATTGATACTATTATTAAAAAGAAAAAAGAGAAAATAGCATGTAAGTTTAAGTGTCTAAAAAACACGTCCGAAATTCGGCATGATTACGCCTGCAATGTATTTTAAATTACCGATGCTGAAATTACGTCGCGTTATATTGTAGAGATAAACTACGATAACATGGCGCGCCCCTCCAAATTACTGCTTCAATGTAATGTAGTCATATCCTTATGAAAGAGTTTGTATGTAGTAATTAGTCAACCAATCATAATATTTCACTTAAGAGCGTTTACACCTAATTTCAAGTTTCCATACAAACTTGCGGCGGACTATTGGAATTGCTTTGCGCGCAGTAGGCCAGTCTGTATCGATATCAAACATTGCAAAAACGATTGTAATTACGATTTTGTTATATGTTGTTAGGTCCCTTAAGAGTAGTTAACACCCAAGTTTGCAACCCTGAAAACCCTGTGCTGTCAATGTTATTGTCAAATCAAAATCCGTTCAGTAGTTTTGCGTCTGTATCTCATGAACCGTGATAGCTAGAGAGTTGAAATTTTCACAGGTGATGTATTTCTGTTGCCGCTATAACAAAAAATACTAAAAACCAGAGTACAATAAATATTAAGGGGGGCTCCCATACAACAAACGTGATTATTTTGCTGCTTTTTGTAGATAATGTTTCGGGGGCTGTTTATCATGAACCGTGATAGCTAGAGAGTCGAAATTTTCACTTTGCCGTTGCCGCTATAACAACAAATACTAAAAACAAAATAATAATAATATTTAAGGGGGGCTTATACAACAAACGTGATTTTTTCGGCCTTTTTTGCTCTATATCAATAATGGCAACAGGTAGGCACTTGAAATTTTCACAGATTATGTATATCTGTTGCCGCTATAACAGCAAATACTAAAAATAAAATAAAATGAATATTTAAGGGGGGCTCCCATACAACAAATGTGATTTTTTGGCCTTTTTTGCTCTATATCAAAAATGGCAACAGGTAGGTACTTGAATTTTTCACAAAATCCTTAGTTATAGTTGGATCGTATCCAACGAAGGGCCGCTCGAATTGTTGACTGCCATAGTGTTTCGAACAGCTTGGACCCCTTGGAATTACGCCGAGATGTAGCTTCACTCTGCATCCTCTATCGGTTGTATTACGGGGAGTGCTCTGAGGAATTGTTCGGAATCATACCACCTGCAACTTTTCGCCATCGTCCCACGCGAAAAACATACCATCCTCATCACCTTGATGAGTGGCAGTCTTCCACAGTGCGATTTTCGCGTAACTTTCTGCCGCGCACTGTAAAACTCTGGAACGAACTGTCACCAGCAGTATTTCCGGACCTATATGACCTGCAAACCTTCAAGAAAAGAGCGTATTCCCTCTTAAAAGGCTGGCAACGCACCTGCAGCTCTTCGGATGTTGCGAGTGTCCATGGGCGACGGTAGTTGCTTACCATCAGGTGACCCGTTTGCTCGTTTGCCCCCTTATTTAATAAAAAAAAATATGTGTACTTTAATATTTAATAATAATATTAAAATAAAAGAAAAAAATAAGGGGGGCTCCCATACAAAAAACACAATTTATGGCCTAATTTTGCTCTATAATGATACGGAACCCTTCGTGCGCGATTCCGACTCGCACTTGGCCGATTTTTGTTACTACCCCTTTGGAACAAAGAAACAAAAATAACAAGCCCCGGACTTATCCGCTAAACTACTAAAAAATGTGGATGCATTACGCATTTGAGGCAACTCGCGCGCCGCCCGGCCGCGCCGCTGTTTATGCTGTATTAGATTGAATAAAAAATATATTTGTGACATACCTATCTCTAATATCGATACCAATGACGTGGTAACATTGTACTGGTGAAAATATAATCCTGTATTTATTTATTTGATTATAATTTATAATAAGTTATTGTTGATCTCACTTCCAATTTTTATGATTGTAAAGACTATTCTCATTTTAATATCAAAGTTTCCAATAAAAAAATGATTAAACTATTCAAAATGCTTTTATTTTATCTTACACTTATTCATCTAACTATGTATTCTTGAACATGGCATTAAGCCACTATACTTAATTTCTATGTAATGGACCCTGATACCGTAGTATAGCGGTCTCTGAGACCGCTCGTTACCAGTTACGTTACGCAAAATACATGTCACCCATCATAGGAAGTAGGTATAACTATAAATAATTCATTTTCAATTTCTTTTCGCCAAACATAATGTAATTAATAAAATTAATGTAATTTCCCGTTCTTCGCACACACATGATACGAAAGAGATAGAACGACATTTAAGAACAGAATTAGCGAAATTCTCACAGTGGTCACAGCTGATTAGAGTTTGCAGATTAATAATTCTAATGAAATTTATTATTTTTTAGGTAACTCTGTACATAACCGGAAGCAGCACAGTTGATGAGACGGAGTCCACTCGAAGTAGCTCGGAACTACCGTCCATGGAGCTGTCACAAGGACCTACGCCGAATATTATGTTTTTTACAACCAATTTAACATGATAATATTATATTAAAAAAGTATTCATAAACAAACAAACCAAACATATTTTAATAAATAATTAAAAACAACTTATCTCGTTTTATCTTGATTGGTCCCAACCAATTGGTCCCTAATTTCCTAAACGAAAGTTTATAGGTAGTCGTGCAATGATCTACTGAAGATCTGTTACGTCCATACTATTTTCCGGCTTAAATCCATTTAAATCTCTTCCGAACAATTTTTTTTTAATCTTATTTATTTCATGTGTGCGTGGCAAAAGAAAGCCCAATCGAGCTAGGTGTATTTTCAATATATCAGAATTTAGAGCAAAAATGGAGCACCTCTACAGTCAAGTAAATAAATTGGAGCATTAATACGAACGACGCTGCGAGCTAAAAACCGTGGGCTTGCTGGCGTCCTGTCCCGTCAGCACGCCCAAGCTAGATCTCGGGAACCGTTGAGAGTACTATCGTGTATTGTGATTTGTGGTTCAAATTTTCGAGCAAAATTGGAGCACTCTGCTCCCGTGAAATCAACTTCGAAACTAGAATGTGAATGGACATGCTATGATGCTACGATGTTGCCGTCCGCACTCCGCAACGCCATCAGCTACCTATATCCACACTGTGCACTTTCATCTTCAATTTTCATCATCTTTTGACATTCAACTTTCATATTGGCGCATTCATTAATTGAATACGTCAACGAACGCAACGCCAACATTGTCAAGCGAAAGTTTTGGATACGGTCAGAAGGCATGCGTCGCGGATATGCATCACGTGCTCTGTTGACTGCGCTCTGATGCAAAAAGGCTCAGTGTGGATATTGTAGCTATAGGGACCGTGCAGAAACTATAGAGGGCGTCGTAATTCGACAGCAGCGCCACGATGCGAGTAAAAGACGTAACTTGTGAGTGACTTTGACTTCGCATTCTCCTTGACCCTGGATAGTTTATGAGTGTTTTTTTATGTTTTATACTATAAAATGATATAATACTTACACTCCCAAGTGGCCACATGCGGCCGCGAGAACAACGACAGATTTCCAAGAATCCGCGATCGAAATATTAAAGTTAAAGACTAGATGACGCCCGCAACTCCGTTGCGCCAAAAATCATTTATCGCGTGAGAACCGTACATTTTCCCGGGATAAAAAGTATCCTATGTCCTTTCCCGGGGCTCAAAGTAAATCCATACCAAATTTCAGCAAAATTGGTTTAGCGGTTTGGGCGTGAAGTGCTAACAGACAGACACACTTTCGCATTTATAATATTAAGTATATTTTTATATTTTTATAATATTAAATATAATATTAATAAGGGTTTCTACTTTCTACCCGTAAACAAAGAATGGAAGAGTGAATAAAAATGTATAAAGCTTATCTAGTTAACTAAGAAAATATCTGAAAAAGTAATTAATAGCATCCATCAGCATAGAAAGTAAAAACTTGATAAATATTGCAATAAAATAATGAAGCTATGCAAAAATACTTATATTAATTACTGAAAATGCTTGTGGATTAATAAAATAAAACAAGTTCACTAAAATAAATGCTTTTATTTCAACCTTCTGCGATTCGATCGATACCATCTTCACAACTTTTGTCTGTCACTATTTTTAACTAATTTCAGTCTGGATCTCATAAGTGTAAACACCATTTAGGTATGTATTCTTTAAATAACACACAAAGACTGCACTACTAATCTTTTTCTTACTTGAAGAATCATCCTTTTGAGAACCAACACTTTGACAAGATGGTTCAAGTTCAATTCTATCGTCAGTGTTGAATTCCTGGCAGGACTTCTCCAAATTATCCTTACTTTTGATGCAACTTTATGCCAATTAAATGAGCGGTGCCTATGTATGTATATCAATTAAGATGGAAGCCAGTTTGGATGTTTACTGAAAGAAAGCAATGGTTATAGATATGTTCATATTGTGTTCATAAAAAATGAATTTACGGTTATAATCTACAAAATTTAGTGTTTTTACTAGTCTACACATAACACTCATGGAACTTTTTAAATACTTACGTATATTTTTACCGCCTTTTATCCATTTCTTTCGTTTTTCAATAAGCAAAGCCATGTGAATATTTTGGCAGAAAAATAGTAAAATTTTACATCGTTCGATTTGCCTTTATATTTCTTGTATGTATTAGAACAACAATACATTTCAATTCTTGAAAATACTCAGAATTTGTTAAGAAATCTTCTAATTTTCCGTAGCTTCACTAGAGCTTGACAGTAAAATTTTCGTAAAAGTTTCGGCTATTCGCCACTTGTGGCAGTGTCGTCGCTCTGCACGGTCCCTATAGTCCGACAAGGCTTTATAGGGACCGTGCAGAGCGACGACACTGCCACAAGTGGCGAATAGCCGAAACTTTTACGAAAATTTTACTGTCAAGCTCTAGTCAAGCTACGGAAAATTATAAGATTTCTTGACAAGATTTTAGTATTTTCAAGAATTTAAATGCATTGTTGTATTCCCGGATGTTCTAATACATACAAGAAATATAAAGGCAAATCGAACGATGTAAAATTTTACTATTTTTCTGCCAAAGTATTCACATGCCTTTGTTTATTGAAAAACGAAAGAAATGGATAAAAGGCGGTAAAAACATACGTAAGTATTTAAAAAGTTCCATGAATGTTATGTGCAGACTCGTAAAAACACTGAATTTTGTAGATTATAACCGTAAATTCATTTTTATGAACACAATATGAACATAACCTATAACCGTTGCTTCTTTCAGTAAACATCCAAACTGGCTTCAATCTAGATTGATATACATACATAGGCACCGCTCATTTAATTGGCATAAAGTTGCATCAAAAGTAAGGATAATTTGGAGAAGTCCTGCCAGGAATTCAACACTGAGGATAGTATTGAACTTGAAACATCTTGTCAAAGTGTTGGTTCTCAAAAGGATGATTCTTCAAGTAGGAAAAAGATTAGTAGTGCAGTCTTTGTGTGTTATTTAAAGGATACATAAATGGTGTTTGCACTGATGAGTTCCAGACTGAAATTAGTTAAAAATAATGACAGACAAAAGTTGTGAAGATGGTATCGATCGAATCGCAGAAGGTTGATGAAATAAAAGCATTTATTTTAGTGAACTTGTTTTATTTTATTAATCCACATGCATTTTCAGTAAGATTATAAGTATTTTTGCATAGCTTCATTATTTTATTGCAATATTTATCAAGTTTTTACTTTCTATGCTGATGGATGCTATTAATTACTATTTCAGATATTTTCTTACTTAACTAGATAAGCTTTATACATTTTTATTCACTCTTTCGTTCTTTGTTTACGGGTAGAAAGTAGAAACCCTTTATATTATACTTAATATTATAAAAATATACTTAATATTATAAATGCGAAAGTGTGTCTGTCTGTTAGCACTTCACGCCCAAACCGCTAAACCAATTTTGCTGAAATTTGGTATGGATTTACTTTGAGCCCCGGGAAAGGACATAGGATACTTTTTATCCCGGGAAAATGTACGGTTCTCGCGCGATAAATGCTTTTTGGCGCAACGGAGTAGCGGGCGTCATCTATGGCCGTTCCCTATATTCAATCTATCTCTAGTTTGACATACAACCGATCGCAGCTGACATAGAATTGACATAAAATATATGGAGCTAATGTCTAATGTGAGCTATTCCTATCTCAAGTAAGAGATAGATCAAATATTGGGAACGGCCGTAAGTCTTTAACTTTATTACTTCGATCGCGGATTCTTGGAAATCTGTCGTTGTTCTCGCGGCCGCATGTGGCCACTTGGGAGTGTAAGTATTAAATGATTTTATAGTGTAAAACATAAAAAAAACACTTAAAAACTAGCCAGGGTCAAGGAGATTGCGAAGCCAAAGTCACTCACAAGTTACGTCTTTTGCTCGCATCGTGGCGCTGCTGTCGAATTACGACGCCCTCTATAGTTTCTGCACGGTCCCTATATGAATGTGTCAATGATGTCAAAAGGCGCTGCTGGTAAAGGAGAACTGTCAAACACATGTCAATAATGACGTTTTTGTATGATAGAAGCGTTTAGTTCCTTTTCTCGCCACGTTCATGTAGAGCCTTGTCGAACTATATCCGTCATCCGTGTCATCCACACTGAAATCTGAATCGGATGATTTCTAAACTGACAAAGAACTAAGCTACTGATTTCTGAACGAATATTCGTAGTTGACAGTGACGGGCCGCGGGCGATGGCTGCCAACTTGACATTTTTATGACAACAATACTATAAGGAAGGGAGCGAGTTAAAATAAAGTAGGTATCGATAAAATATTTTAAAAAGTAGCAGCTCTAATGTTGATTGGCAGGGCCCCCGCTACCATTTATTATGTGCAATGCACACGGGCGCCATCCTTTAGGGGCGCTAAATAGCCATCTTTAGGGGCGCCAAAACCAAGGTACCAAAAAATTTGCCTAAAGGGGCGCCAAAATAATTTTTTTGCACACAGGCGCCAGTAGCCCTTACGGGGGCCCTGTTGATTGGTTCAACGATTTTGCACGGCCAAATGTGGAGTACCATTCATAAGTTATTGTCTAGACTCTAGACTATATTATAATAGATCGGTATAAAACTAGTAAATACGTAGATTCAAAGCTCTCAAGACTAATTTATTCAATTGATTGACTTTTAACTATAATTATATAATTGGTAAACAAAACTTATCCGTGTAAAATCTAAAAAAAAAAGTTTCTAACTGTTTATTGTAGGTACAACGGACTGCACTGGATTGTAAAGGTTTTGTTTGAAACCTTATTAGTTTTAAAAAAGAAAGACTGTTTTAATTCGGTGCACTGTCTTCTCAGACCAAGTTCTAAAGTTGGAACTTGCAAGTTCCAACGTGCAACGGGTTTATCGATATTCGATAGAGTGTAGACGATATTATGATGTCACATCCCTAGTCGAACGTTTCACGTTGGCATTTGTGGCATTTACTGTGGCATTTACGTAGCACGATTTTTGGCAGATGGGAATATCAAATAGGATTTATAATTTTCAGATGCAGTAAAATACACGATAGTAAACAGGCCGCGTCGAATTAGTGTAATTTAAGGTGTCGTTCACGCTAAGGAATCGTTTGGTAATCAATAAAAATAGAAGTTTATTTATAAAATGGCATCAAGAGGGGGTGTTATGGTTACGGGGACGAACGGGGCTGATTTCGAGCACAGGGAAAAAGTGGCGGCCCATTATCAAATAAGGTGAGTAACGCGTTTATTTTTATATAATTTGACCGCGGAACGTGATCTTGTAATTAAGAATGTGTGACATTATACTCTTGTCAAGTTCCGTTTTAATTATTTTTAGACAAAAGCGAACCTCTTGACCTGCGTTTGCCGCCACAAATTTGAATTTCGTTCTATTCGATTTAATCGCTGAAAAACTTGTGAAAAACATTGATAGACAAACTTATTTTAATAATAAAATGCTTAAAACATAACAAAGTTGGTCCATATGCTAGTAATTAAAGTTGGATAATACTGCTAAAATACTATTTCTAAGCTACTAATACCTACTACATAATAATTAATTCATCAAGCCCCAAGTGGTGGCATGCAACCGCGATAACAATAGATAAGTTGTTTTTCTCACGATCGACGGGTTATTATTGAAAAGAGAATAAAATAAAAAACTAATTTACAAACGTGACATGCTTGGGTTACAGTAAAATATACAACTCAAGGAACTATAAATATTTAAGACTAGCTTTGAATTTTATAAAATCTAGCTATTGTGTTAAAGCCGAGCCTAAGCTGCTGCCACGCCTATTTAACACTGGCTTTAACTTTTACAAAAACTAGCTTTTGTGTTGAAATAGACGCTAAAGTACAGCCAAACCTAATATTATGGTCAAAATTTGGTTTATAGTTTCTTGCATGAAGAATTGAGGAGCTGGCAAACAGACACAGATGGGTCAAGAGAAGACGATTCGAAAAAAATACTTTTGCACCCTGGTGGACTTGTCCTGTTTTGTTTGCCAGCTCCTCAATTATATTAATGAACATACACACTTACATTCTTTTCACTCAACTTCTAAAACTGTTCTATGTTTGGTTGTATTTAATTTCAATGACTTCAAAGTGATGTCTATGTTTTATATTTCAGTGCACTGAACAAGTCTCGTCTGAAGTACTGTGTGTTCTTTCATCATGTCCTCTTTTTTGTGATGTTGGCTAAATTATCCGCTGATATACTGGACAAGCTCGACATATTTATCCTCGAAATAGAGGAGTTGCAGATACCACAGGTAAGAGTAAATTCTAAGCATTTTTTAATAAAAATAAATTACAACAAGAAATGATTTAAGTTACTGAAAATGTCTCTGAAATAATTGTTTTCATTAAATTTTGCATTAGTTAGTCATTATCTAAAAGTTTTTATTTGATTCATGTAAAAAAATATTTGAAAATTGAAAAAAATTAGTTTTTTAGGTGGGCTCAAGAAAGCCTAAATATTCTACTGCAGCACATTTTACTAACTGATTAAATTTTAATGAAAGTGTCAAGGGTCATAATAAGCTAGTTTGCAAGCTCATGTTAAATATATTTTTTATTATATTACATACTAGATGTCACGTGCGGCTTCGCCCGCGTAAATTAGGAATTTTACGAAAACCGTACATTTTCCCGCAAAAAAAATCCTTATGAGTTATGTCCCTTCACGTAGTCTACGTATAGAGTGTGTGAGATCTGTGACAAATAATATCAAAAATGCTCCAGTACTTCGTGAGATAAATTTTCCCTTTCTATTAATTTTCCCGGTTTTTTCCACATTTTCCTCTGATTCTTCGGTCCTATTAGTCTTAGCGTAAGTAATTTTAAATAGCCTTCCTCGATAAATGAGCTAACACTGAATTTTTTTTTTAAATCGGACCAGTACTTCCTGAGATTAGCGTGTTTGAGCAAACAAACTCTTCAGGTTTTTTTTTTTTTTTTTTTTTTTTTATTAAATAAGGGGGCAAACGAGCAAACGGGTCACCTGATGGTAAGCAACTACCGTCGCCCATGGACACTCGCAACATCCGAAGAGCTGCAGGTGCGTTGCCGGCCTTTTAAGAGGGAATACGCTCTTTTCTTGAAGGTTTGCAGGTCATATAGGTCCGGAAATACTGCTGGTGACAGTTCGTTCCAGAGTTTTACAGTGCGCGGCAGAAAGTTTATAATATTAAGTTAGTAAGGTTTATAATATTAGTATATATTATATTTTTAAATCGCTTGACAAACTCGAGTCTCGATCTAAAAAGACTATGAAACGTATCATGGGACGATGCAGCTTGATGGTATAATATGGTAGTGATGATGATGATGATGATGATGACGAATGTAATTTGCATAGTAGCATCTGCTTTCCGATCTTAAATCAACGCCGAAACTCTCAAACGTGTATCTATAAAGAGTCAGGAGTTCTCCCAGCAGCTTCCGAACCATGGGTGGGTGTCACTGGGTCCAAAATCTTACTTGTTGTTAGCATATGCTCGGAATACTTCTCATGAAACCAAAGTCACCACATATTTCCATATGAATTTTGAGGAGTTCCCTCGATTACCCATGGATTTCTTCATCAGGTCACCATTTTTGTGAACATGATACCAAATTGGGATAATGCCCTATACACCAAAAGAAAAATTTTGAAAATCGGTTCATAAACGGCGGAGTAATTGTTGAGCATAAAAAAACGAACATAACACCTCCTCCATTTTGAAAGTCGGTTAAAATTATAGCCTATGTGTTATTCTGATGTATAAGCTATATTATTGTAAAGTTTCATTAAAATCCGTTCAGTAGTTTTTGCGTGAAAGAGTAACAAACATCCATACATCCATACATCCAAACTTTCGCCTTTATAATATTAGTAGGATATAAAATATTTTACATTCCAGCCGCTATGGTGGGAGTACATCTGGTGTCTCTCGCTGCTGCTGTCCTTCCTCGGGTTGTCGGCCATCAAGCGGAACAACATCCGTTACCTGCGGCAGTACATGTACGGCATCATCGCGCTGGGGCTCGGCCCGCTGCTGTACTGTGTGCTCCACTACTGCGGGGATGTGTGGACGTATTTGACTGCTGACACGGAGGATGATATTGATGATATACAGTTGTGGCAGGTGTGGCTAAATCCATACTATTATTATAAATGCCAAAGTGTTTGCCTGTTACCTCTTAACGCCCAAACTGCTAAACCGATTTTGCTGAAATTTGGTATGGCGGTTTCTTTAACTTTGAGTCTGGACTCTGGGGTACGGACATAGAATACTTTTTGTCCTGGAAAAATTGTTCAGTTGTGATAAACGAATTTTGACGCAACGGAGTTGCCGGGTGATAACTAGTAAATAATGAATTATGTTATAGTTGCAGAAGTCATGTAGATTATAAATAAATATGTAAAGTCTATATGACTGTTACCTCTATATTTTTAACCCATCAATCCCCAAGCGGCAGCCGGCTGCCGCATAAAAATTGAAAATCTATTGAGTCTGATACGATGCGATAAAATTAAGTGGGAGGTGCTAAGCTTAATTTTCATTTACCATATTTCAGGGCTACCCGTACGGTCTACTCTGGTACGCTTTTGTCCTGCTGGCGTCACAGGTCCACTCGTTCCAGCTATACTTCGGCTACAACCTGCTGCGCGCCTGGCGAGCCCGAGGTGCGCTCAGGAAAGCTGAATAGACGTTATACGATAAAGAGTTGTATAGATGTTTGGTTGTGGTGTAAAAGTGCTAAAAGAAGCTATAAGTCACAAAAGAGGTATTTTTATTTACACCTCTACTAAGTTCTAAAAGTACTCTGGTTTTCTTTCTAATGGTTATTCCTTTCAAAATAAATCTTTCATCCAACCAATCATTATAAATTCATATCATTATAATAAATTAATTATTTTCAAATATAGACTTTATGTAATTTTATGCGAGTGGGTAGTTGGGTACTTAATATTAAAAAATATATTTTGTTGCACAAATATACAAATATCTATACAACTCTGAAAGTGTGTAAATAAGGTTTTATTATAATTGTAAGCATCATTAAACTATAAATTAGTACCTCGTTTGAGGAAAAATATTGTAGATTCTAGAAATCTAGCATCTATATTTAAAAAGACTCTATAGTGAATCGGTCTAAATGTCTATAAATTACTTAATATATTGAGGATCTGTTTTACAATCTTTTAGGTTACAAAAAGTTTAACATTAGTTTTGTCTCTATTAGTATATGAAGTGAGAAAGAGATGGAACTTGTTATTCAATTAGAGACACACTCTGTTTAGAAAATGTTAATTTAAACTAAACATAGACTAAAGTGCGACAAAATTTAATGTGTCATGGTATGTATGTGTTGCACAGTAAAAATTACTTTAAAATTGGTAAAGTCTGGTCGCTGGATAGAGAGGTATTTTGGTCATTGATCTACAAAAGCTTGTCTCTTTTATGCGCGAACGAAAATATGAAAATATACGTATAAACAAGATATAAATTGGTCAACGTCCGACTTTCTTTCTATCTGACGACCCAAGTATACGAAATTATACGTAATTTATTTACTGTGCAATAAATAAATACAATGACAATTTAGTCTTATTGAATTTTAGTTTACGTTTTAATTAAATTAAATTTGAACAACCAAAGATTGTAGAACAGGCAATTAAAAATAAATTATATTTTGTACAAAATGATGCATATAATTATTCGTTTGTTATCTTTTGATGAAAAAAGTTGTGGAACTGCCTATGAGTGATTTTGAGAGACTATTTATAATTGTTAGTGTTTTAGTTGTGTGTTAGGATGTGAGGGTGTAAGTTGGTAACATTGTTTTTGAAAAAAAAAACATCCACAAACAAGGCACATTTAAGTAAAACAACTATTCGACAATTGATCTGTTTATTATAGACTCTAGCACACGCCATAATATTATAAAGTCTTATTTTTTCACAAAACCCCCATACAAGTTTTGTGAAAAAATATTTCGATTTTTTTTGGCCGGGTACTGAATGCGTCTATTTGTGGGTAGTCTCTATTTTCCCATAAACAAATGCAAGGTTTTTTGAGGTTTTCTGATAAGAGGTTATCTTTGCACAAGGGTTTTTGATTGGCTAATTTAATATCAACACATTGACCAATCACAAAGGTTATTGAAAAGATGATTGTCAGAAAAACTCAAAACTGGGTTAATCAAATAATTTTTACTTGTGCGGCCCCAACTGTAAATATTTAGAAGTACAACACCCTTGCATCCTAATGAGACTAAAAATATATAAATGTTTTATATAATACATTGTTTTCTTTGATCTTCAATACCTATTGGCACGGGAGCATGAACCAAATGTCTGTATAAAGACATAATAGTCATGAATCATGATCATCACTTTAGTAGACTTTCTTCTCTTGCCCACGAAGACTGGTGTAATTTTAAGGTTGGTAAAACAAGTGTTATTACAGGGATTTTGTAGTTGGCATGCATTTTTTTTACACTAGTGTCTGGCACATTTTTTTATTTTAAATCTTTTTTGCGGCACTAGTTTTTATTTTACTCGTATTTTAATTTTTTTTTAATTAAGAAATGTAATGATTATAAAAGAATCTTATCTTTGATTTTAACTCAGTTTCTTTAGAGAAATTTGTCTAACTTCAAAGTCTTAAACTTTGTTTAAGTTGACGATAGATGGCGCTTTTACAAAACTTTTAAATCGCAATGTTTTTTCAAGGCTTGCGTTTCGGCGGGCTTGTAATGGATCTGGTAAGAGGCATCATCTCGTTTTCGAGAAATTTTGTCGCTGCGATGAGGAATATTAAGCCAGGCATCAAAATAGCGACCTACAAGCGACCGTCGCAGCCCCAAGTAGCTCCAGAGGTTAAGAACTAGAATACTGTATGATAAATTGAGGTTTTAATATGGACAGTCTGTTCGTCTGTTGCAAGACTCGACAGCGCCACATGGAGATTTAAAAATTTAACAATTTTTTGACACTTTCCAACTGCCACCTCAGGCTTAGCATGACCACAGTAGAAATGCAATATAAACTTACGGTCACACTCAGAGACATTTGTTGACGATAAGGCGTCTCCCAGACAGACGCGGGCAGCGGTGGCGGTGGCGGCGGCGGTCAGTTTGTACTGCCACCGCGTGTGTCTGTGTCGTTCCTAGAACTCTCAAGTCATCCATGATCCAACTGACCGCCGCGCCGCCGCCACCGCCACCGCTGCCCGCGTTTGTCTGGGAGATGCCTAAAGATAATATAATCAGTATAATCACTACGTTATGATTAACTTTAATTTAATGAAGAGTTTGACAGACGATTTTTGTCAAAATCTTCATACAACAGTGTAATCGATGTTCGTATCTGAGTGCGGACTGCGGCCGTTAGAGATTTTAACAACTGATAGATTTTCTTTGTGAATCTGCCATTTTGTTTGGCGTAGATAGCAACCATGCTAAACTTTGTAGGGGAGATCTAATCTACTACTAATCGGTACTTGTGTCAAGTAGCTGTTGGAATTATGTCACGAACTTAAAAACCCTCATTCAAAAGTTGCTTTGGCAAAAGAAGGCGTTTGAGGTAACCAAAATGTAAGCAGTAGGCACCTTCAAGATATACGCACAGTAAGCGCACAGTAGATTAGTCTATAGAAATTAGAATTTATTTTTATATCTACTGATCACAAAGTGTTATATTATTTTATAGCAATTTTAATAGTGTAATCTGTGTTATAAATTTTTTATGTAATATGATGTATAATCATATTAATAATATGCTTTGTAAAATGTTTGAAAACATTCTTAACTGTACCTGTTGTGTTTTAAATAGGGAATATGCACTTTTTTCCGACACAAACTCGTATGGAGTTTTCTATCAAACTCTTCATTAAATTAAAGTTAAGTACCTATAGGCTATAGTACATCTCTCTATACCCACTTCAAATATATTAATATGTCAATAAGGAATATTACGCAAAGGTCTAGGCAGAGGGCGCTACTAGCACATACACTATACTGTACACCAGTCACCAGGGGTTCCCAAGGGCAAGAGGGGCGCCCCGCGCCGTGAGTCGATCTTCCGTCATTTTCCGTTAAACCACAAATATTATAAAATAAAATTATACAGAGTAGGCTGATGATTAAATATAAGTTTAAGTATTATTATTTACTTGCTAATCATTAAGGGGTGTTTAATTAATAATTATGTATCTTTTTGATAAAGTAGGGCGCCGTGACAAAACATTAAGACTTGTAAGGGCGCCGCAGGCTGAAAAAGATTGGGAGCCCCTGCTGTATACACTATACAGTATAAGTACCTACAGTAAATAATCCGACCAAAATCCGACATGTTGCACACCTCACAACACGTTACACGACACCTTGTAATACCTATCTATTGACCGAAACGTTATCAAATGACGAACAAAACGTTTTTACTGTCTGCTTTGAGAAAGATATAAAAAGTATCTATTTAAATAATACCTAATAATAGTTTGAGATGTCATACTTTGCTCATCTTACAACAATTAATGTTTATGGAGATTTCTTCTCTATATTATAATATTAAGTATTATGTATAATTTTTTAATTATTATTTTCATATACTTAAGTAGGTACTTAGGTAAAATCGTGCATATTCTCTGACTGTAATTGTTGTAATTTATGTGTTGTAATGTAACTAAACCCTGTAACTATGTACTTGTTTAATGTAAATAATATAGCCTAAATGTTTATTAAAAGCTTGTTTATTAATTTCATGTATAACTGTTCAGTTCTTATCTATTCCTGTACCTATACCTCTATTTTTCATTTCAACCTAAATGTCAAATTATAATTAAGTAGGTAGACGTATCACGTATCTATAAAAAAACTTGCACATGGCAACCCTTAATTTTTTCACTAATATTTTTTTCTTCTGCTTTAGTTCTATCTTCTTCTAGATTCTCTTATGATTGTCACCACAGCTATTTTCAGCATTCAAGTAATTCTGAATTTAACAAACTACTTGAACTAATTTTATTCTAGATAGTCTAATCGAGTTAGGGCGTTTTCACATTATCCGATATCGGTGTCGGACGCCGCGCCGATCCGATATCGGGGTAAGTAAAATCATGTATGAAATAATATGTAGTGTCGGTCTTTCATATTGTCTGGCCCGAAATCGGATATCGGTTCATACATTTTACTATATTTTACTTGCCCCGGTATCGGATCGACATGTATTACAAATTACAATCTATTACAATAATGATGATAAAGTTTGAAATCATATTATGACACTGAAAGTGCTCGCCTCGCCGCTGCCATTCGGAGGGGTTAGTGCGAGTTTTATTCGATCATACGCATCGAGCGCGTAAACGCGAATTTATATGGTATCAAAGCAGCGCCATCTACTGGCTAACGTTGATACTGCTTTGATCCCATATAAATTCGCGTTTACGTCTTCGATGCGTATGATCGAATAAAACTCGCGTGTGGCGCGGCCCTAAATGACAAAATATGTGGCACAGACACGCAGGTAATATAAATAATTAGTAGCAATCGTGAATCGTGATTTGTAATTGCGTTGATGATTCACTCGCTTCTTAACTCAGAAACGACTATATTTTATTCATTTCTTTATTAATTTTTATAGATATACATATACAGACAGACAGACAGACAGACAAAAAACTAACCACATTTTTGGCTTCTATAGCGATCTAGTGACACCGCTTATTATTTTTTGAATATCTTTAATGTACAGAATTCACATTTCTACAGTTTTATTATATGTATAGATTATTTCCAATATTGTGCTAACATTGCATTGTAATATTTCTTAGGTTTTATGGAAGGTTTTTCGGTGGATGTTCGAAGATTCCGGTATAATCTTTATAAATCTGGATTGTTTCTATAAAAATATACAGGTAACTGGTAAGACTATGTATACTTAGGTAATTAGGTATGGTAACAGGTAAAGAACGGTTAATCAATAGTAGGTACCTACCTTATATCTAAAAAGGTCTTGATTTCACTTTTAAAACATTATTGTGTTTTAGTGGAGACAGTTTTATGTAAACAGATTGTGTATAATTAAATCCCAGCAAAAACATACTTACCTACCTGTTAAAATGGGGTCAAGTTTATATCAGCAAATTTTTGCCCTAAAAAAAGAGTTGAAATCCAATCCAATGCCAAGCTTAGATGCACTTCATCGACTTTATTGTGTTCCTGATTTTTCCATTGTGTTTGGTAAAAAATGTTTTGCTATAATAAGTAAAATTAGCTTTGCTATAAAATAATATTAGGCGTCATAATAATCTTATTAATTATAGGTGTACCGTGTACGTACTGTATAGGTGTAGTAGTAACATGACAATACAAGGTGTAACAAAACTAAGCTCTAAGTATAGAGTTTACTGTGAAAATTTCAGCGCTGAAAGAGCAATTTTTTTGTGATTTGTATGGCTAAGCGCCCCAGCGTCATGGATTTTTCCATACGAAAGTGAAAAAAAGTTACTCTTTCAGCGCTGCTACTGTCACAGCGAACTCTATACCGCGGACCCATACACACCCTAAATTAATCACTTATTTTTTTTTACAGCCTGTATACGAAGTACGAACATACACGTCTTTCACCTCAATTTCCGGATAAATTAAAAAAACAAAGTGTCAGCTAATCGGGATTAGGCGGTAAAGCGGCTGTCACACTTGGGCGCGTAAAACGCGGGTAATCTGCTGTGATATAAGCCAAGTGGGAAGCCCTATGACAAGGAACTAAGGCCACTTTACTTAAATCATAAAATACGCCGTTATTTTTATCCAAATTACTAAAGTGTTCCGGTAGAGTCATGAGTTATATAACAGCTAGCCCTCGCTACTTCGTCCAGGCAAGTAAGAAGGGGGGGCGACGCTAGGGGACTGTTCAGGGCGCCGGACAGAAAGGTGCGCCAAAGGAACCCCTTTTTTGGCTACTACCTGGGCGCCGCGCGCCGAAGAAATTTCGCCCAGGGCGTTGGTAGTGCAAAAACCGGCACTGCGGTCTGCGTCTAGGGCGCTGGTAGGAACACTGTTGGGTTTTTGGGAGGTAACCAGGGCTCCGTCTTTTCCCGGGAATGGAATGACCCGTCTCCAGCGCTGCCGAAGATGCATATAGCATTTTCCAATGAAAAAAGTGCTAAAGTGACTTCCTTCCTTCCTCATGTAAGTATGTACGTGATAATACAATTATTATTATCTGATAATATTATGACGATGAGTAATTTAATAATTTTACGAAAAATATAAAGTTTACGTCATACCAGCAAATATTCGTGAATCGATTTTTTTGTATTCGATTCCTATCAGCAGACTGCAGATCCTTCTATCAGCGTAATTCTAAGAGTTATCACTTAACACTTATCAGCAACATTTTTTGTTTTCATATAAGGGTTGCATAACATTAATATTATCTTTGCAACGCGTCAAAGAACTGTACGTCCTACTTACGACTTTATTTACATTTATTTTATGTGAAATAAAGAGGAAAAGAAATTTAACTTTGACAAAAAATATGCATTTAATCAATTCAATTTATTATCCTTTCCATTTTTAGGGTTCTGTACCCAAAGGGTAAAAACGGGACCCTATTACTAAGACTTCGTTGTCTGTCCGTCTGTCTGTCTGTCTCCAGGCTGTAACTCAAGAACGGTAATAGCTAGAGATTTGATATTTTCACAGATTATGTATATCTGTTGCCGCTATAACAACAAATACTAAAAATAAAATAAAATTAATATTTAAGGGGGGCTCCCATACAATAAACGTGATTTTTTTGGCCTTTTTTGCTGTCTCCAGGCTGTAACTCAAGAACGGTAATAGCTAGAGATTTGATATTTTCACAGATTATATATTATATCTGTTGCCGCTATAACAACAAATACTAAAAATAAAATAAAATTAATATTTAAGGGGGGCTCCCATACAATAAACGTGATTTTTTTGGCCTTTTTTGCTGTCTCCAGGCTGTAACTCAAGAACGGTAATAGCTAGAGATTTGATATTTTCACAGATTATATATTATATCTGTTGCCGCTATAACAACAAATACTAAAAATAAAATAAAATGAGTATTTAAGGGGGGCTCCCATACAACAAACGTGATTTTTTTGGCCTTTTTTGCTCTATGTCAAAAATGGCAACAGGTAGGTACTTGATTTTTTCACAAAATCATTAGTTATATGTGTACTTTAAATTTATTAATAATATTAAAATAAAATAAGAAAATAAAGGGGGCTCCCATACAAAAAACACAATTTATGGCCTAATTTTGTTCTATAATGGTACGGAACCCTTCGTGCGCGATTCCGACTCGCACTTGGCCGATTATTATATAAGCTTTTTATTAGCTTCACCTGTATGTTTGTAACCGACTTCTTTAGGCGCGATTTTGACCCACTTTAAACGGCCAGATTTCGTTCAAACTTTGTAGATTTATCGAGGACCGATGACAATACACTAATTTGATATAATTATTCCATTTTTCAATTTGTATGTTTGTATGTTTGTTTGTAACCGACGCTTGATATAAAAAGCGTGTTTAGTTTTTTAACTATTACTTATTTTTTCTTCTTTCCTTGTTGATATGACGAACATCATATTATTATGTTGTCGCTATTTAAAGATAAAATTATGCAAATGCTTTTTAGATTCTACCAATTTGAAGACTTAGGGCCGGGACACAAAAACACGACACGACGACGTATCGTGTTTTTGTGTCCCGGCCCTTGGGGCCTGTTCACCACTTCTGTCAAAAAAGTTGTTTCTGATAAGGTAAACAACTTTTTTGACATATTCTCCATACTTCATCTGTCAAATTATGTGGTGGATAGCCTATTCGACACTTATCAGGAAGTGGTGAAACAGGTTACAGGCCCTAAGACTTATTTAGACGCCGCGCTGCTTGGGAAGTAACGGTTATTTAAGGTAAGCTGTAAATAAAAGCTACATATTTTGTTTACTAAATATTTATTTATTGCCTTGGTCGTGGTAATCGGAGGTACATCACCAGGTGTAATCATCAGCAACCCTGATCATCAGTAAAGTCTCAGCAACCCATTTACCGTTTTGTTCTACCAATCAGCATTCCCGTCGTTGCGTTCTACTAATAATAGAATTAGCAACCCATTCAGTAAGGGCTCAGGTCTACAAATAATACTTAATCAGCAATCCGGACAATAAAGACTGAAGTCTAACTGCCTGATGATTATCAGCGCAAGTTACTATTCATGAGCAATCCGGTCAGCGAACTAACTATCAGCATCCCGGTTATCAGCGCAATTTACTTTTCATCAGCAACCCGGTCAGTGAAGTTTATCAGTCTGCTGATTTTTATTTAGCATCCCAGTTATCTTCTGGTGCTCGGGTGCTACTACTTATCAGCATCCCGGTTATCAGCGCAATATACTATTCATCAGCGACCCGGTTAGAGACGTCTACCAACTATCAGCGTCCCGGTCATCGGGTGCTACTTGTTAGCATCCCGGTTATATGTATAATATAATTTACTATATAATTTACTATTCATCAGCAATCCGGACAGTAAAAATTTGTCTGCTGATTATTCACCATCCCAGTCACCATCAGGTGCTACTAATTATTATCAGCATTCCGGTCATCAGTGCAATTTACTATTCATCAGCAACCCGGAAAATGAAAACTGTTTGCTGATTATCAGCGTCCAGGTCATCGGGTGCTACTTATCAGCATCCCGGTTATCAGCGAAATTTACGATTCATCAACGACCCGGTCGTCGTCAGTGAGATCTTCGGGCGAGGGGCTACGGGAGTCAGCTTCGGGCACGCAGCGACGCCACTTCGCACGACGGTTCTGGAACCAGGTCTTCACCTAGAAAGAAAGTAGTTATCCATACTAATATTATAAATGCGAAAGTGTGCCTATCTGTCAGTCTGTCTGTTACCTTTTCACGCTCAAACGGTTGAAGCGATTTTGCTAAAATTTGGTATGGACAATGGACATACTTTGAGTCGCGGGAAAACATATGTCCATATACTTTTCATCCCGGAAAATAAGCTGTTCCCAACTTCCCGATAAACGAATTTTGGCGCAACGGAGTTACGGGCAACATCTAGTTGACGATAATTTCTTTACAATGTCCAAAACCATTTTTGAGGGAGATTTCTTCAGTCTGCTATGCTGAGTCTGCTGGTATCTTCTATTCTCCGGGCCGGGCTAGTTCCCGAACCGGTGGTAGGCACCATAGTCTCGACGTTCAGAAAAGATTTTGTAAAAAAACTAGGAATAAAGTTTTTGAAGTGAAAACTTCTTTAGCGGCGTTGAGCACTTTTGTGGGATGGGTAAAAACTGTGAAACTCGCGTCAGGTCACGTGTGCTGATCGAAAAACCGTAAGAGTACGGTTGGAGAGTAGTAAAAATGCACAACGTTAATAACCAAGTTTTCACTTCTGCTGGCACTCCCGGAGTGCAACCCGTATTTTTTTATTTGTGATAAAGTTATTTGATTTGATTCTCACCTGTCTATCAGTGAGTCTCAGACTGGCAGCGAGCGCCCGCCTCTCATCAGGACTGAGGTACTTGGCTGCGGAGAACCGTCTCTCCAGGGCCTGCGTCTGCGCCGCGCTGAACCGCACCTGCCCGCCTTTCCGCCGTCCGCCCATGCCCCACCAGCAGCAGCCACCCACGCCTGAAATACATTTTCATTAGACGACCTCTGGTGTGGCAGCTCAAGCCCCCCCAAGTAGAGCTGCCACAAGCCGGGGGTCGCGGGTTCGAATCACGCCGATGGAACAAAAAGTTTTCAATGTTCCTGGGTCTTGGATGTGTATGATATTATGTAACATAGATTTAATAGGTAATAAAAATCTTAATTATACATAATATTATTAGGTATATGTATATTATAAAAGTATTAAATATATTTCCGTTGTTTAGTAACCGTAACACGTCAAGTCCTTCAGATACGTACTTACCACGGGACCAGACTGACGTGGTGTGAAGCGCCTATAGATATTATTATAATATTATTATTCAATCTAAGCCCCAACAAGCCAAATCAATACTTTTTAGGATTCCGTATCCAAAGGGTAAAAATGGAACCCTATTACTAAGACTTCGATGTCTGTCCGTCTGTCTGTCTCCAGGCTGTAGCTCAAGAACGGTAATAGCTAGAGAGTTGAAATTTTCACAGATTGTGTACCTATATCTGTTGCCGCTATAACAACAAATAAGTACTAAAACAAAATAAAATAAATATATATTTAAGGGGGGCTCCCATACAACAAAATATGTGATTCTCTTTTGCTCTATTATCAATAATGGCAACAGGTAGGTACTTGAATTTTCCACAAAATCCTTAGTTATGCTTGTACTTTAATATGTAATAATAATAAATTATTAAAATAAAAAGAAAATAAGAGGGGCTCCCATACAAAAAACACAATTTTGGTCTAATTTTGCTCTATAATGGTACGGAACCCTTCGTGCGCGAGTCCAACTCGCACTTGGCCGATTAGTCTCTATCGCTTCTGTATAGAATCGCTGTAGGGTTTTTCGTGTCAAATGTCGTGTCGGAGTGAGTTCGGAGTCGGACAGACATAATAATATTATTATGATATTATAGTCGTGACATGTGGAGTGTGGACGCTATTTCGTGACATAATATTATGACAGTCGTAAAAATGATCGAAACATCGTAAAAATGATCGAGACGTGAAATTAGAAAAGCAATAATTTTCCTCAATAGATATTATTACAAACATAATCCTTCTGCTAATTGGTAAAAAAATAAAAATATTACTCCAAATTATTATGCCTATAAATACCTACATAGATAAAGATTATCTTTAAAAGTTAAAATCCTTTTGATGTCTAATCGAATACCAATTACCAATCGTATATCAATAATAATACGGTTATTTTTTGTTTACTATCCGATAAGCAGATTGTCCTAATTGTTAACTTGTATCAGTTATTCCGATAAGAATTCGTTTAAACGATTGCTTTATCGAGTGGTAAACGCGGAAAACTCAATTTGATGGCTTGTTAATAGCACTTTAAATGTTCAATTAGGTATGACTTGTAAATTACTTGTATTAAATTCCACCAAGACCATTTTTTCTAGATTCTAGACCATAGTCTCTGAGATTTTTTCCTGAAGTCTTTCTGAAGTTAATTCATGAATAGATAAATTCTTGTCAAATAATCTAACAAGGGTTTGGTTTGAAGTTTGAACTCTAAAGGACAGAGGACAGAATATTTTCTCTATCTCTTTAGTCATTACTCATTATACAAGGTGTAATTAAAATAAGTAATAATATTTTAGGGTATGTATGTGTCCCTTATATAGATTTCATTGTGAGAATAGCAGCTCTGAACGACCATCATTTTTTGGGCAAGCGCATGAGCGTCATGAATTTTCCCATACAAAAGCAAAAAAAGATACACTATCAGCGCTGATACCACGCTGATACTATCATAACGAACTCGATATAGGGTACCCGTACAGACCCTGAAGTATTATCCCTTAGTTTTGTTACACCCTGTATACATTCTCTATATTATTTCATTATTTAAATATTAAAGTCGAAAGTTTAATAATTGTTTTTTGTTTAGATATAAATTATTAACTTTATCAGTATTAACCATATTATCATAATCGATATATCTTGTTCAATAAGTATTAGGTATGTATTATCTCTATTAATTTATTTAATAACTTTAATCTACTGTGTGATTATCGATTAGTACAGATTAGTGATATACTACTTTATTTTATAATCTTGGCTTTTAGTTATTTTTTTATTTAAATATTTTTTGATTTGGAAAACTTACAGAAACACGAAATATACATACATAATTATAATATATTCCGTGTACAGAAAGATTAAAATAAAGAGGAACAGGTATTTCACTACTTACTTATCTACTTGTATGTGTTACGCTCAAAGACCGAAAACGCTCAGTGAGCCAAAAAAATAGCTCACAACGCGTTGTGGTCACAGTGAAACAGCCACGATGCGAAATTCGCTTTGTGGCTCTAATGAAAACGGCCACGACGCGTTCTGGCAATCGCAAAAAGACCATAACCACAGAATATATAATAGTACTCCGCCATAACGCGAAATTCGTGTTGTGGCTGATATAGTTCTATTCATTTTTCTTGATTTGTTTTTGATTGATTAATCGTCCATAGGTATGGAAGACTATATTTGAATTACCACGCGTACTACAAAATATTTTTTCTTTTACTAAATCACTGCATAACGTGCTTATCATTATTATTTATAAAATATCCATAGTTCCATTCTATCCATACTAATAATAAAAATATGATTTTATTTTAATTTATATAATTTAAATTATATAATATAATACTACTAGTTGATGCAGTAATAATAGTAATATATCATCTTCCATACCTATGAACGATTAATTAATCAAGAACCAATCAAGAAAAACGAATAGCATAAATCAGCCACGACACGAATTTCGCGTTATGGTCTTTTTGCGACTGCCAGAACGGGTCGTGGCCGTTTTTTCACTATGACCACAAAGCGTTGTGAGCTATTTTTCCGCTCACTGAGCGTTTTCGGTCTTTGAGCGTAACATATGCAACTGAACACTATTTTATAATATTAATGAAATACCTAACTATAGGTCGTTCATTAATACTCAAGTAGTGATCGATTTGTCTTGGTCATGGAAGTGGTATTTAAAAATAACATACTAATAAGTAAATGGATCCTAAAAATTTAGTTTAAAAGTTAACTTTTTGTTATATCATTGACCATCAGATTAGAATGAACTAAGCACAAACTTTAGCACTACAATAATATGTAACATTCTTCTTCAGGTACGTAGCACGGGGTCAGACTGACGTGGTGTGAAGCGTCCATAGGTATTACATAATATTATAATATTTCTTATATGTAAATGTATAGATAAATTATTCTCTTATAATATACATAATAATATTAATAAAGTAAATTCCATTGTGCAAAATTTGTTAGTAAAATTTAATTAAACCTAAACTTAAATAAAAAATAGTTGGATTGAAATTGTTTGGGTGCTTTTACGAATATAAAAATTGATACTTGTTTACTCTTTTGCTACTCATGTTTTCATTTAAACACTTATTTGTTTTACTTCTCATTTTACCACTTCGTTTTACCTACCTCTATCAGCGCCATATCTCATGGTGTAGGGTGTCAACGTATTCAGTCCGGTCCTCATGGTCTCGTTCAGCATTGGCTCGCTGTAGAACACCGGTCTATCCATATAGCTCTTCATCTTATACCACGGCATCCGAATCGGGGTCGGATACAAAGGATACGTGTTCCTCCTCTGCTCTAAATTCACTCTCATCCTCTCCTCGAATTCCCTCTGATTCATTCTCTCCAGCTCCAAATTCCTCTCTCTTCTTCTCTCCGCTTCGAAGTCTTGTTGATTTATATTCATTCTCTCAGCTTCTGATTCCCGCTGATTAAAAATCATTCTCTCTATTTCTAAGTTCCGTTGATTTAAGTTCATTTTAATCTTTTCTTCTGTATTCTGTTGGTATATCTTCATTCTCTCTACTTCTGAATCTGGTTGGTTTAATTTCATATTAATTTTGTTTGCTTCTAAATCATAATGATTAAAGTTCATTCTGATTTTATTTTCTACCTCTCTCTGTACTCCGTTAATCTCCTTCCTCTGTTCTCTCATCTCTTCATAGTTCACTTTCAACTTTTCAACTTCTAGCTCTCTATGAGCTTCTGCTACATTTATGATAGGTTCCTTTTCTACAGGCTTAGCTGGTTCGCGGCACACGAATTTCTCTTTCGGTCCATCACTAAGGTTTTTGTAGGGATTTTTGGAGTCCCTCAGTATGTCTTCTATAAGGAAGGAGGTCCGTTTTTGTCTGCACGCGCACATTTCGGCGTCCCGGTCTACACTGGACAATCCTTATCAGCATTTTAGTAATTGATATCTACTTGTTAAATGGACGCGTTTAATCTAATTGTATCTGATAGGTGATTAGCGATATCGTTGCTGAAATTTAGACCGTGTGCTACATAATATTAAGGGTCCGTTTTTGATTGTGTCTCTATGTTTGCCGAGGAATCAGTATTGTCAATGATTCTATAATGCATGTTCATGGGGTTGACAGTGAGATTAGTGGTTACAGAGTGGTGTGTAGGTGCGTCAGGGGCTGTCAGTTTTATTATATTGCCACCCTATCTAATGGCTGCGCTAGTGATTGCGTAAATGTGTTTTTCCTTATTCTTTTTATCCGGAGATAAAAAATTATGGATTTTAGTGGCATCGAGGCTTCAAAACAGCTGAACTGATTTTGATACAGAGTAAAATATGATTTCACGGGAACATTTCACGCACTAAAATTGCGTTTGTCCTTCTCTGTATTCTATAAATGTACTAAATTTCATGAAAGTCGGTTAAGTAGTTCCGGATCCTTTTGAATGAAAGCAAACAAACATTTTACTATTTATAATATTACAAAATATACAAGTCATAGGTAGTTTATTATCGTTTACATTGTAGTATTTCCACACTGTCTGCATGTGCAATCCGTAGTTTATTGATTTCTTCTATTTTAACTTATCTGACCAACTTTATCGTGATACTATTAGTGGAAATGCAAGTTTGTTACATATTCAGCTGAGCCGATTTTAAACACATCAGCTTTGCCACGATATTTTTAATTTCCGACGAAAATAGCAAAGTATTAAAATAATAACAAGTCTTGTCTGTAGTACCATACTAAACAAATAAAAAAAATCAGGAGCCCGCCTTTTAGTCCAGTAAAAATTTCAACAGCAGGATAGTTATGAATTATTTATGATGAACATAATATTGGACTGCAAAAAGTGACGAAGAGTCTAAATATTCAAAATTAGTAGTGTATAGTTATATTATATAATTATACTCTTTTTAACGTTATCAACATTGATATAATATTCATGAGCCATTAAGACGAAAAATAATTAGTAGTTACCTTGCGGTTCTTAATTTTAAATCTAACTTTGGCGTCAAATAATGATCGAAAGCAATTGGATTAAAGGTACAAAAAAGTCTTTCACACTGAAGTAAAATAAGAAGCAAATACCAGCTAAGGTTAAAATGAAAGAATAACACAAAAGACACGTAAAAATCGCTGAATAGGTAACAAAATAATCTACACCCTCAGACGGGGAAAGCCCTTCTGAGACAAAAGGTTTACCTCCCTGATATTGGTTTTTCTGCCTTTTGTGAGGGCTGAGGGCTCGAGAGGGCTGGGAGGGGGGTGGGAGGGCTAATTGTCCTTTAATTGGTGCGTTTTTCAGTTCGAGTTGTCTTGCTGAATTGCGCTGAATTGAGTATTGACTTGCAAAGAATGCGGAAAGATTCGTTCGTCGTTCGAGGGGCTTGAATTAAGTTGCGGTGTGGTAGAGCTTCCTTAATGTTTCGTCAGTCTGATACGATATAGATCTGGATATCTAGAAGAGAAATTATTAGACCGTTTGTGATGAATTTTGTCTGGTTTTTTAGTGCTCAGTAGTATGTACCTAATACCTAAAAACTTGGTATGTTCTTAAATAAAGTTTATTTATAAGTTTACACTAGAATCAACCTTTAATTAATGAATAACACTCTCTTATTATAAACCTTTGTGACGCACCGAAACTTTTCTTTTTATAGCTAAATCGAAAATTATTTTTAACCTTAACCCTTTGTTTTAGAGTTCAATTTACCGTGTTAATAGATTAGTGGTTATGTAGCAGATTTGTCCTAATTGGGGGTTTTATTGTGAATTGTTTAATTGTTTGTTAGTGAATGTGTTTGTTTGTTGTTTGCTTGGTATTGTTTGTTCGTTGAATGAAATCGAAAGCTCTGAGGAAGAGGGTTTTTATAAATGCCTTTTATCTACTTATATTATAGGATATAGGATAATATTACGTTTCGAGACTTTGCAGAATATACTCCTGAATTTTCTATGACAGAAACTTTACAACTTGAAAAAAATAAATCGCTATACCACTGCTTGACTAGAAGTTTATTATTTCTGTATATAATTATAAATTGTAATAAATTATACTCTCTGTCAATTTGTTTTGGTCCAAACTCCAAATGTAATCCAAAAATCAAAACTGTTATGCCTTTGGAGGTATATATTATACAACGCGGTTAATATTTAAAATTGAAGCATTAAATTATAAGCATTGTTTTAAATATGATGTAGGTATTTAAAGAAACAAAATACGGAACCCTAAAAAAAGATCAATGAATATGGAGTATAACTTACGTTGTACCTACTAACCTACTATAGCCACTGTTTAGTAAACTGCGGAATAACTATAAACTAAAGTCATAGTATAACTAAAGTGGATTATTATGACAGTGGTTAAATCAAAGAACGTTACATCGTAGTGAGGGGACGGACCACGAGGTGTCGAGGGGATATTAACGATCACTTAGCGATGCTCGGGATTATAGGAATGTGCTTCATCGATATTCGACGATTGTCCATACTAATAATTAATACTCATGTTAAAGATATCTTGGTTTGTTAATTGTTTCCATTAAGAAAACTACTAGATTGATTTGGAAACTTTTTAGCAAAGATAAAAGGGAGAAAGAGTAGAGAAGTGGAAAAGTTCAATCAGTTTTCCTTTTCTACGCTATCTAGTTAATGGAACCTCCCATTTTTTTTGTAGAAGAAAGAAGAAAATAGGGGACTCTCCTATTTTCTTTGTAGGTCCTAACTACCAAGAGCATAAGCGATATGCTTACTTTATGCTCGATCTTCCTGAAATCATAGCAAAGGGTTTCCCCATTTAGTTACTGCTGTCGATCCTAATGACATAGAAAATGTTGAAGCAGAGAAGTGTGTTTGACCAAAGCCCTTTAAAAATACACCTATATGTGATCGCATGTTCAATACTTGATATTGGTTTGTCGCATTTTATTTTATCTTTTACCATTTATATCAGGCATCTTGGCTCAGGCATTTTAAGTGGCAGTTCCTGAGTCATCGACATTGTACAAGACACATCCCTACATCGTTCAAACTGTATTGATTGTGTATTTTTACCGCGGCCCACCTGATTGGAGAGAACTCTAACAAGAATTATGTGGACAGGACAGGACTCGACGAAAATAATCGCAAATATAATGGCTTCCAATATATTATAGTAAGTTTTGTTGAGTTACGCCAAAGCAGACCAGCTAGCTTCATAGTGCCCAAGAATATGAGCAGTGCCTTCGTTTTTCTTCTTTTTCTTTCGTAACACTGTACTGTAGGATATTTTTGCCAGTATTCGAAAGAATAGTGAGATATCGGGTGAAGCACCAACTTTTTGCATACTCATCCGACGCATGGGCTATCTCTCCTATTAGACAATCAGGTGATCAGCCTGCATTGTATTGGTTAGTTAGAAACAACATTTTTCCAACGCAGGAACCAAATTCACGACCAGTCATCACTAAAACACTATCGTCATCATATCACCTGATTAGGTCAGGATGGCTATGATTTTAGATTGTATTCTTAGGCTCTATGTATTTAGGTGTATTTCGTTTCTCTATGTATTTTGTAAATGTATTTGCTTGACTCTATGTAGGTGTAATTCTTTGACTTCATGTTGGTATAATTTTTGGCTCCATGTTATACTTAGATGTATTTTTTGGCTCTATGTATAATGTACGTGTATTTATGTACGTGCATTTTGGCATTTCGTTCGCTCTATGTAGGTGTACTTCTTTGGCTCTAACTAGAAAGAGCGTAAAAAATAGCTTGTCGAAAAATTATTGAGTTCTATAAGAATTAGTTCTTGTTCATAACGGTGACACTATTGTACGAAGCAATCAGTTTTTTAATATAAAATTAGGCAAACGAGCAAACGGGTCACGTGTTGGA
Source organism: Plebejus argus (assembly GCA_905404155.3). Taxonomy (NCBI): domain Eukaryota; kingdom Metazoa; phylum Arthropoda; class Insecta; order Lepidoptera; family Lycaenidae; genus Plebejus; species Plebejus argus. The sequence continues at coordinate 25,265,489 of FR989926.1, forward strand.
AAGCAAGTCACCCATATACACTTTACTTTATCGGAAGAGTTGCAGGTGCGTTGCTGGCCTTTGCTTTCTTCTTGAAAGTTTGCAGGTGGTATCTATCCGGAAATAATGCTGGTTCTTTTGTTTTCTGGGTTCCGCATACAAAGAACTACCGAGCTCCTTATTTTAGTAAACTTCAGTATTCCCAAAAGACTTTCTGTAACAATAAAATCCATTAACTATTTCCCCATTAACATAAACCGTTTGATATCAAAAGGAACTATAAATTAGTATTAACAGCTCCATCAAACCTCGGAAACCGTGCACTTAAGTCATACTTAAGTCATCATTATCGTCTCGTCGTAAACCGTCAATAGGGTGGGTTAATGAGGGTAGAGTTTATCGGGGTAGGTGGTGACTGGTGGGGTTCCGTATTATTTTACTACAAATATATGAACAGATAGACTGGCATATTACATCAGCAATATTATTAATGCGAAAATGTGTCTGTCTGTTACTTCTTCACGCCCAAACCGCTGAACTGATTTTGCTGAAATTTGGTAAAGTATCCAGATACTTTGAATCCCGATGGATATTATACTTTTATCCCGGAATAATGTACGGTCCCCAGTTTCCATGCGATAAAAGAATTTAGGCGCAAAGGTCTTGCGGGCGTCATCTAATCCTTTTATAAAAATTTTTAGGTCGCAAGTGCTTTTTTACTTTTAAGAAACATCATATTTTTTCGTCCGCCCCTATGTCCTCCTATTCTAGTCAATTCATTTACTATCAATTTACCATTTGATTCAGTCTGTCTATCGTTTGTAAAACAACTAGTTCTTTTCCCAAAATGGGAGGATGGGAGCCAAAATGGAAGGGTATGTTTTGGCAGTCTACGTATGTTTGTGCGTTATATTAACCTCTTCAAAACATTCAAAATAACAACTATTAACCACTTCTAAATAATTCAAAAGTTACATTAAAGGTTTTTACTTTAGCCCACGGATCCCTGTGACGATAAAGTCTTTTACGAGCTACCTGTGGCTCCCGTCAGCCGTCACATGTGACGCGCGTCACAGCGTCACAGTGACGAATGTGTGTGTCACGGAACAAACTTTTTGTCGAGGGACCAAAGAATTGATTTGTTTATAGTTACTTTACCCGATACAGGAATCTCTTCTAAAGGGCCATAATCACAGATTTTTCAAAGCATAATGGTCTTTTAGGTACTATAAGTTACTACGAGTACTTAGCATAGATTTAAGTAAACTGTAGCATATTCTGGTACCTATTAGGGACTTTTTTAACCGACTTCCGTCGAGTCGATTTAGTTCTATGTAAGATACGTATAACAGAAGGAACTTTTTAGTTAAATATAATTGACTAGATAACGGCCGCAACTCCGTTGCCCCAAAATTAGTTTATCGCTCGGGAACCGTACATTTTTCCGGGATATAAGGTATCCATACCAAATTTCAGAAAAATCGGCTAAGCTGTTTGAGCGTGAAGAGGTAACAGACAGACAGAAACACTTTCGCATTTATAATAATTAGTATGAATGTTGATACTTTAATTCAAGTTAATTAAAGGTCAATCTGAATAATTATTATGTGGTTATTTTTTGTATCAGAGCGGTTTGAGTTGAGAGTTCAGAAAACTTGAAGTCGAGCATTATAAACCAATGCTGGTTTATGCTCTAGCTTGGAGTAGGGTAGCAAATGCAGTCGTACGCGCGAATAACTACTAGCTATGTTGTGCGAGTTTAATGTCAAAGATTATGATAAATATAATATTAAGCAAATAAATAGCTAGGATGATAATGAAGTAAAAACTTGTAGTTTCATAGCTACGAGGACACACACACACATTAATCTCGGCGAAGACACGGCGCACTAATTATTACGGGGCAATTAAAATACTTCGCTCAAACAATGAAGCAACTGATCGATGGGCGAGTACTTAAGATTCCCAAACCCAAACCCCAAAGCGCAATCGCAATATGAGATCTCTAAAATGAAGAACACCGCTGCCTGCAAATGTAGAGTCTAAATTCTATAACTCTATAATACATGACGGGGGAAAGTTGCAGCAGTTTTCTATCGACTTTCAAATCAAATCAAATCAAATCTCTTTATTGCCAGAATGTTGTACAAATACAGGTCTTATAATAACTACTTAGATCTAACATTCTGCCATAACAATGGCGTGCAATTAAATTATTAAGTTTAAACATACTTATATAAAATTATTTATTATTAATATGTCATCACCTTAACAAAACAAAAGGTATATCGAGGTATATATTAAAAATTTTTGGATATATTATTATTATTATAATTTGTCAATTAAAGAAATATATAAATACTTAAGCCTCATAAAATGATAATTATAAATAGATTTTAATTTGATTTATGTCATATTATTGTGATATTTTAATTATTTTATTAAATTGCATTATTTTTCTTTAAATGTCAAATTTTTAACTAATTTTATTACATACATATTATACATTGCATTATTTTTCTTTAAATGTCATAAATTCGTTTAATGTATAAAAACAATTGTTTAATAGCCATTTAGTAATTTGTCTTTTAAAGTTAAGTTTGGTCAATAAGTAAGTGTTATAAATGATGACTAAACTTCAATTTACTGAAGAGATTGACAGATAATGTTAATACTTAAATGTAAAATTTTTAAATTAAAAAAAGCAGTTAAAGAACGTTTGTGTGCTAAAGCGTATTATAAAGTCAATGATTTCATCGAGGACAGCACACCTTGGGAATAGGGTGGCTCCATGCAGGTTACTTTACTCTTATTTTTGTTACATAGCTGTAATCCAAAACATTGTTACATTATTTTATTTTAAAAGATTAATTGAAGACGTGAGTGGAAGAATCGAACAAGTAACATTTCGTAACATACGGACAATAACTCATTTTTTCCCTAGTTATTTTAATAAAACTTGTAACTTATCTACTTCATAACCTAGTTAATATATCTGGCTACACATATAATCCATAGTTTTTCTATTTCAAATAATTTTTCCGGCCCTAAAGCCTCCATAAAAGCAAAAAAAAAACAGGAAGTTTTTTCATGTTAATTACCTTATTCTTCCACTCACGTCTTGAATTTTTTCTCACTTTTTTTGGTAAAAAAGTGGGCCCCGTGCGAGTTTCTTACGCCGCGCCGGTTCTTCTCGGCGGGTTAGTTTCCGAACCGGTGGTAGGCAACGTAGTTTCTTCGTTCTTTCTACGACTTTCAAAAAGTGTATCATGGTACCCATTTTGAATAAAAAGATATTTTATTTTATTTTATTTGTTTAAATTAATTACATGTCTCAGGGCGAAGCCAAACGAGCGTAATTTGTGAGTCGTGAGCCACAGAATTTCTGCCGGGCAGAATTTTTTGTCATACAAATGACAACTCATTTTGAGTCGCCGTGTGAATCAAACATGACTTTTATATGAAATTTCTGCCCCGCAGAAATTACGCTCGTTTGGCGTACGGAAGTAACTCTCTAGAAAACTCTTTATGGACACAGACAAAAACAATATAATAAAATCACTTCGATATAACATTGTGGTGAAGGCGATATTTTGAGAGCTTATATTTATTTGTTTTTTATGTAAAGCTGTGCTAATTTATAAATTAAAAATAAACAAATTCTGAAAGTGACCTAAAATGATTTTGAATTCTTATAATAATATAAGGAATCATTATTTGTACATTTTTTGAACATTGTTTTTTTAAACACAACAAAAAAAAAGTCTCCTGTCGATCCCAGTCTCTACAAGCCGCCCACGACCTATGAGGTCTGTTGTCGTTTTGTGAAGCGACTGGCGACACGATTAAGCGAACAACCTTTAATTGCTGGGTCCGTATTCTCGTCACTCGAATGTTGCCTCGATCGCAGGCCATCTAGCCGTGATACACTTGCTATCTTAAGCACGAGTGTGATGGGCTACGATAGTAATGACTGATGACATTCCAGGCTTGAGGATCGAGCCCCTGGCTCTTGATTGTTCTCCCATAGTCAGATAGACTACAGTATGAAATATTGCAAAGAAGACTCAAACGCGTTTGATGAAACTCACTCGAGATTATTGTCTAATGTCTAGTGCAGAGGTTCCCAAACTGTGCGCCGCGGCGCGGGTGCCCTGGTGCGCCCAGCGCCTCCTGCATGGTGCACTTAATGCCTTTGCAAGAGGGGCGCCGTGAGTCGATCTTCCATTATTATCCGAAACCACGAATATTATGAAATAAAATATAATATGTATTAACTATTAATTATGTAAAGCAGGCAGATGATTAAATTTTTTTTTTATATTTTTATTCAGGAAATTATTATTATTATTTTCCTGCTTAACTGCTATGTATAATAATTGAAAAATATTGGATTACTATTTAGTGTATTATATATAGTGTTTAATACATTAACTGTGTCCCAGCTCCACCACTTCTTCTTGTTTTATTCTAAATACTATAATGTTTTGTGCGACAGATAGCTTTGCTTTGACAAACTTACAAATTGTAATTTTAGCCTTACAAAGGTACTTAAACTGTAACTGTCTTTGGTTGCCTCATTATTTTTAGAGTATCCAGCGTCTAAGCTATAGATGCAAATGTTCTGACTTCTGAAACACTCAAAACAAGAACACAATCAAAACCAATAGCCGGCAAACGCTGGGAAACGTCAGGCTAAACAAAATGGCCGTCACTTACCATTCCCGCCGTCAGTCGTATTTTGTTTTATTGACGCGCTTAGCTTAATAGTCCACGCTCCCGTTTAATACAGGCTGATACAAAATTATCATCAACATCTAAGGGTCAATTCAGACCGCAAAGCGACGCGTAGATGCATTTCTAAATTAGTATGGATTTGACAGATTCGCAAGACGTCTCACGCTGACGACACCTGTCAAATCCATACAAATTTAGGTCGCATCGCGTCGTGCCTCGCCTCGTCGCGTTGCGGTCTGAATTGACACAAGTTCCACGCGGTCGGAGTTAGTAAGAAAACCGGTGAGAGCCGTACATTTTCCCTAAAAAGGGTAGCGTATATTACTTCACCGTAGTTATGTCTGTGCCAAAATACATAAAAATCAGTACAGTAATATAATATATGTTAGAAAAAATATAAGTCAATTTAAAGCTAAAAGAGATATTCACTGTAGGAATACCAGAAACAAGCACAAGCTAGGTTTGCCGGTGATCAGACTTAGTAAGGTCAGTAAGTCTTTTAAAGGTCAATGTATACGCCTTTACAATAAAGTCCTTGAAAACGTTCAAAATCTTTCCATTAATAAATTTAAAAAAGTAGTCAAAGAACGTTTGTGTGCCAAAGCCTATTATAAGGTCAATGATTTCATAAACGATGGCACATCTTGGGAGTAGGATGGCTTCTTGCAAGGCTACTTCTACATTAGTGAATGACTTACAATTATGTTGACATTGTATTACGACATTGTAAATTTTATTTTAAAAGATAAATTTTTTTCTCACTTTTTTTGGTAAAAAAGTGGGCCCCCTGCGAGTTTCTTACGCCGGTTCTTCTCGCCGGGTTAGTTCCCGAACCGGTGGTAGGCAACGTAGACTTCTGACGTTCAAAAAGTGAATTCATGATACCTATTTTGAATAAAAAAGATATTTCATTTCATATTTCATTTCATTTCATTTCATTTCATTTCATTTCATTTCATTTCATTTCATTTCATTTCATTTCATTTCAGTAGTAGTTCCTGAGTTTAGCGTGTTTAAAGAAATAAACTCTTTCGGTCTTACCACAAAAAACTAAACATATTCTATTGGACAGTTGTTTTGAGACCATTTTGTATTGAAATTTTCTCTGATCATTAACTGTTCAACAGGTGTTTAAATCTTTTGTAGTAAGACCGTTTATATTCTAGCACAGCTATAGATCACTTTCTCGCATTTTAGATGAAATTTCTGCTGTCAAAGGGATATATTTGTTGAAATTCAGCTGTTTTATATGTGTTATTAGTTCAAATCACCCTGTATAGCCCCATTAATAACACAATCGGGATCGTAGTTATATTTTATCGTGTAGCGTAGTTAGCTGTTTCCCAGAAACCCGACGTACGTGGTGTGTATGTTAAGTGAGGTTTTAACGCGGTTTAGCTACTTGTCTACTTTATTGGCTTTTTTATTGATTTCAATTTGTTAATGATTGAGCAATTTAAGTTACTTTATAGGACAGTTATTTAAAATTTTAAACTATATTGGTAACATCTGCATTTTGTATAATAATATATGACAATAGGATATTTAGATTTTATGAAGTCTCTTTTTTTGATTGCTAGTGCTTTAATGCCCGCTAGGTCACGAGTGCGGTTCGGAATCTCGTTTTAAACTCTGTGAATACACGAATTATACAGTGCCTCTAATTGTAGGTCGGTAAGCGAACAAGACCTAAGACAAAACAACGCATGTCGGGGATAGGTAGTAAAAAATAATTGCAATATCTGTAGAGTGTAGAGGGTCTACGGCGTAGCGTCGCTTAGACTCGCACGGGTACAGAGTTAGTAAACTGATAATATTATTGTATATTTTCTCAGTTAAATGAATTGTGTTCCTGTTCTTAAACCATAAGTGAAATGAAGTTCACCGGGTCATCTAGATTTAAATCATCATCATATCATCATCATATCAGCCTATATTCGTCCACTGCTGGACATAGGCCTCTCTCAATAAACGCCAAGATGGACGATCTCCTGCTACTCGCATCCAACATGGGCCCGTAACTAAACGGAGATCGTCGTCCCACCTAGTTGGAGGTCGACCTCCAACTAGGTTTAAATACAAGTATATAATTCTATCGTAAATAGTAAATAATAATTGACTATACATAACACAAGGCGCCATTTTTATAACATGGCGTCAATTGAACAATAGTCAAGTTAAATGACATGGAAGCTCAATTATTTGTTTAAATACATGTACCTATTGTATGTAATGTACACAATACACCGGCCGGTAATATGTCAAACGTTGCGGCGCTAACAATGCCTGCACATACAATCAGCGGTAAACCACGCTCGTTCAAACATGATGCGCGCTTTGATAACTGGTTCTCAATCTTTCTTTCCATGAATGTAGAAAAAAAGGCGGACGGAGTCTTATTATACACTATATTGTCTTCAAAGTCGGCCAGGTTGACTGCATGTATACGGTCCGCACGCGTAACATTCTTACGCTAGTCGGCCATTTGACAGCAAAACATGAAATCTCCAGTAGTCTAATTAATTCGAAACTTTGCATACGTAGAGCCAATGAGAATGCAATAATTAGTTAAATTAAAAAACTGAATTCGAATATATTAAATAATAAATAAAATATGAAAATAAATAAAGCGTGTTTATTTTTGGTTTTAAACTATTGTTGTTCGATAATAAATAATAATTAGGTGATCTAGAACTAGCTTGGTGTACTTATTTAATTTGGTGGATCTTTACTAAAGTACTGACTTGTGCTAAGTAATTTGGACATTTTGAATCAATAATACTTCTTATCTTCAAACTTGCCTTTTTGTCTGTCAGGTGACTCTTGAACCTTTTATATTGTCTTTATCTAATAAGTTGGATTAACGGATTAATAATATAGAGATAACATAGGTTTTTATGTGTTTTTGGATGATGTTAAATAATAATACATTATTCTCGATAAAAAAATTGATAACGCATGGAATGTTTCGTAGTTAGTTTAATCGATTGATAAAATAAATTTATTTACGCATTATTGTTAGAATATGATAATCTACCCACATTCAATTGAATACATTTTAGATAACAGATAAAGTTTAGATAATTCTTATTATTGCCACGGATAACTTGATTTGGGATAAATTTAATTTCTTTGGTGAAAAAAATAGTACGATTCTTGTCATTTAAAGCGGTACCGCCAAATTAGATAACATTGCTCTAATTTGGCACTTATCTATGTCTAATGTCAGAGCTTTCTTTTCCCTCACTACGTGCTCAACCGCTTACTACTTTCTAATTACATAGTTAATTAAAATTTAATGTTTTCTCATGACATATTCTGTACAAGTCAAAATCATGATAGGTACTTACAAATCTTACTTAAGAGTAGCTATAAAAATCTTTGTATTCTCTATTGATGCCACAATTTTAGAACCAGAATGACATTTAAAACAAGAATGCAAAATAAAATTTATTTTCTAAACAGTTACGTTTCGAATACACTAGATTTTTACACTTAAATCTGGTGCATAAATTATCAATTTAGATAAAAAGTTCACTCCTTCCTTATGTTTCAGATTATAGCTTTTTTATTGCTGATTTCCTGTAAGTAGAAATATTTTATTATTACTAATCACGTAATAAGTATTCTAGTTCCTGGGAAAAGATGTGATACACACGTAATTTAATGTAGATCAATTGTTTATTAGCCGCCATCTTAAACGGTTATGGATACCCGAATTACTACAACATAAAAATGTAATGTATTAAATCACTTTTTAATAGTTTTATATTAAAGACTACGAATAATAATAATCGGCCAAGTGCGAGTCGGACTCGCGCACGAAGGGTTCCGTACCGGTATAGAGCGAAAGTAGACAAAAAATTGTGTTTTTTGTATGGGAGCCCCCCTTAAATATTTACTTTATTTTAATATTATTAATAATTATTAAAGTACAAATACAATTAAGGGTTTTGTGAAAATTTCAAGTGCGTAGCTTATTGCATTATTGATTACTTACGTGCAAAAAAGGCCGAAAAAATCACGTTTCTTGTATGGGAGCCCCCCTTAAAAATAAACTTTATTTTATTTTTAGTATTAGTTGTTATAGCGCGCTATAACAACAAATACTAAAAATAAAATAAAGTTTATTAGCGGCAACAGATATACACAAGCTGTGAAAATTTCAGAAGTCTATAGCTATAGCGGTTCTTGAGATACAGCCTGGAGACATACAGACAGACGGAAAGACGGACAGACATCGAAGTCTTAGTAATAGGATCCCGTTTTTACCCTTTGGGTACGGAACCCTAAAAACTAATAAAAATTTGAAATTTCTCAAATTTAGCATATTATTTTATATTTTGTAAATGTCATGGTATAATTTGTTTCATGTGGATTAATAAATTTAAATTTTATGTTCTTAACTTAACGTATATTTTAGTGAAATTTAGTGCCAAAATAGGGTATGCATTTTGTCTTTTTTAAACATAAATTATCCTAATATTAAAATCTAGATAAAAATATTTTGTCAGATAGTAAGTATTATTTAAAACTAGACGATAAAATTAAATCACTTAACTAGTAAGTACTTGAAATTTTATAACAAATTTTATAGTAGTAAAATTTTTTGCATTGCAAATTAACAATTAATTTTATGCAGGAAACTATTTTAAAATTACTGTAGCTCTGTTAAAAATCTAAAACCGTCATATTGTTAGAGTCGTGCTACTGACCGCCATTTTGCAAAACACTTAATTCAAATTTCGATTGTGGAAATGTCAAAATTCAAATATTGGAAATTGGAACACGCACCTGAATCACCCGCATACACTGTCCCCTGTCTCCGGGAGTGTGTGAGTGTGTCTGTGTGTGTCTGTAATAGAGTGATGACGTGATTGCCGCGCAGAGTTATTGCTACTGTAGCGGCTCTAAACGGCCCGACGTTATAACTTTGTAATGCCGTCATGTTTAATTTATTTTATACTAAGTTTTTATAGCAGTCTTTCTTAAAATGTTTTAATTAGCAGGATGATTGCGAACTACAAAACGTGGTAGAGCTTGTCTAACTTAAATGACGCGCCCCTCCTTCGTATTCACGGTACAACATTTTTAATTTAAACTCGTATTTTATTTGAAGTGATGGGGCGCGTCATTTCAATTTAGATAAGCTCTACCTACGTGATTATTGTAACGTGACAAAACTCAATGTATATACAGTGTTACTTATAAAAATTGTTTATCCTTAGGATATTCCAAGCTTGTACTATTCCTAGTACAAGCTTGGAATATATTGTTCTATAAGCTTGTTCTAAGTATAACTTTTACACTATGTTTACAAATGACACAGAATATAGAGTTTAACTATTCAGGTACATATTTTTTTAAATTATGTACACTTTCTTGAATACCACTCAAAAAATTAATATTTGAAAGCTCAGGACGGCCTTCATCAGAATTATCCATCATGTATCGTGGGTATGTGGGTATGTGGGTAGTCCAATTTGGGGTAGTTTGAAATAAAAATTAACGTTATCTTGGACACTTCAGCAATTTACTTAAAATAACAATCAGAATGTCTAAAAATAATCACCAGAACTTCACTTATCACTTAATCACTTTATAATGTCTTTTGATTAGGGCGATATTTAGCGATTTGTCGAAGGTGTGGTGCGCTTGCGACCGCTCTATATGAACTGTCGTCCTAAGATGGCCGCCCCGCTACCATAGACTCGACACTCCGCTAGAGTGACAGTGACAAGCTGTCACTCTTGACATTGGCATCTTAAATGTGCGCCGACACGGCCAGACTGACATACGACCGTCCTCGGGCGTTATTGCATTCCTGGAACAAACAATGTTGAATCACCAAGAAGTCCGCTCGTCCATCCTGCTACAGTACTTTACATGGGTTTATATTGTTCAGTCAAACACAGAGCCAATCGCAATCAGCCTGCTACTTATCATTCAGCAGAAACACATCTGGACCGGACGAGTGCATCCCTTCAACCAACCCTCTATTGGGTGTGGCCCGGACGACACTGTCCTTTCGACCAGGATAGACTATACAATGTTACTTCTGGATCGGACGAGTGCATCCCTTCAACCAACCCCACTGGGTATGGCCCGGACGACAGTCTCCGACCAGGATAGACTACAAAGGTACAAATTCTAGATCGGACGAGTGCATCCCTTCAACCAACCCTACTGGGTGTGGCTCGGACGACACTCGGTCAGGCAACTTTAGATTGAATAATGCTCGTAATAACCAACGGACACATGCAAGACATAAACATACCTATGCTTACGGAATGTCCTGTTCATCCCCAATTTCGATTTCGGCATCTATATCCCATGTCTCGGGGTCAGAGTGCGCACTAAGAGTGTCTGAATTACCGGTAATAGTAGAAGAGCCGGCGGTTATAGTGTCAGAGCATGCAGTCAAGGTTTCACTGTCATTCGTCAAGTCATATCCGGCTTCTACATCTTCTGGCGCCGACTCGGCCTCATCATAATTCAATAGGTTAGAAGCTATTTCGAGCAAACCTTCGTGCCCGTGAGGTACTGAACGTAAATTCTCGTGGGCATACTTATAAATTCGATGAGAACTACCTAATCTTTTCAATTCGTACCGATCATTATTTAATACCGCCGTTATAACAAATGGACCCTTAAATTTTCTGTCTAATTTGGTCTGGTTTCGTTCGCTACTTTTAAGGAAAACGTAATCACCTTTTGAAAAAGCTTTAATTTTTGCACGGCCTTGATTAAATCGCTTAGTTTCGAGTTCTGCTGCCTTTTGGACATTAGCAGACGCGTCTTTCCGAACAACATCGAGGTTAAGACGTTCTGATTGACCATGGGCTTCTGAGTTTAACTTCGACATACCTAAGGACTGAGCACGAATACCTAACATAAGTTCTGTAGGGGAATACTTGGTTACGGATGATCGGGTACTGTTAAGCGCTAGTTGAATGTTTCCTATTTCATCTCGCCACGTCTTATTTGGGTCGTTTTCAACAATGGTTAACAGGCTTTTGAGAGTTCGCATAACCCTTTCGACCTGGCCATTAGCTCGGCTAGAGCCAGTTGCAATTAAATGAAGGTCAATCTTGTGTTCGTCACAAAAATTCTTAAAATCGGAACTTACGTAGCAACGACCCTGATCCGCTATAATCCGTCTAGGCGCACCGAAAAGATAGACTGCTTTCTGCAACGCGTGTACAGCGCTCCTAGCATCAAGAGAAGCAGTATGCTCTAGTAAAATATACTTTGTAAAACCGTCGATAATCACCGAACAATATTCTTTGCGATCACTTTTCCCGCTAAGCTTTCCCGTAAAATCAATATGTATGGTATGCCATGGTAATGAAGCTTTGGGGATCGGGTGAAGCTGAACGGGTTGGGCTCCAGATGGACCCTTTGATGCTTTACAAATAATGCACGAGTCGATAAATTTGCGCACACACTTTGACATTTCGGGGAACCAATACTGCTCATAGAGTTTATCTAAGGTTTTATCTTTTCCTAAATGCTGTAACTCATTATGAACGTGATTTATTAGTGTCCAAATTAAAGATCGGGGAACTACTGGCAACCAGGAGACTGTTTTATTACGAACGATTTTCCTATATAAGATACTATCCCTTACATCGTACGTTTGTGCCACCGTATCAGGGAAACTATTGCTTTCGTGCTTTGAGATAAGGTCTTGTATTTCGCTATCACGCTTTTGTTCGACCGAAAGCCAATCGTGATGTAACTCGACATACTGAACATTTTGAGTGGATGGGCTCTCGCAGGCCCTACCACCGTAACTATCATCAGGAAGAGGATTTCGCGAGAAAAAGTCCGCGTGCTCCATACCGCGACCTTCACGATAAATAATGTCAAAGTCATAAGCTTGCAAGATTGCCCACCACCTGTGCACGCGAGGAGTAAGATCTTTTTTTGATTTGGATGCCTTGAGCGAATTACAATCCGTATAGACCTCGAAATGGCGGCCGTAAAGGTAATGGCGAAAGTGCTCGACCGCTCGTACAACTGCCAACGTCTCCAGTTCGTACGAATGGTATCGAGACTCTACATCCGAGGTTCGACGACTAAAATACTCCACGACGTGCGGTGTGTTACCTATCCGTTGTATGAGAATCGCTCCGTACCCATCAGAGCTAGCATCGGTATGCAACTCCACTGGCAATTCCGGGTCAAAAATAGTTAAAACAGGTTCAGATGTGAGAATGCGTATTATGTCGTTCCGTATTTCTTCATGCTTTTGAGCCCATGTAATAGGTCCTCTGAGATTTGTTAGAGGGTATAATGGTCCTACAATACGCGTGAAATTAGGAATGAATTTTCTAAAATACGAGGCTAACCCCAGGAACTGTCGGACTTGAGTAGCAGTTTTTGGTTGAGGGGCATCTACCAGCGCTTGTATTTTCCTAGAATTAGGTCTTACCTCGCCAGATTGAAGGGAATATCCTAGATATTCTATTCTTTGGGTCATAAATTTACATTTCTGGAGGTTGAATGTAAATCCAGCCTCCGTTAAGGCACTTAAACTATCATCTAGACGCCGCAAACCTTCAGTAATGCCAGTCGAATAGCACAAAACATCATCAATATAAATGAGAGGTTTGTCTTTTAAATGGTTCAAAGCCCTAGTTATGCATCTTTGATACACTGAGGGAGCATTCCGCAAACCGAAGGGCATTGCGAGATACTCGTATTGCCCCTCGGGTGTAACGAATGCGGTCTTTTCAATGGAATCAGGGTGCATCAAAATTTGGTGAAACCCTGATGCCATATCCAGGGAGGAAAAGAAGTTAGCCCCAGAAAGCTGATCTATCTGCTCCTCGATACGTGGCAGAGGATAGTGTTCGGGTTGCGTATTGGAATTGAGTTCCCGATAGTCCACGCACATCCTATACGATTTGTCCTTTTTCTCAACTAATAGTATTGGACTAGCAAACGGGGAAGAGCTTTCGCGAATGACCCCAGCGTCAAGCAACTCCTGAACCTTTTCCCTGACTATAAGTTTTTCCGCTGGTGCCAGTCGATAGGGGCATCGTTGTACGGTTTTGTGGGGGTCTATTAAATTTATTTGACATTCGCCTGTCGTTACTCTACGAGAAGGAACACCTTCGGTAAAATAATCAGAATATTTGTTTAAGATCGTTATTAACATTTCCCTATCCTGTCCTATTAAATCCGTGTTAATTTGAGTAAAATCCTGCTTATTTGATTTTAAATTACAAAAATGACTAGATTTTTTAGAAAAGAACATTAAATTATCATTATCAATTTTTACACATAAGCCTTGATCAAAAACATCCCTCCCGACTATAATCGGATCAGAAATAAGCCTCTCAGGAACTACGTGAAAAGTCAATTTAACATGAAATTTATCGATGATCACGTCACTTTGAATTTGAGTGGTACATTGAATATCTTCACCGCCTATGCCGCTCAGATAAACGAGGTTTTTACGCACAGTACCCATAAGTTTGTCACAAAAGTTTGCCTTTACAAGAGAACATGATGATCCACTATCAAATAAGAAAGGAACTCTCTCACCAGAAGATGTCTCCAAGGTGCTCCTGGAGGTGCGGTGCTGACACTGATGGACCTCCTTGACTGCAGCTTCACTGCCACTCTTCTTTCCTAGACACACAGTTGCCACGTGTCCAGGTTGACCACACTTGAAACAGGTAGGGTACATCTTTTTCTCTACGGCTCGCGATGAACTTGAAGTATCTTGCGCCTTTGTTCCAATTTCATCTCGACGTTTTCTACAATCGGCGATACGGTGTCCGGTTAACCCACAATAGTGACACTTTCCGGTGAATTTCTCTGCTATACGAGGACGTTTTGCTTCAGGTTCTTGAACTTCGGTATCCATGCGTCGCTTAAGCGATATCCCGCCAAGTACTCGAAATAACTGACCTCGAGTCGTTATCGTTTGTGCGCCTAACTCGCGACGTATCAAGTTGTCCTTCTGACTTAAAACGGATATCACAAATCCAGTAATTACCTTCTCAGGCATCATACTTTCAGGTATTCGTTCGATGAGATTCCATAACCGTAGAGCAGACTCAGACGCAGTCTCTTTAGCGCCTATTTGGAACCGTAACACTTCATCGAAATAGTCTTGCAGAAGTTTAGGTTTTGAAAATCTTGCAATTAGGATTTCTTTAACTGATTCCCATGAAATAGTGTCTAAATTAAGCTTCGTTAAACACGCTGCTGCACTGCCTTTTAATGCCTCCGTCAACGCCATCAATAAATTAACACCTTCCAGATTTTTATGTTGCACAATAAAATCAGTCAATTTGCACCATCCATCAATGTCTGAATCAGGGTCCTCGGGATCGAACTTCAAAAGAATCGGGCGATTTGTACTCTGCAACGGTGTTTGTTGGGCTGCCATAACCCGCGAAAGCAACGCTTCCATACTGCTCAACAGCTTCTCAGCAGTTTTATAATCTGATTGCGCTGCTTCATTTTGCTCCCCATCGTATCCCACTTCTGATGAAAGCTCAGGACGGCCTTCATCAGAATTATCCATCATGTATCGTGGGTATGTGGGTATGTGGGTAGTCCAATTTGGGGTAGTTTGAAATAAAAATTAACGTTATCTTGGACACTTCAGCAATTTACTTAAAATAACAATCAGAATGTCTAAAAATAATCACCAGAACTTCACTTATCACTTAATCACTTTATAATGTCTTTTGATTAGGGCGATATTTAGCGATTTGTCGAAGGTGTGGTGCGCTTGCGACCGCTCTATATGAACTGTCGTCCTAAGATGGCCGCCCCGCTACCATAGACTCGACACTCCGCTAGAGTGACAGTGACAAGCTGTCACTCTTGACATTGGCATCTTAAATGTGCGCCGACATATTTTATTGCCATAATAATTATTATTGTTTGGATATAACATTTCCAATAATATAAAAGATAAGCAACATTAAGGGAAAGACAAAATATTGTCTTCGATAAACGCCGATAGCAATATCGAATGAGGATTATTAGCTGATAACTTAACAATAAATTGTTTTTTTTTTCAATAATAAGATTTAGGATTATAGCTTAATGCTGTCATACGATACGATAGGGTTAATTGAAGACAACATTATTTTTATCTTTGAAAAATAACCGTGTTTTCTCCATAATCTGCATTGTATCAAAGTTCAACGGTTGATATTAATCTAGGATTTCAATATTTTTGTATAACTATCGCACACGTGCTGAAAATTTAAAAAATAATCATGGTAAAACAATTTTAAATCATCGTAAAACAAACGTCCATGCAAAGTCACAGCGGGCGCGCTCCGAGGGGTGGAGAAGGCAAGGCAACAACTCATAAAATTAAGCGATTTGGATGTTAGTCTAACTGCGAGGACCGGCGCGTCAACTCCTCCCGCGCGATTCGAATTTCGAACGCTGTTCCCGCCATGCTTTGACGCGAAGTGCCAATAATTGTGACTTTTTTTTATTAACCTGTGGAGTGTGGACTGTGTTTTTGTGACTCGGATTTTATAGGTCAGGTGAGTTTATAGCTTTATTCAAATAATGGCTATAAATCGGAGTGATTGATGGCTGCTGGTTAAATTTAATTGTTGTTTAATAGCGGTAATATAATATTGTCTAATGGCTTTTGACGGCCACTAGCGGACGCTCGTGACTTTGTTAATATATTGTATAAAAGTATGTTTTTGAATTAAAAATATTACAATTTGAAAGCATAGGAATATTGTCAAATATTTAATAAGCAAACTGCCATGTTAGCTATGTTGGCGGTCTATTCGTGTGACTGCGAAATTTATAAACAAGCTTTCATATTCAGCATCAGCTATCAAAGAAAAAAAATCATTGTACTTGTACTTACTCAGACGAGATCTAATAATAATAATTATTATATTTAAAAAAATTGAGCTTAGTTTTGTGAAACCATGTAGGTATAAAAGAAATTAGATACTATTTTAGGGGGTAGTTAAAGTTTTTTTACCAATGTATTAGTAATTAGGCAAATAAAGACATCACAATAATTATTATTTCTATTAATGGTGGGGTATCCAATTTTAATAAGAGATTATTGTATAAATAATTAAGATTAGTGTAGGTGGTGGCTTCTTAATTGTATGTGTAATGCTATCAATTAATTAGCGCTGATCGCCGCTTAATGGGGATTAAAGACGAAAATAAATTGATTACGTTGTAAAGCTATTTGCTACATCGCAGTTGTAGAGGTCAATCCATACTTATAAGTTATATTATAAATGCGAAAGTGTGTCTACTGTCAGTCTGTCTGTCTGTCCGTTACCTTTTCTCGCTCAAACCGCTGACCCGATTTTACGGGGCATGGGTAATATAATATTTTGTATGAAATATTTGGTGAGAGTTACATAACAGCTTTGATTAATGAAAATTGATGACAAAATGTTTCATTCAATATTGAAAATAGTGTTTACTGTTTAGACATTTTGAGAACATAATATAAAATTACTTACTTAATCACTTACCTAACCATAAATTAAAAAATCCATTATAAGTAATTATTAAATAAATAAATTAAGTAAAAGAAAGTAGATAGATATATATATTTTAAACTACACAATTATTTATTATTATTATTATTACTTATTAGTTATTATGTAGGTATTAAGATATTATATTAAACACCATTAGATATAATACTTTATAATATGTATAATGTATTCTTGAACAGTACCTAGGCACTACCATTCTCTAGTCTCTACATTCTTAACTTCCAGGTTTACAAATTAAATTAGTACCTATAGATAGTTATTAGTTTTGAAATCAACTTTAGTTCCAATTGGCAATTTCACCAACGCCGTTTGTGTTAATCTATATGTCGCAGTCATCTAGTTCAATCTGCGGTTCGATTGAATGACTAGCGCATTCATTGAATGACTCCATTCAATTGAATGACTCGGCTGAACGTTGATTGAACAATCGTCACTGAACGTTCAACTAGTTGGCGATTTTTAACATAGCCCTTTGAAGAGAGCGGATATAAAATTAGTCAGGTAATTGAATGTATTTATTTTTAACGGAATAGGAAATGTATAAGAACAGTATATAATTCTTAGGTAATTAATAGCAATGTATTTATTACTTCGTCTGTCCAATACGATTGGATTTGGTTAGGTTAGATGGCAAGGCGGGAGCGTAGCGCAGCGAAGCTCCCGCCTTAGCCATCGTGGTTATTTTTTTTGTAAACCACCAGGCACCCAGAAGTAGCCGTCGCCTCATAATTGAAGTCAGTTTCTAGATTAACCTATTAGTACGCCACCAACAAATACTTTAAAAAAATCATAGCATTCCATTTAACGACTTCACTATGATGACGTTTAGTCAAGACGTTAAACGTTACAGTCAGCGTCTTGACTAGTTGTCCTTCAGTCATTTCTGCAGTTTTATTATATTAAGTATATATACTTAATATAATAAAACTGCAGAAATGAAAATTCTGTACATTAAAGATATTTAAAAATAATAAGCGGGGGGTGTCACTACATCGCTATAGAAGTCAAAAATGTGGTTAGTTTTTTTGTCTGTCTGTCTGTATGTTTGTTCCACTATCACACGAAAACTACTGATCCGATTTGAATGCGGTTTTCGCAGATATATTTGTCTTCTTCCAACTTAACATCTGGTGTATACAATTTTTTTCCCCCCACCCCTCTAAGGGGACGAAAGAGGGGTCAGATTTTGTATCAAATTTTTTTCTTTAACACGAAAACTACTGATCCGATTTGCATACGGTTTTCGCAGATATAATTTGTCTTCTTCCAACTCAACATCTGGTGTATAAAAATCCCCCCTCCCACCCCTCTAAGGGGGGGTCAGATTTTGTATCAAACTTTTTTTTGGACTTACTTCATATTATTAACTGTGATTTCCAACTTAAGTAGTTATTCCATTACACTAAATTTAGAAATCTAAATGATTTAGTCACTAAATTTAGTGAAGTGGAATAACATTTAGAAAGCTAGGATCCTAATTAGTGTACTAAATCGGCAAAAATGTGGCTTCTAACTGACTAAATCAGTGTTGCCAGATGGTTTCAACCTTTTATTGTATTAAAGTAAATATATTTTATGTTATACGATCTGGAATCCATTCATTAATTTCTAAAGTCTGCTGGTTCCAAGTAGTTCAGAAAGTTCATGATTCATAAGTTTTCGTGGAGCAAAAATTCTTTCAACCATCTTTTTCGCCTTTTATTTATTTTGATTTTCCTTTATTTTGATTGAGCCAACAGATAAGCCTATGAGAAGACCAATTTTTTGTTGGTTTGACAGAACTGGAGCCATTATGAAGACGTCTGGCCAAAATCGCCGCGTCGTCACAACTGATTTTTAATCTGTGCAACTGATTTAGTTACTAAATTAGGACAAGTGGAATAAGTAGCTTCTAATTTGTCTTCTTTTTAGAATCCTATTTAGAACTTCTAAATTTAGTGTAATGGAATAACTACTTAGACATCTGTTGATAACCCCCCCCCACCCTCTTTGGGGACAAAAGAGGGGGTAAGATTTTGTATCAACTGATGAAGTAGACATACTTTAAATGGCAAAACAACGTTGCCGGGACAGCTAGTAGTTCAAATAAGCCTTCTCCAATAATACAAAAAAAAAGCGAGTGTGACTAGAACGAAAATTAACTTTAAAAGACATTGGTGAAACCGGCACAAAGTTTTATTTGTAAAATGTTGTTTTTAATTGTACCAACTACCAAGATGATGCCCTCAATTTTGTGGCGCAGAAAATATTTGATCGCATGAAAATTGTGCATTTTTGAGAAAGAAACTACACTTTGTCCTGGGAATTGGGATTTGAAGAATGTCCATAACAAACATCAAAATCGTTTAGTTAAGCGGCTTTAGCTTAAAAAGGTAAAAGTTAGAAACTTTTTGCATTTCAAATAATAATACAATAGTAGAAATTACTTACTTACTTAATTTTCTTTTGACTTTTACATTAGAAATTGTAACAATTCACACGTCTTCTTTTATTTTATTTTGGCTTAATTATCCGGTGATCATTACAATACTTATAATATTATTTTCTTCTTCCTGTCCTCGCCGGAAATAGAAGTTTATTTGACTTCATAATGGCGCTATACGAAAGTAAATCTTACTAAGATAAAAATCAAAATGGTCCCAGTTGTAAATTTGAAATTATCTTATTTTCGTCCAAAAATATTAAAATAGTTTTAAATAACGATTTGTGTCAGTAATAATTATTGTTTCAATGTTAAGGAAAATAATATTTTAAATAGTGTATTCGAACTATTTTACGCAAATATACCTGTATTACAGCCTGTACTTTCTAGTAAGTAGGTACTGTAAGTTTTCCGCAATTCGTATCCAAAATATCGTCATTTATCATATTTTATGTTCTGAGACGTTAACAAATTGTACAAAATAATCTTTTAAATATAAAAATGTATTTTCAAATGTGTTAGTCGCGCAAAAACTCGAAAAGGGCTCGAAAAGGAACGGATTGGGCTGATTTTAGTCTTAAGAGCATACGCTAACACTTTTTTTCCATACAAACGTATTCCCCAATTTCCTCCCTGGATAATGCGTCTAGACAAATGATATTTTTATACACTAATGGGATCTCTGAAAGCTATGCTAGACTCTACGTTCGAATTTTTTAAAATGTACTAATAAATAAAAAAATATGACCCTACAAAAATCGCAAAAAATGTATGTTCGGTACCCCGCCAAACCACCGCAAAAAAAACAAATTTGAAAGATCTTTAAGGTAAAATAAAAACGTGGAGGCATAGACTCACCCTTTCTGAAGATATAAAAAAATAATAATTAGACTCTATTTTGAAGGAGAAATCAGAGGAATACGATACCTCGATTTACTGTATCTGTCTCTATCACAATACACGTGCCAGCGCAGGGTGAAGCGTGATGGCAATAGTTTCTTCGTTCAAATTTTACTGTATTAGCGTTCCCTCTTAACGTCATGCTCTTAACATATTCGTAGAAGTCCAGGGAAGGTTTTAAGTTCACCGGGTTAGCTAGTTGCTTATAAAATCGTAAAATGTTTCTTTAAATATTTATACCTATGTACTTATAATTATATAAAGATAAAATATTATGGTGTTGAGTTATGAATGCAGTCCTGTTCTAAGTGATCTAAACAACTGCATTCATGATTCAATAGGTATGTGAACGTATGTGAAGCTAGCATGACAAAGTTAGCAAAATCACTCGGGATTGTGTTATTAATTAGGTGCTAATTGAGTGCTATTTTGGTGCAAAAACCGCGAATTTAGTGCTCTTCAAAATAAGGAATAAATGCTAATACTGCTGGCTTCACGTGAAGCTAGCAGTGTACATAACCAAAAACCTTTAAAATGATGATATAGCTTCGTAATTAATACTTAGCTAATTAGTGCTCATTAAGTGCTCTTTCAGTGCACAAATTGCTAATTTAGTGCTCTTCAAAATTTGCGATAAATGCGAATACTGCTACCTTCACGTGAAGCTAGCAGTGTACAAAACCAAAAACCGTAATAATGATTATCTGGCTCCTTGATAAGTACTTTACTAATAAGTGCTCATTAAGTGCTACCGATAAACGTGAAAAAAAATTTAAAATATGCATTTTTTTACTTTTTATACCGTATACTGCTAGCTTCACGGTACCAGTTAGATGCTCCTCTTGATTTGAGTACTTTGACGAATTCCACACTCATAAATGTTACATAGGAATTAAGTGCTCATTAAGTGCTAGCGATAGGCAGCGAAAAAAAAAGAAAATATGCATTTTTTTACTTTTTATACCGTATACTGCTAGCTTCACGGTACCAGTGAGATGCTCCTCTTGATTTGAGTACATTGACGAATTCCACACTCATAAATGTTACATAGGAATTAAGTGCTCATTAAGTGCTAGCGATAGGCGGAGAAAAGAAATTAAAATATGCATTTTTTTACTTTTTATACCGTATACTGCTAGCTTCACGGTACCAGTGAGATGCTCCTCTTGATTTGAGTACTTTGACGAATTCCACACTCACAAATGTTACATAGGAATTAAGTGCTCATTAAGTGCTAGCGATAGGCAGCGAAAAAAAAAGAAAATATGCATTTTTTACTTTTTATACCGTATACTGCTAGCTTCACGGCACCAGTGAGATGCTCCTCTTGATTTGAGTACTTTGACGAATTCCACACTCATAAATGTTACATAGGAATTAAGTGCTCATTAAGTGCTAGCGATAGGCGGATAAAAGAAATTAAAATATGCATTTTTTACTTTTTATACCGTATACTGCTAGCTTCACGGCACCAGTGAGATGCTCCTCTTGATTTGAGTACTTTGACGAGTTCCACACTCATAAATGTTACATAGGAATTAAGTGCTCATTAAGTGCTACCGATAAACGTGAAAAAAATTTAAAATATGCATTTTTTCACTTTTTATACCGTATACTGCTAGCTTCACGGCACCAGTGAGATGCTCCTCTTGATTTGAGTACTTTGACGAATTCCACACTCACAAATATTACATAGGAATTAAGTGCTCATTAAGTGCTGGCGATAGGCGGGGAAAACAAAAGAAAATATGCATTTTTTTACTTTTTATACCGTATACTGCTAGCTTCACGGCACCAGTGAGATGCTCCTCTTGATTTGAGTACTTTGACGAATTCCACACTCATAAATGTTACATAGGAATTAAGTGCTCATTAAGCGCTAGCGATAGGCGGAGAAAAGAAATTAAAATATGCATTTTTTACTTTTTATACCGTATACTGCTAGCTTCACGGCACCAGTGAGATGCTCCTCTTGATTTGAGTACTTTGACGAATTCCACACTCACAAATGTTACATAGGAATTAAGTGCTCATTAAGTGCTAGCGATAGGCAGCGAAAAAAAAAGAAAATATGCATTTTTTACTTTTTATACCGTATACTGCTAGCTTCACGGCACCAGTGAGATGCTCCTCTTGATTTGAGTACTTTGACGAATTCCGCACTCATAAATGTTACATAGGAATTAAGTGCTCATTAAGTGCTAGCGATAGGCGGAGAAAAGAAATTAAAATATGCATTTTTTACTTTTTATACTGTATACTGCTAGCTTCACGGCACCAGTGAGATGCTCCTCTTGATTTGAGTACTTTGACGAATTCCACACTCATAAATGTTACATAGGAATTAAGTGCTCATTAAGTGCTAGCGATAGGCGGAGAAAAAAAATTAAAATATGCATTTCTTTACTTTTTATACCGTATACTGCTAACTTCACGGTACCAGTGAGATGCTCCTCTTGATATGAGTACTTTGACGAATTCCACACTTATAAATGTTACATAGGAATTAAGTGCTCATTAAGTGCTAGCGATAAACATGAAAAAAAATTAAAATATGCATTTTTTAATTTTTTATAACGTATACTGCTAACTTCACGGCACCAGTGAGATGCTCCTCTTGATTTGAGTACTTTGACGAATTCCACACTCACAAATGTTACATAGGAATTAAGTGCTCATTAAGTGCTAGCGATAAACATGAAAAAAAAATTAAAATATGCATTTTTTAATTTTTTATAACGTATACTGCTAACTTCACGGCACCAGTCAGATGCTCCTCTTGATTTGAGTACTTTGACGAATTCCACACTCATAAATGTTACATAGGAATTAACTGCTCATTAAGTGCTAGCGATAGGCGGATAAAAAAAATTAAAATATGCATTTCTTTACTTTTTATACCGTATACTGCTAACTTCACGGTACCAGTGAGATGCTCCTCTTGATATGAGTACTTTGACGAATTCCACACTCATAAATGTTACATAGGAATTAAAAATGCATATTTTAAATTTTTTTTCACGTTTATCGCTAGCGCTTAATGAGCACTTAATTCCTATGTAACATTTATGAGTGTGGAATTCGTCAGAGTACTCAAATCAAGAGGAGCATCTTACTGGTACCGTGAAGCTAGTAGTATACGGTATAAAAAGTAAAAAAATGCATATGTTCTTTTTTTTCGCTGCCTATCGCTAGCACTTAATGAGCACTTAATTCCTATGTAACATTTATGAGTGTGGAATTCGTCAAAGTACTCATATCAAGAGGAGCATCTCACTGGTACCGTGAAGTTAGCAGTATACGATATAAAAAGTAAAAAAATGCATATTTTCTTTTTTTTTCGCTGCCTATCGCTAGCACTTAATGAGCACTTAATTCCTATGTAACATTTATGAGTGTGGAATTCGTCAAAGTACTCAAATCAAGAGGAGCATCTCACTGGTACCGTGAAGTTAGCAGTATACGGTATAAAAAGTAAAAAAATGCATATTTTCTTTTTTTTTTCGTTGCCTTTCGCTAGCACTTAATGAGCACTTAATTCCTATGTAACATTTATGAGTGTGGAATTCGTCAGAGTACTCAAATCAAGAGGAGCATCTCACTGGTACCGTGAAGTTAGCAGTATACGGTATAAAAAGTAAAAAAATGCATATTTTAATTTCTTTTCTCCGCCTATCGCTAGCACTTAATGAGCACTTAATTCCTATGTAACATTTATGAGTGTGGAATTCATCAAAGTACTCAAATCAAGAGGAGCATCTCACTGGTGCCGTGAAGTTAGCAGTATACGTTATAAAAAATAAAAAAATGCATATTTTAATTTTTTTTTACGTTTATCGCTAGCACTTAATGAGCACTTAATTCCTATGTAACATTTATGAGTGTGGAATTTGTCAAAGTACTCAAATCAAGAGGAGCATCTCACTGATGCCGTGAAGTTAGCAGTATACATTATAAAAAATAAAAAAATGCATATTTTAAATTTTTTTTTCACGTTTATCGCTAGCACTTAATGAGCACTTATTAGTAAAGTACTTATCAAGGAGCCAGATAATCATTATTACGGTTTTTGGTTTTGTACACTGCTAGCTTCACGTGAAGGTAGCAGTATTCGCATTTATCGCAAATTTTGAAGAGCACTAAATTCGCAATTTGTGCACTGAAAGAGCACTTAATGAGCACTAATTAGCTAAGTATTAATTATGAAGCTTTATCATCATTTTAAAGGTTTTTGGTTATGTACACTGCTAGCTTCACGTGAAGCCAGCAGTATTAGCATTTATTCCTTATTTTGAGGAGCACTAAATTCGCGGTTTTTGCACCAAAATAGCACTCAATTAGCACCTAATTAATAACACAATCCCGAGTGATTTTGCTAACTTTGTCATGCTAGCTTCACATACGTGGTATGTGATTTGTTTCTGGTATTACCTATACTAACACAATTATTAATTTATTATTTTCATCAGATCAGTAGGCTCAATAACCTACTTCCATTAATAGCCTTTGAAATCAGCAATTAATTACATATTATATTAATGGGTGCAATTTCTCGCAATTTGTAATGTACGCATCCGCGAAAATTACTATATAAACACTACGTAAACCTATTTAAAACGACACGTTGGATTTTAAACTTTATTTTGTGGTTATTAAAGTGTATTTTTATGTAACTGTTTCGCGGCAATGTCAGTAACTCTAATGACGTCAATGGAGTTGCACAGTCAGCGCAGGCGCATCATATTAGTATACAGGATGTCCACAACACGCACTCATACAATACGCATTATATCCCGGCTATTGTAATGGGTGTAAAACATTAAAAATAGATGTATATGTTACACTCAAAGACCGAAAACGCTCAGAGAGCGAAAAATAGCTCACAACGTGTTGTGGTCACAGAACAGCCATGACGCGAAATTCGCGTTGTGGCTCTAATGAAATCAGCCACGACGCGTTCTGGCAATTACAAAAAGACCATAACGCGAAATTCGTGTCGTGGCTGATATGCCATTCGTCTTTCTTTATTTGTTCTTTTATTACTACTACAATCTACCGAATAATAATACGTTAAATTGTAAGCAGTATGTTGCGGTTCACAATCTTTCGACCGTTCACAATCTCGCGAGATAGATTATAATCTAGTGGTATTTACAATCTTACGGTAACATATATGATTCCATCGTGATTCGTGTTCGTGTGACTTTGAGTTGTACGCTAATAAAATGAAGAGTTAAAGACAGCTTCGCACTTATGGCCTAACATAGAGATTGGTAAGATTCAACTTTATTTGATTCGATCAGATTCATCCTGTATAGTGTATATCTATACATAATTGCTTTGTTTATTTATTTGGTTTTTTAAATATGTAGAGAAACGTGATAATAGAGTGACGAATATCCCATGGACACCCGCAACGCTAGACTCTAGAGGAGTTGTGATTGTGTGACATAATACTTGTAAGTATTTGTATTTGTATTTGTACTTAAGGCAGCCTGGGAGCGGACAAACGGACGGATCTATTCTAGACCTAGACCTAGAGGTCTAGCAATATTTTAAACTCTCGGGTATGGGTAAGAAGGACGGGCATTAGTGTAATGGATAATATCGCAATTCGCAGTACAAGCACGCCAAGCTCCAAAAACAAAAAAATGCTGACACAAGAGTCAAGACTGTCGTTTGAAATTTTCTCGACTGCAGTGCGTGTGGCAGCCTGGCAGCTGTAGATATGCGGAAACACCAATTAATATATAGAATTAGCGGGCACATTAATAAAGTGCCGTTTGATCATAGCTCGTAAAATATTTAACGAATGTGTGAATCTGGAACTGTGGAGATAGACTATATATCACGGTCGCGCCGAAAACCGGCGGAAATATGTAATTAACTCCCGTCCTGTCCGAATCAAAAGAAATAATGGAGGAAATGTAGCAGTTAACATTTTTGCTTTGAGCGCCCGGCGGCCATCTTGTTTCGCTAGCTTTTGATAGCGGTTTCGCAGACAGATTTATACAAATTCTGTTATGGAATTCTATGGTTTTTTTGGTGCTCCTTTGAAAATGTTGAATTTATGAAGTCTTTGATTTGGTGGTGGTCTTCTTGAGTCGTGGCTTTTGATAGTTGCACACAAGTGGTATACGTGAAAAATTTTTGGTTCCAAATAAAACCATTTCTCTACATTAAGGCCGTCACAGACTTAGCATAATATATATTAATATACCGTACTAAACACACTGAGACCAGAAATATATATTATAGCTGAGTGTGTGGTCACGCGAAAATTGTATAGAAAATATATAGTATTATGCCTAGCTATAAACATATTAATATATATTATAGCTAAGTCTGTGACGGCCTTTATAATATAGCCAGAGCACTGGGCAGAGTCAGTTATCAACTGTCAACTTAGTAATCCCGCGTTCCATCAAGCGTTGAAAACGCTCAAAACGTTCAAAATGACTTCAATTCTGACTTCTGAGCGTTTTGATCGTTTTTAACGCCTAATGGAATTGGCGCATTCAATAATTGCATGCGTCAACGAACGCAACGCCAACATTGTCATTAAAGAACAAAGCGAAAGTTAGCTGATAATTATGTATGGGGACTTACGACAAAATTTTAATTGCAGTTAAGTATTTTCGTCTCAGAGTGCAACAGTTACAGTGTTAGTTTTAGATTATAACTTAAAGAAGTAGCAAGTAGTCCAGTACCTACTACCTATATAAACAAACAATAATTATAATAATTGATAACTGTGTCAACGATATAAAAAATGTTTATTATTATTAATATGTAGTTTAACTTTGATATATTAATTATTTACTGGGAATTGGGATGAACACTGCACATAATTTATAATCGCGATGAAGCTTTTGATGTCAGTATGGAAATGATTTCAAAAGTAAGGATGAGCCTCTACTCTCTTTATGAAATATATTTTCTTTTTTTATATCCACGAAACTTACACAATCTAACCAAAGTCACAGCCTGACCTCCATTAAAACTCTTTCTTTCTAGGAAGTAATTAATAAAGTGACAGAAGGACAAAAGAATTTCTGTCTCTAAAATCTTAGTATGTATTTTTAATTCTTTTGCATGACTTCTTCTGTGAAAAACCTGATAATATGCTACTTAGTGTCTCCTAATTTGCATCTTTGCGCTTTGACCTATCCTTACATCAATAACATAGCTTAATAATTCGATGATGTATGGGGTTGTGTATGTATGAAGTTGTGTGAGCGTGTATGAGAGTTGTGTGTGTCTGTATGGATGTTGTTTGTGTATGTATGTGCGGCCACACGCGCGCTTCCTCCACTTTGTGTAGCCGCCATTATAATTCTAATCGTTTATCGGCTTATATTAATTGATCGTTGGTGGTGACTGGTGACACGTTTATACCTCGATGATTTCGATCTTTTTTTTTCTTGGGATTTTGTTAGATTGTTGTCGTGGTGTTGCGTCAGGCAAAAATATACATTTTTTTATATGAAAATGCATATCATAATAAAATAAAAAAGTTTTTGAAACATTCTAAAAATGAACTAAAAACACTAAAACACTGCTTTATAGTAACACAACTTCTATTGGGAGCCTCTCATAATCTTGAAAAACAAAGAAAACATAATAATTGACCGAAAATACATGGAGTTGATGCAAAAATCTGCTCAAAAACACAAAATGCACAATTTTGTCTGTCTGTCCGTTCACAATTATCGTGTCGTATTCGCTAATACAATACTTTGTGCGCGCGAGCGATGACAACGATGTTTTGTTTTAGGGTTGTCACTTGTCACTTGTTGTTGTAATTATTTACTTTGATGTGCATAATATTATCTTGCTGATCGTGTTCGTTACATGAATGTCAAATTAGCATTTGTTAAGTAAAAGAAAATAATCTACGTCACACTTTAGTTGGTAGCTGACACCAATAAAATATGAGGTTTTTGACTGAACTCTGGAGAATTCTTTAACCGGCATATTCAAACTTTAACCAAACAATGACAGTGTTGAAAAGAGAACCTCCTGTTGAATACCTTCAGAAATCGACTATTATAATGTGTAAATGATAATTTTTATTATAATTTGTTACTTTTTATGATAAAGTAGTTACAGCTAGAATAAAGTTTTTAAGGCCACTAAAATGAGGACAGACGCCACAAAAACTAATGGGTTCTTCCAAATTTTAAATATATGTAATTAACTATTTAATGCAGTAGCTATAGGAAGCCTTACCCCATAACAATTAATAAACATTTATAGCTACGATTTATAAGTTTTTCGTCCATTAAAAACCAGTTCATAAGGCCAGTGGCGTATTCAGCTAGCATGGGGCCCGTAGCACGTTCGGGCGCGTAGCTCCCCTATAGCAGGCCTAAAATAGTAGCTACATTAATTAAATCGTACAATGTTTTGAAAGAAGTTCCTCTAACCTTATTAACATTTCAGCAGAATGCCTTAGATATAGAACTTTCATAATTAATGTTTCATCCATCTGACATACAGTATTAAGATCTCTCTCAATTTTTTTTTAATAGCTCCCACACCGGTTTCGGTGACGGTGGCCGGTTTCATTGAAACCAGGCCAGCTACGCAGGAGTAATTTTATAGTGCCCAAGTGTGTGCGCAGTACACAAGAGCACTCTCTATTCCTTTACTCTCATAACCCAGTGGGAC
This sequence comes from Plebejus argus, assembly GCA_905404155.3. Lineage (NCBI taxonomy): Eukaryota > Metazoa > Arthropoda > Insecta > Lepidoptera > Lycaenidae > Plebejus > Plebejus argus. The sequence continues at coordinate 25,294,733 of FR989926.1, forward strand.
GGCAGACCGACACGACTGGCGAGAGATCAGGCGCAGGACCGACTTTTTACATGCCCATCCGACGCATGGATCATCTTACTTGTCAGACAATCAGGTGATCAGCCTGCATTGTTCTAACCAAACTTGGAAATAACATGTTTCCAACGCGGGAATCGAACCCACGACCTCCGAGTCAAGAGCCGCGCTCTATACCACTAAACCACGGAGGCGTCTCTCTCAAAGTGGCCATTTTAAACCTACATAATTTACATTCGATTCTTATAAGTTATACAGAGTTACAGACGCTTACTTTATCAAGAGATTTATCAACACAAAGGATAAAAGAGCTGTGTAGCTACAAATGAAAAATATTTTGACGCTTCTAAAGCACACGCGGACCGTGGTTATACACGGTGTAATCAAAACAACGAGGCACAGATTTTCATATAAATGTTGACTTTCCTTTTGTGCCTCGATTTTCCTGAGAGCGTTGGGTCCCCCAAAGTGTTGGCCCATAGCACGCGCTACTAGTGCTATCCGGCCCTGAGTAGATCCCAGTTAAATCGGTCGACGACTTCTTTCAAGGGACTCTACTACTTTTTATGTAAATATTATTAAAACAATAAAATTATAAGCCGGTTTTGAACAATAAAATATCACCGTAGAAGAATTTTGTTAATGTTCGAGTATTCGGTGTTGTAGTAAGCTAATTTTATAGCATTTCTTGTCATGGAAAATTTATTATGTTTTAGCGTAAGGTGCTTCACCGTAAAGTATTCATAGCTTAGGTTTTTAATTTTGTATTAGTATGATAATTGATAGGATTTCTGCAACTTCGTTGCGACTAGCGTCAATATACGAGACAAATATTAAAAACTGAATTACCTTTTCGGGATTCAAAAATTCTACATACGGCATACCAAATGTCATTTAAATCCGTTCAGTGGTTTAAACGTGAAGTGGTAACAAATTGACATTTAGGGTCAGCACAAAAAAAAAAAATCGTAGCGCAGCGGAAAGGATTTTATTAACGCACTTGAAAATAAACTTTAAATAGTTATAAGGATTTCGCGCGCGTATCTTCGAGGAGGTGCAAGAATTTTTTGTAAGGTTAAAGCATTTATGCACGATCTATTATAATAATTTAGTTTAATTTCAAGTGCGTTAATGAAATTCTCTCCGCTGCGCTTTATTCTGTCTGCGCCGATCCCTAGGCAGCCAAATTTTTGGATTTATAATATCAGTAAATAAATTAAAACTCGCGCGTGCCAGCCCTATTCAGCAATAAAAATCAATCAGTACCTCGAGGGTAGATAGGGCACGTACAAGGGGAGTGGGGACATCGATCATTGACTGAAGAATTGCCAGATTATGAGGGGAGGTAGATATTTTAAAAGACGAGACGAATGGGTATTAAGGTTTGTAAAACGGCTTAATTCTTATAGTGTAACTTGTGCGCAAGAAAAATCATTGGCAACCGAGATACTTCCCCATGATCAACTACATACTTGTGTGCAAAATGTCATCAAAATCGGTTCAATACCATATAATTGCTAGGGTTGTCACTTGTCAGTTGTCACAAAAACGTATATTACGGCTTCCTAAAAATGACATGAACATAAAATGTGTAACGCGAGATATGCTAATGAAGGGTATTAATAAAACGAATGAGCCGATTAAATAAGCTATTTGGAAGTGCTATTAGTGGGACGGTTCTCACGCGGTATAATCGATGCTACTGCTATCACATAACATTATGTTGTTATTATATTTCATAGGAAAATACTTTGTGTGTGTAACTGTGTATGTGTATGTTTATAATAATTATGTACTACGTGTATTATACATGCTTATGTCATAAACTAGACATTGCGAGCCGCCGAGCCACTTCGCCCACATAAATAAATTATTTCTTTCCCGTTTTCTACTGTATAACTTTGCCAAAAAACGTAAAAATCGCTCTAGTAGTTTGTGAGATTAGCGCGTGTTTAAATAATTTTCCTCGTTTATACACACTTTCCTCTGATTCTTCGCCCTTATTGGTCGTAGTGTGATGACTTATAACCTCAAGCCTTTCTCGATAAGTGCAATATCCAACACAAAAAAAAAATATTTCGTGAAATCATTGCGTTCAAATAAACAAAAAAAAAAACAAAATATTCTCCGCTTTATAATATGAGTAAAGGATAAAGATAATAATAATAATTGTTACAACTAACATCTTCAAGCATAAGTAAATCAAATAATATAATATATGTTTAGATTTTGATGATTAACGAGACACATTGAATCCCAATTCCCAAGCAAGGACATACGATAGATTTTACCAAACCAAAATGCACGGTTGCCGTGCAATAAACGAATATCTAGCTCAATTCAACTTCGTTATAAAGTAAGAGATGCCAGAATACAGAATGCGCCTTAAAATAAAAGTCAGAGATTAAAAAATCCGAATTATTCGAAAAATCCGGATTTTTAATCAAAATATCGAATTTTGCATGCTCTATTTGTGCCTAGTTATAATTTTAGAAGGTATCTAGATTTTTTTAAATGGCGCCACTTTGAAAATAACAATTTGAAATGAACAAATTTTCTACTTTGTCTTTTTAGGGTTCCGTACCCAAAGGGTAAAAACGGGACCCTATTACTAAGACTTCGTTGTCTGTCCGTCTGTCCGTCTATCTGTCTGTCTGTCTCCAGGCTGTAACTCAAGAACGGTAATAGCTAGAGATTTGATATTTTCACAGATTATGTATATCTGTTGCCGCTATAACGACAAATACTAAAAATAAAATAAAATGAATATTTAAGGGGGGCTCCCATACAACAAACGTGATTTTTTTGGCCTTTTTTGCTCTATATCAAAAATGGCAACAGGTAGGTAATTGAATTTTTCACAAAATCCTTAGTTATAATATGTGTACTTTAATATTTAATAATAATATTAAAATAAAATAAAAAAATAAGGGGGGCTCCCATAAATAACACAATTTATGGCCTAATTTTGCTCTATAATGGTACGGAACTTCGTGCGCGATTCCAACTCGCACTTGGCCGATTTTTTTATCTGATGTGTGCCGTGGCCCTAACATCTCATTAGCATAAATATATTATTTTATCATCATCTCCTTCTTGGAATATATATACTTACGTATGATATTTTATGTCTTTTTTATTTCTCTATCGGCTATTAACAAATTATAACAATTAATTAAACTGTAAACGAACTGTTATAAAATGATAATGTTTTGTGCTTTACATACTAATGAGAATTGAACCGGGATTAATGGACTGTTTTCGCAGTAGAAATAATTGAAATTGGTTTAAATCGATGAAATAAATTTAAGGATACTTTTTACATTTTGCTTATTGCTCCTAGTTATGCTTCGTTCAAACCCACGCGACCACGCGACTGCGAAGCGGGAGCGTCAAGTTGTCAAATGTTGTCAAATGTGTTTTTGAATACAAACACTTTCGCGTTAGTCGCGTAGGTTTGGCCTAAGCTTTTTTTAAATAATTATAATTACGTTTTGTCGCATGTTTTCCGAGCGAGCCGATAGCTTCTGGCCGCAGCGTATTCACAACTTTAAGGTCATACAAAATTGCCCTTGCGATATCATTTATTTTCGATATATCGCCTTAATAGTGTCTCTAAATTCTAATTAAGTAACAAGTTTACTTTCACTGCTCTTTATTAATTTTACACCGTTTACGATACCATTAAGTGTTACCACACAAAAATATGTAGAATTGCATCCTCATCCCATCGACCGAGCACCAATTATGCGTTTGTTGCAGGCAACATCAAAGGGGATCAAAGCGGCCATTACGAGATATCGTAAAATGAGCTTCCGCTGAACACATGAGCGACGAGATGCAGACAGTGTCGTATGTGCAGGACGACGCACGGTACGCGCAGGACGCGTCCGACCCGCAGGAGAACGCGTCCTACACACATGACTCGCAGGACAGGACCGCGCAGGACGCGTCCTACCAGGACAACGCGTCCTACCACGATAACGCGTCCTACCACGACAACGCGTCCCACCAAGACAACGCGTCCTACACGCAGGACGTGCAGGATGAAGAAGAGCGTGAGATAGACGTCGTGAAAGAGATAGAAGATTTCGAGTCATGGCACCCCCACGTGTACGGCAAACCACCGAAGAAGCCCACGCCGCACACCATAGAGTATATCCTAGGGATGGACAAAGTGAGTAAAGTGATCAGTGAGGAGAAGTTGAGTGCTCACGACAGACTGCAGGCGCAGCTGCGTGCCAGGACTAGTGACAAAGTGCGTGAGGAGCCCCTGAACCTGTCAGTGCCAAAGCCCAAAGACTCGCCGCTGTGGAGTGATGATGACAAGTATAAAGGTAAGAGATGATAGGCAAGCAGTTTGGCAAGCTTGGGAAGGCTGGTTTGCTGGCCAAGCTGCTTGTTTAGAGGATAAATCTAGGTTAAAGTCTGCAAAATCTAAAACCAGTAGACCTATTGATAAAGTGCCTTTGGTAGAGTTATGTGTATTAAACAACCTTTGCATATATGATCATATCAAATGCTTTAGAATATTCACCGTGATATTCACAGCTCACAATGATGATAACGATCAAGGACGTTGAAAATAATAGCTTTCAACGTCCTTGATAACGATGATGAAATCTATATTTACTAATGACTTCTGCTTAGAACTTTATCACGGCAAAACGTGTTCACAAAAACACACACTATAATCCCACACACATTGACAAATAAACAATTTATATCCTAATTAACGATCATTCAATCTAAATAGTATTCTATGCTGAATAATTTAAAGTTAATTTTCGTTTGATTGCGTTTGACACCCCTAGGGATGTAACCCGACTTAATTGTAAATCACTGTCTGGGAGCGATATTGCGCGCGTGTCGGGTGCTCCTTATTCGGGAGGGTAATACGTCAAACGCTCTTTGTTTTGAGTGGGCAATTAATTTGATCGTTAATGATGGTCTATTATTGTCATCGGTTTAAATGGGACTAATAAAACGGTACTCGATTACATTGTTTTAAATATCGTTATCGATTTCCTCTTTTTTATTTGATGTTTTGCTGGCAGTAAGGGTTGAATTTACTATTTTTTTTTGTGGTGGTTGGTGAAACTTGATCAGGCGCGGTCCGAAGGGGGAGGGGGGGGGTCACAGGGGACATGCCTCTCCCAAAATCCTCGCTTACTCATATCAAAATATTTAGCGTATCACTCTCAATTAACTTAACACAAACTTAGAATAACTATTGCTTTACGATCAATACAAGATCCTTGTCTAAATCAGTTGACCACACACGATACAGCTCAAGAACCGACCATAAACACTTGACTTAAAGTTTACTATTCGTTGAATATTTAAGATCAGAAATAGACCTAATCTCGAGTCGCTCTTGCATTATTGTTGCGTTTTAATAGAGCCGAGTGCGCGACAAACTTATTAACTAACATCCGATTGCTATTCGATATCGATAATCGACCTTATCATTCAACATTAAGGTGGGTATCGGTTAAATTTGTTGCATTTATGCGTTTGTAAGGCGTAATTCAAACGAAGCAATAAGCTATCGGGCGTGCAGCTGCGTCACTAGGGTTGCCAATTTATATTTAGATAATAATTAATTTGGATTATTTGTGAGCGGTTATGTGGGTTTAATGCGTCAATCAGATATATTTGTGATTGCTGTAGGGATGAGGTTATAGTCATTAAAATTAGACTTGAGACGACTATTAACAACCCAGTTGATTCAGGGTGGGCGTTTAATACCGATAATAATTGTTATTTGAGTACCTATCCCAATTTATTCTTGGATTAAAAACATAGAAAATGAATGAAGCTTTAAAAATTGACAATATGTATTATTCTTACTGTTTTTTTGATGGTATCATAAATGGAATGGCGGGTATTATCTTAAATTAGGCCTAATCACACATGATATCTGTTATCATCTCAATTTGCTGTAACACAGTTTTTATGGTTCCGTACCCAAGGGGTAAAAACGGGACCCTATTACTAAGACTTCGATGTCTGTCCGTCTGTCTCTGTCCGTCTGTCTGTCTCCAGGCTGTAACTCAAGAACGGTAATAGCTAGAGAGTTGAAATTTTCACAGATTATGTATTTCTGTTGCCACTATAACAACAAAATATACTAAAAACAAAATAAATGTAATATTGAAGACGGGCTTCCATATAACAAACGTGATTTTTTAAACATTTTTTGCTCGGTGTCAATCATGACAACAGGTAGCCACCTGAAATTTTCACAAAATACTCAGTTTTATTTATACTTTAATAATTAATAATAAAATTAATAATTAAGGGGGTCTCCCATACAAAAAACACATTTTTTTCTTTTTTGCTCTTTAGTGGTACGGAACCCTTCATGCGCGAGTCCAGCTCGCACTTGGCCGATTTTTTAATCCAAGCTATTTGAAAGATAAACCAAAAACATTAATTTAACAAGTACATTTTTAATAGTTTACTTAAAATGTTTAGTGCTTAAATCGTTATAATGTTTTAAAGATTAATTTATTATTTTGGACATGACATTTTCACTGGCTTATAGGACGTTTTTCGGGATTTGTTGAAGTGAAAACTTGTAATTTACTTGAATTTTTAGTTTACCTATCAATTTAAATATTTTTAGCTGCTAATGAAACTCGATTATGGCAGCCCTAGCGCCGATTGGTCGTCAACCATCGGCGCGTTAATTATCATCCCAGTTTAGTTAAACCCCGCTCTGTCTCTGTCACACCTGACGACATCCGACGCGACGTGTCCCGACGTAAATAAGACCACGATACTGTTGTGATAACCCGAAGTATCCCGAGACTCCCGACGTCTTCCTACGTATTTAAGAGGATACACTAGAGCCGTTTTTCCATACAAACGTTGTCCCCTGTTTCCTCCCTGGATAATGCCGGTAGAGTTATAATGTTTTCCCGAACATCTATGGCCACTACGTTTTCTTTTTTTCATAATTTAATTATTAAAAAAGATATGAACGTTGAAAAACCCAAAAAAAGGGCCAGATTTTCCGCTGTGTTTAAACATCCAGAAAACAAATTTGGCTAGATTATACAAAAAAAAAATATAACATAGGAACACATCTCAAGCCTTGCTTTAATTTTTAAATGAAAAAAGTACTTAAAACGGTTAAGTTTTGGAGAACAAATCAGGGGACAACGAATCGTTGATTTTCTGCATTTGTCTCTATCGCGCTCTGGCCTCTGAGGTATAGGCTTGAGGTAAGGGAGACAGCAATAGATATTAAAAGTACTATTTTTCATTTCTCTAGCCCTTGGTGTATCCTGGCCTCTTAACGAACACCTGGGCAATATCATTTGAAGATAGTTGACGTAACCATGTGACGTAATAATATTATCCTGTCTCATGATTATCTTGACTTCCGAGTTCCGACGTATCCCGACGTAACTAAGAGCGTAGTAACGTAAAGCCGCCAACCCACCGCGGCGCACGCTGTGCACGGCCACGCGCACGCGTGGACGTGCACGGATTTATTACTTTGACTTGAGTCAATTCGTGCGTAGCGTGTCCGTGGGTTGCAGTGGACACAGTCACATATATTTTCTTACAAAGTGAAGCTTGACACACGTGCGTAGTCTCTCCGTGCGCCGCGGTGGAATGGAGCCCCTAACTCGGAAAACGTATTGAAATCAATATTAATTTTATAAGTATATAGGTACTGTTAATAGAATAGGGAATATTACGATCCGACCAAAATCCGACATGTTACACACACCCGCGCCATATGGCAGAGGTTACACGGTCAGTATTTCATCAATTATCTGATTTGACTGATCCATCAATCTGATTGACGGAATACTGATGGTTATAAAAAAGTTCATATAAAAAAAATGATCAATCCATCAATCCAGTAGGTTAATAGACGATCAATTTTTCGTCAATCTGATCAGGATCAGGATACTGACCGTGTAACCTCTGCCTATCAGAATAATATTGACAACGAAACGTTGTCAAAAGTCGAACAAAACTTATTTTACTGTACCTACTATACTGGTGCTGCCTCTAGCGTAAAAAGTAAAAACATTGCAGTACTTAATAATTATTATTACTCCCTTGACTTGTTCTGAGTTATGACCATGTGCTGACGAACCTAAATAATTATATCCATCAACTATCCGATATTCGGATTTATCGAATAAACTAAAAAAAAACCGAATCCGGATACTAAGCAGTAAACTTAACAAAGTGTCCCAACGAAAATAAGAGGATACTTCCCACCCGACGTGTCGTGGAATACGGCTATATGCGGAGTGCGGACTAATTACCCTGACAAGAGTCAAGAACTCAAGCTGACAAGTGTTAATACGATAATTAATTAGCAGAACTTGAGTGTTGATCGGTACGGAAATAGTGGATGGTAGAGTAGAAAGAAAGAGTAAATAAAAGAAAAAGCGTAAAGGTACAAGTTGGCTACATGAAGTTGTGTCGTCGCGACACAACTGGTTTCTATGTATTACTAATTTCTATGAATGTGTCGCTAGCTTTATGTCGCTAGCTGCGCATTGTATTTCATAGAAATACATACAAACCTAGTGTCGCGAGTTCGCGACGACACGTCTGCGGTTGCTTCATGTCGCCCGCTGCTAACCGGCACCTTAATAATATATGAGAGAAATTGTTGATTAATGCCCGTTTTCACCAGCTGCCCCTAAAGATAAGTGTAGGGGATTAGCCTACCATTTCCATGGATATCCTTCTGTTATCGGCTACTTGGATACTGTCCGCTTTCTATCAAACTTAATTTCCCTTATTAATTTTTTTATTTGTTCCAAAAATGTTTTAATTTAACAGACACTAAACCTCGCAAGGGACACTTAGCATTAGGATTTAGGAGGTGGTTGGTGAAAACAGCCATTGATCAAACATTTCTCTCTTACGTGCTAATCTTTCTTTTACTTTTCTCTTTCTCTTAACTCTACCATCTCAATGGAAATGTTAGCTTTTCCATTACTCTGCCATCCACTATTTTGTATATTCTATTCTCCTAACTAACCAACGAGTGCATCATATAGGCCTAGCAAATAAGAAATTAGAAAAAACTCGATACAAAACTCTGATACACTCTAGGAATCGCAATAAAAAATTTTGAATCGATCACAATATGATTATACCTGCAGGAAGTAGCTCAACCTTTCATTAAATAGATAAACTCACAGTATTGACTATTGAGGTGCAGCTAGATCAAAATTGGATCACTCATTCTTTCTCTACTATACTACAGTACTACTAGATGACGCCTGCAACTCCGTTGCGCCAAAACTCGTTTATCGCGCGGGAACCGTACATTTTCCCGGGACAAAAAGTATCCTATGTCCTTTCCCGGGACTCAAAGTATCTCCATGCCAAATTTCAGCAAAAACGGTTCAGCGGTTTGGGCATGAAGAGGTAATCAGAGAGACAGACAGACAGACACACTTTCGCATTTATAATATTAAGTATGGATATGGATAGCAGAAAATCATTGTGCTGTGAGCACTTAGCTTAATTCCAGTCTATATTTAAGTGACAGATCCACACCGCAGTCGGCATGACAAATGTTTTATTAATGTAAGCTCCACAGTTTAATGCAGGATGTAGCTCCAGGATAGCTCAGGGATAAATGTGGACTTTTGTTTTTTATAATATGCATTCTTTGTAAGTTTAAGATCAGTTATGATTTGTGACTCATTTAAACTAATATTATCCTCCACACTTATTTAATCCTTACTAACAAATGCGAAAGTTTTTCTGTCTGCTAGCTCTTATGCTTAAATGGTTTAAGCATAAGAGCTAGCATAACATTGGTGGATTTATATGTATATTTCGTATGGAGATACTTTGATATATTTGGTCACGGAAAAATGTATGGATCCCTTCCAAGTTCCCGGTTGTCAAGTTGACTTTAGTCGTGGTCAGTATTATCTTTACCAATTTGTGATTGACGTCTGACTATTTCATCTTTACAGAAACAATTTAAACAAAAGTCGGTGTGGACTGTGGAGATATTTTTATATTTTTTATTGCGGAAAAATGTACGAGATACGGTAATGGTACGGTTTAATTTTGCTGCCCTTGTGTCCAACTCTGCCGCCCCCTTGGATGCCATAGGACGCTGCCGCCCATAGGCCATGGCCTATACTGCCTATGCCCTATAAATAAATCCAGAGCTGTCGGTTACATAATCTGCCGACCGTAGTCCATCAAAACAAACAACGGAAGAATAAATTCGTCAGCGTTCGACAATGCGACGTGGTCCACCTGGGCTAGCGGATGTGCTATCCCGCTCTGTTGCTACTGCGGTCGTTGAGACAACATGCGGTTACAGTAGGTGAAGACAGATGGTGACGTTAAGGGGGTAATAAAGTTAATTTTGTTGAAAAGTCGCACACAGAATACGCAAAGGATCATGAAAAGTCTTGAAAGACCGTGGGCAGCCGGAATAAGGTCCTTAGTGGTCCAGTGGCTAAAAATAGGGCTTGGAGGACGTATTTTAAAAAGGGGTGAAATGTGGGCCAAGTTTATAAACTCACTAGAAGTCGTCCCCAACTACGTTGTGCATAAATTCGTTTATCGCGCGGGAATCGTTTTTTAGGATAAATCCTATGTTCTTCCTCGGGACTCCAAGTATAGTTTGTCAAGAAAGTCATGTCAGGCGGGAAAATTTTTAAATGAAATAAAAAATGAGAATTTTATTAATTCGAGATAAAAATGTGCAAGGTGACAATATTTAAAATCTAATAAGCGTTCTCTGTAAAAATACAAAGAAAAGAAATACACCTTTTAAGCGTGATTAGTGATTACGTTAATTAGAAAATTTTCCCGCCTGCACGCCATCATGACTTTCTTGATAGGCTATAATATCTCCATATTATACCAAATTTTAGCAAAATCGGTTCAGAGATTTAAGCGTTAAAAAGTAACACTTTCCCATTTATGTATAGTATAGTATGGATACACTTGATTTACAAAATATTTTGGAAGTTTTTCTGCTGACGTTACCTAATATAGTTTATAGGTATTTGACTCATCAGTACATCACAGTAACGGCGCGGTTAGTGTAATTAACTGCGATTTTAACTGCCCAGTTAATCACTATTTTAGTATTTTGGTAAAGTATTTATTTGGTACTTAAGGTAATAGAAAACGTAATAGGTGCGCAATTACTATTTTAGTATTATAAGGCTGAAAATTAGTGAATGTGGAGTTTTGCTACTTCTATACGAAAACACTTCATAACTGATTTCGCGTCAAATCTGTGTGGTATTATTTTCTTTCCACGGAAGTAGTATTTTAGTTTATAAAATACTAGCTGTCCCGGCAAACGTTGTTTTGCCATTTAAAGTATATTTTCTACATCATCAGTTGATACATGTTTTACCCCCTCTTTTGTCCCCTAAGAGGGTGTGGGGGGGAAGGTCATACACCAGATGTTAAGTTGAAAAACACAGTTAATACCTAATATGAAGTAAGTCCACTTAAGAAAAAAGTTGTATACAAAATCTGACCCCTCTTTGGTCCCCAGAGAGGGTTGAGAGGGGAGGGGGGGAGGATTTTTATACACCAGATGTTGAGTTGGAAGAAGACAAACATAATATATCTGAGAAAACCGTATGCAAATCGGATCAGTAGTTTTCGTGTTAAAGAAAAAAGTTTGATACAAAATCTGACCCCCTCTTTTGTCCCCTTAGAGGGGTGGGGGAAAAAAATTTTATACACCAGATGTTAAGTTGGAAGAAGATAAATATATCTGCGAAAACCACATTCAAATCGGATCAGTATTTTTCGTGTGATGCTGGAACAAACATACAGACAGACAGTAAGAGTGACAGACAGACAGACAGACAAAAAACTAACCACATTTTTGGCTTCTCTAGCGATGTAGTGACAAAGGTGTAATTTCGGGTGTCATTTCATATCTTTTATGTACAGAATTTTCATTTCTACAACAGAATATTGTCTTCCTTCCGCACGCGCTTTGGTTATGCCTACTATCGTAATATTTTAATTTCGCCATAATTTCAAAACCAAACGTCCAATTTTAATCATTCAAAGACCAAATATTATCTACACAAACTGTACTTAGTGATAAAATAATTTATTTTGATAAGGATTAATAGCGTGAGTAAAATATATCCGTTTCAATTTAGTCAAAAAAAAATCAGGATTTTTAAATAAATAAATGGTTATTGTGCCTCACTCGACATAGATAGGTATTATAGTGTGTCGCAAACTTTTTTGTAGATATTTATAAGATCTACAATTACTTAGAACATTGTATGGTTCTAACTTTTATAGTTTAGGCAGCGTACGCAAAATAAGTAACTTTTCTAGCTGATTTTTTACACCTTGCGTCCGAAAAACTCAAATATCTTACGGAACCCTACTTTTTTCCAAAATAAAATGTAGCCTATGTTCAGCAGAAATAATGTAAGATTCCAATAGCAAAAGAATTTTTCAAATCGGTCCAGTAGTTTCGGAGCCTATTCGACTCAAACAAACAAACAAACAAACAAACAAATCTTTCCTCTTTATAATAGTAGTATAGACTAGACGTTCCGCGCGGCTTCGCCCGTGTAAATTAGATATTTCACAGACAAATTTCACAGACAAAAAACAGTTAAGAAGAAAGTAATAAAAAATCCAGAGACTGCAACCTGCAACTTTAAAAACAATAATCATAACTGAATTTGAAAGAACAAACTTACAAACTTTACCTCTATATCGGTATAAATTAATTATAACAACAAGAGTATATCGGTCCTACTCAGATTAGCAGTGTAAGCAGAGTCGATTGTTTCCGAGTAGTGTGACAATGGGAACCGATCGTGCGACCGACAGACTGCTGCATCAGCGCCCTCGGACACGGACATAGGCGGAGCCTGGCCGGTCCTGTAGTGTATGAGCGGAGCGGACAGTGGGACTAGATGAAGTTTCTTTCTATAGTGTCATATTAGTAATTATGGACCGTGTATACAAAGTTTTTTTGTTAGTTTGTTGTAAAAACCGATATGGCGCGTACGGGCCATATGTGGTAAGCCCTCATATGAGTCATGTAAGCCTCTATTTAAAAAATTAAATATTATGACGCTTCCTTGCCTTTATATATATGAACTAGTTAACTTCGTAAAAATTCACTATAGTTATTTTACAGAGGCAAGTGAAATTTACCCGAGAACTAAAAGGAAACCTAAACGTTTAGTATTAAATATCATTCCCAGAACTAATCTTTATCAAAAACAATATTATGCCATGTGAATAAAGGCATACAACGCTACACCAACAACCATAAAATCCCTACCTTATAATAAATTTAAAAAAGAAATGATAAAATGGCTTAAGGTAAAAAATTATTACTCTATTACAGAATTCCTAAATGAGTAGTACACTAATTGATTATAATACTGTTGACATTAAAAATTATTGTTAAAATGTACCTATTAAATATTATTGCTGACATAGAATTATTATTTTGAAATCATCTTATTATTGACATTGAATTAATATTTTGAAATCAATTGGAAATGTAATATTAGTGTAGCTCGTAAGATTAGAGACATGTAAGGGTTTATTATTTTGAATGTTGTATTCCTAAATCAGTAATAAAGTCTTATGATTATACTTTGACATTAAATACTATTGTTAAAATATTGCTTAATTATATTATTGACATTGAATTACTATCTTGAAATCAATTGAAATTTGAATTAATATAATATTAATATAGCTTGTAAGATTAAGACATGTTTAAGGGTCTATTATTTTTAATGTTGTATTTTTTTTTGTACTGTATTGAATTAATTATAGAAACCGATAGTTTTTATTAGTACTTATACTGATACTAAGTAACGGGAAAAAATGAAGAAAATTTTGGGTTAAGTGGACGGAGATAAGACTACTACATGTACATATTTAATATCTCTTATCAAATATCAAAATCGGTCAGTGCGCATTAATATAATTTGCATTATAATTATTACTATATTAAAATGTATAAAATACCGCGATTAATATCGTACTTTATGCGCTGGAATTTACATTATCTATGCAAATCTAATATCATTTTAGAAGACAGCAATCAACAAACATTAGATTAAATAGCCCATCAGCGTTTAAATGTTAACAGAATATTTAATTTAATTTCCGAACCAATTAGCGGCTTAATATGACAAAGTGGTAATATATTACCAAATACAGAAGCACGCAGTAAGCCGAATTCATAATTTGAGAAATATTGACAGATGACGGATCATCGAGATTATTAAGTAGCATTTAAAACTCGTTTTTAATGGGCTGATTAAGTTTTGTAGGTTATATTTAGTTTTAGTTTTTGGCACAATCCTATCACCGCAATTTATTTTTATGTCTACCTTTTAATCCTGATATTATGATAAAAAGTACTTTTTAATCATTTTATGGTATTACTTATTACTGTGACTTCGCTGTCTGTCTGTCTCCAGGCGGCAGGCTCTTATCTCAAGAATCTAGCTCGACAGTAGACTATAGCTGTTGATAATTTAAGAAACGCAACTTAAATATCCAGAATATTTAACTTGAGTCCGCCATCTGCCCATTAATCAAAATAGTACGTGCTAAACTTCAGTAAGTGGTTTATAAGTTAGTACTTTACCTTGCACCATTATTAGAGCGTGTGATCAGCTAAGCGGAAGCGATTCCGTCCGCTCGTGTGTGTCCTCACCGCTATCGAACACTTCTCACAGTAACTCTATATCGTCGTACAATAGATTAAAACATGGCGGGATAACATTACAGATTATTGTTTTATAATTATAATATCTAGACAATTATGCTTACTGACAATAAAAATGCTAATGTGTGTCTGCTTGTTATGCCGGGGCCACACTAACGAGAAATGCCATTAATTATTGCCTTAATGCTACAACATGTTATAGCAATATCGCCTATAATCATTATTAATGGCATTTCTCGTTAGTGTGGCCCCGGCATAACCTCTAACGATTAAAGCATGAAATACACGGTCGCCAACTGCGCTCGTCAACAGCAAAAAATAGTATGCGCGTTGCCAGCCACACGGTTGCCAACGTGTTGTCAACCAGTTTTTCATCAACCGCCGTTGACGACCGTGTATTTCTTGCGTATTTCTTGCTTAACGTGAATGGATTTGGATGTAATTTAGTCAAAATTCGTTACCTAATTTTTGCATGTCTATCTGAAAGTTACCAACGTCTATCGTAAAAAATTTTTGGATAGATATAAGTAGGTAGATTTAGGTGGGATACGGCGCAGCACACGTTGCTCGTCTGTCCCGCTTGGAGCAGACAAAGGGCGGCCCTACAGGCCACTATTGGACCCGACATCACGCTGCCGGCCATCGTTCGTGCGATGCTGGACAGCCAACAATCTTGGAGGGCAGTCGAGACATTCGCCGAAGTGGTAATGTCGTCGAAGGAGGAGGCGGAGCGCAGGCGAGAGGCAGAGGCGCACGATCCTCGGAGAAGGCGGAGGCGGAGACTAAGGGCCAGACATGGTCACGACGTCCCGCCTTAGCAGGGGAGCTCGGGGCGTCGGCATGGGGCAGCCGTCGCCCATGACATCGAGTCCCGGGTAGGCCACGATGCGCTAGGTGTTGCAGCACATCGTCGCGGAGTGATGTGTAATGTGGTGTTTCCACGAGTGGAGCCCAAAGAGGCAGAGGTGGTGGGGCTGCGGTCGTGTATCACGCGTTTCCCGTAGTCCCACCTTCAGGAGCAGGAACACCGTTGGGGTTTTAGTGGGTAGTCCCGGGTGCGGGTGTACGTCCGCCCCGGGGAGTCCCACATACCTCGGCCCTCCCCAGACCAGGATGCGTAAATGCATTCCCCCAACGCAAAAAAAAAAAAAAAAAAAAAAAAAAAAAAAAAGGTAGATTTAGGTACTTGGATCCTAAAACATGTGATTTGACATTCTTCACTCTTGGAAATAAAACGAAAAGTTACCAATATTCTTTAAATAATAGTAGAATATCCATACTTTTATACTTGACTAACAATATAAATGCGAAAGTGTGTCGGTCTGTCTGTTACCTTTTCACGCCGCCCAAACTGCTATCCAGGGAAAATGTACGGTCCCTGCGCGATAAACGATTTTTGACGCAATGGAGTCGGCTAGTATGTACATAGTACTTATTGAAAATTTTCATTGACTATATCAGAGGTTCCCAAGCTTTTTTTGTCATAGACCACTTTGAACATTTCAAAATTCTGGATCCACCGGACCCAGCAAATGCTGGATCCGGTGGACCCCCCCCCCCTTCCCGCAATACAAGGTACCAATAAGCTTCCACTTCGGAGTGGTAAAAGTTGCAATACAATTATAATTTTAATATACTTATAAATATAATATTATAATATTGTCTACCTATATTCATAGGAGAAGTCAAGTCTGGTCACTTATTTTAATCACCGACCACACGGTGATTTTAATAGACCCCGTTAACGACTCGTGGCCCCCCATTTTTCTTTCGCGCAAGCGTACACCCCTGTCGGGCTCCCGTGGACCCTTGGGTGGACCCCCAAGGGTTCACCTGTGACCTGGACCACTTTGGGAACCAATGGACTATATGTATTATACATAGTATAGACTAATAGACATCCGACTTCTAACTTGGCAGTCTTGTCCATTAAGCCACATTACAATAAATCTTAACATCAAACGCCTAATTAGAAACAACACCGCGGGCGTCTATTCTGGAAACGCACGATATATTGCCGCCAACGCATATAAAACATTCTAAATACATAGTTGTTTATCAATACACCAATTTTGATATTTTAATTTTTCAAATGTATTTTCATAATATGTATACCTAAATAGTATAAATAAAATATCAAGCAAAGTCCAATGATTGATAAAAAAAATCAGTCTTGTTAAATACATGGACAATCCGAACATTTAGGGTGAAGCCAAACGAGCGTAATTTTGTGAGTCGACTCGTGAGTCGCAGAATTTCGGTCGCGTAAATTATTTTTCATACAAATCATGACTCACAAAATTACGCTCGTGTGAATCAAACAGGACCTTTGTATGAAACTGAATGCAGCAGAATTTCTGCCAGCCAAACCAGGTATATAATATTTAGTGAATACTACAGTGTTTTATTGTTTAATGGGGTTGGGACCGGATCGAAGCTGTTGTATTGATATTGGATTAAAATAGCACAATAGTTTCCACTAAAACGAAACAAAAATAGGGTGGTTATTCTGAAGCCGCACGATATAATATTATCGCACGACCTGTTAGTCAGCAATTAAGATAGTTGGCAGCGAGTTAGGCGAGATATATCGCCGGAGTCGTAGTTCATTCATAGCTGGCTATATGCTATTTGGCTAATAATATTCTAATATTATTAGCCAAATAGCATATAATAACTGACCCGATTTCTTTCATTTTCCCTATGAATTAACTTCTCTGATAGTACATTTGTAGTACTTTTGAGTTTTTACTTATATTTTCCTATGAGAAATGCCCCAACGTCATAGCCCATGCCCTATACGATAAGAAAGTAACCCATTCAGCGCTGCTACTTTCACAGTGATACACACAGAGGTACACACACTTATGTTACACCACATAATATAATGATTATTGTTATCATTATTATCATCATCATTATCACAAACTTTGACATTTTGACATTTAAATATTTTTTGACTTACTTATTATTTATAAATTTACTTATCTTGACTTCTAATGGATATCTTTATATAGTAATTCAATAACTAGATATGGACTCAGTTTTGTAATATAGATTCTAATTTTGTAATTCTATAAATTAATTTCCAATATTATATTTTATGATTACTTTGATTTTGCACGCCACCTGGATGGCAGAATGTTTAGAACAGTATTTTATAATTTTAAGACCTATGTTATGCACTACATTCTTGCAATAAATATATTTCATTTCATTTCATTTCATTTCATTTCATTTCACAATATTATCTTTGTTTGATTGACACATTCTCCTTCCAGACCCGAAGCCCCCCAAGCGGAGACCCCCCGACTCCCCGCACACCAGCGACGAGGAGTCCCGGCGGAAGAAGGCGCGCACCACCTTCACCGGCAGACAGATATTCGAGCTAGAGAAGCTGTTTGAGGTCAAGAAGTATCTCTCCTCCGGGGAGCGAGCTGATATGGCCAAGCTGCTCAACGTCACGGAGACACAGGTCAGTATACTAGAAGCGGTGGCTTCGGCGAAGATTGGAATCTATTTGCTTTTGCATAACGTCAAACAAATATCAACAATTGTTTCTAGGAGTTATAGCTTAGGGTTGGTTTTCAAAATGTAATCCAAACCGGTGCTCGTGACGTTTGGAATCGACGCTATTCTTTTGACTCGTTCCGAAATATACGCCAGTGCAGTGCATTTTAAATGTCTCTGTTGGGATGTCATTATAACACGTCATATTTGTCCCACAGAAATAAATCAAACCAGTCCAGTGGTATATCAGTAAAATATGGCGTCGGATTTAAAACGCTATAAGCACTTACCAGTACTGGGTTAATTTTCGGGACTTGCTTATGCAGCCTGCAGTATTTAATTTCATTGCTTTCCTTATTTTGAAACCGATATCTTTTGATACGTGATCAACTGATCATGCAGCGTAATCATCAATTTGCATCAATGACTCGGCACACGTGGAGATCTTATAAAGGACTTCAAAGTCGGCTTTGTCGATTGAAGTCATTTATGGTCGAGGTTTTAGTTGCGAAATTGGACAGTTTAGTCTTAAGACTATACTGTCCAATTATGCGACTACAATGTCCAGTGTCCACCAACCTCTATAAAAATTTTAAGATCTTCTGGTAACTATTACGTAAGTTCTAGTTACTTAAACGGTCTTACTACAAAAGATTTAAATACCTGTTGAACAGTTAATTAGAAAAAAAAATCAGTAGATAATGGTGTCAAAACAATTGTTCAATAGATGTTTAGATCTTTTGTGGTATACCGTAAGACCGATAATGTTTTGTTTTATGTGCAATGTGCATTACAAATGATTTCTTAAATAAAACGAAAACAATAAACAGGTAGTGCTTGTTGAAGAACCATCCCAAATAACATGATAGTTATTCTGCGAACAAGCAAGTGCGTTCACTCTATGATCACTTGTCTATATTTAGACAAATCGCTGTCGCCCATCACTTAATGGCTCATTAGCGGACACCGCGCGCTTCTTCGAAATACAGTACCGAATTAAACGCTCGCGCGTGTGGGACGTGACATAAGCGGAAGCGGGTAGTTTGTCTCAGATTTTCGGTACGTTATGTGCATAGCTCAATAGCGGCAAATAACGCTTTTAAAAGTGTATTTTTAATGAGCATCAATTAGCGCTTTACACAATATGGTGGTTGACATTGCTCTTACGAATTATTATCATTTTAAGAAAATATTTTGCTAAAATTTTGTCCAGCTTATCCATCCTATCCAATGAACAAATTTCTCAAAACCATACGTTAATATATCGCATTGTTTCATTGTAAACATCCTCTTTTTGTTTCGTTTTGCTACAAATACTATTTTTTACAAGTATATTATGTAATACTTACGTTATACGTTAGTATATTATACGATTGTGGCGATATAAAATCGTACGCTTCTAGACTAAAGACTATACCAGTCTAGAGCAGACAGACGTGTTTGAGACTTGAGCCATTCTTTTTCATTGGTACTATCCATAACCTTACCCGCTGTCTTCCCACCCTTGTGGCACACACCGATGACACCACACCACGGCGCGGCGTCCCCCGTGACGTGACATGACGCGTCACACATGGCGACACTAATTACGGCCGTGTCACGACGACCGCTGATATATTACGCCCAAATAACAAGATAGAACTGTTTTTATTATTATCAGGATATGTGATTCCTATACCAGAGTTTTAACCTTGCCAAAAGCCTTAAAATATTAAGCTACTGCGACTTCTGTTTGTCTGTCCTTCGGTCAGTGTAAGAGCGGTTATGTGTCAAGTTATAGAATCCTTAGCCCGCTGTAAAAATTTGTGCCAACGCATTGAGCCAGCGCATTGGGCCAACTTGCAGAGATGGCTATAAGTTGGGAGCGACATTCCATACTCTACAAGTTGGCCTAAATCCCAATGCGCTACCTCAATGCGTTGACCCAGTGTTGGTCTAATGTGTACAGCGGGCCTAACGCGAGCCCGACTAGTATTCGATCTGTATTTTGCAGTTTCTCTGCTATGAAGTGTGATCTTCATCTGTTTAGCGAGAGAGAGATAACTGAAAGATCCTATAGCAGTTGTGCCTTTCATTGCCATTAAATTATTGGGCGGTACCCTCCAATATCTTCTTACCAAAACTTCAAACTATTATTACGCCTCACATCGGTGCATCTTCTCAGCTGAAGCGTTTAGCTGTAAAGCTATTAATACCTGATGATGATGAGCAATTAGACGACGTGTTACAATTAGCGCGCGCTGGGGGACGACAAAAACACCCGCTTGGCTATTACGTGGTGTTCATGTGTTCCATTGTCTGTATTAGTAATTAAAATATAATTATTATCATATTGTACTATCAGAGAAGTTGATTCATATCATAGGCAGATCACAGATGGTGGACCTAAGTAATTTGGTCGTGGTATGTCAAACTACGACCAAATTGAATTTGCTGACATATTATGCAGGCGTAGCATGGTACCATAGAAACGGTTTCTTACTACGGAAGAATAGATAAAGTGACAGTTAGACAATGGAAAACCGCCATTTTGTCGATGAAATCTGTCAGTATGTCGATTATTTCCCATGTCTACTGTTGTTATGCTAGCTCTGTTGGTATACACATACCGCTGAATCGATTTTGCTGATATATTTTAGTATGGAGATACTTTGAGTCCTAGAAAGTTACATAGGAATTAGGATATTATCACACTTTTTGTCCCGGAGAAATGTGCGATTCCCGAGCGATAAACGAATTTTGGCGCAATAGAGTCGCGAGGGTCATCTAGTTAGTAATAATGATCAAGACAATCAAAACAACAGATCAAATTACTTCCCAGATCCTCATTATACTTTACATTAATACTAAAGTCATCACTTCAAAGGAATCATAAAGTAATAAGCATCTAAACATCCCAACAGCATCAATTAAAGAGTGAACACATTATCCCATCGTTTAGACTTGTTATTGAACAAACCCCTTAATTGGTACCGAAACACCATCTATAATGGTGCTAAATACTTCCAAATACAAGACAATTAAAACTCTATTTCAAAGCTGTAGAGTTAAAAATCCCACATTAAATGAAGGATTAAGTGCTCATTCTAAATTCAACTTTATGGCCATTAAATAGAGTCGTAAATCGATCGATGTTGTGAGAATATAAGCTGTTGAAGATTTGATTGAAATTATGCAGCACGGGCTCAGGATATACAGGGTGTTCTGTAAATGTTTAAATTGAAAGTATTAGTAAATTATTTGCAGCCAGATGTGTAGACATTGTTTAGGTTGAGGTTTTTAATGCATTTTGTACGTTTTATACCAAGTTACATACATATAGATACATACATTTATATAATTATTAATTATGAGTAATAATATTTTTTTAGTAAAGATTGATAATTATTTTTTGATAAAGTTTAAGGATGTTCTTGTTACTTCATGGGCGCAAAAGAAAATCTTGAAAATCGTTATACTGCGCATAATCTTTTGAATTATATTTTTGCCCAGTTTCATTAAAATCGATGCAATAATTACAGTAATCACATTACACATAGCTCATCTGATAGACAAACATCCAGACACCCAATGGTAAATTATATATAAATAAAAAAAGGTACTAATTGCTAAAATAACAAAACTCTGTGCTAACAATAATAACATCACCCTGTGCAGTAGGTACATGTTATTAGTTAAGTGATCTCCCGCGGCGCTACAACATAGTATCGGTTGTCTTCTGTCTACTGCTTAATTCTATCGTCTATGAAGTACATATTTTCTACTGTCTACTATCTCTCTGTCTACTATTTCTACGGTCTACCAGAATCTGATGGCAATTTTTGACAGAAGATTTTAAAAAAATATCCTTGATCATTGGATTAATTTTAATATTTGCATGTTTAACACACAGAATCAGCCGCTATTTAGAAAAAAAAAGGATCATTTTTTATTCCAATATTCCAATTACTCTGCTATTGCTAGAGTCAATTTAATTTCTCACTTTTTGCCATCTTTCTGGTAGACCTATACTTTACTTACTTCTGCTATCTAGTGTCTATATTTTACTTTTCTACTGAATTCTGTTAAATTGCATTAAATCAACGGAATCCTTATCAATATTAGAAACGTGAAATTTCGATTAATGGCTGAACTGACAGAGATTTTTGGTATGGAGAGTATTCTTTGAGAGACGGGACAGGTCACAGGGTACATAAGAATTTTGTTGCAGAAAATATAATAAATAAACTAAAAAAAAAAAAAAAAATGTGCGAATTCTGCGTGATAAACAAAGTTTGGCGCAACGGTCGGAGCGGGCATCATATTTTAGTGACCAATAAGGACTAAGTACTTAGTATGAACTTAAACATTTTAGGGCAATTTTGATGTCCCTGCAAAGTGCAAACCTTTGATTATTTACAGTGCAAACATAATGAAATGACCATATTATCTAATAAAGATAGAGCAGTAGAGCATGGTGGTAATGATGATAATATATTATTATTATTATTATTATTAACGTAATTAGCACAGCTGCTGTAACCGTGCAAAGCGTTGTACGAATCGCTCAAATACGATTTCGTACGAGCCTACAAAGGCAAATTACATCAACAGGCGACGGAGGGGCGAGGCATGTGGTAGCGGGGGTAAGGGAGAGGGGAGATATGAAGTTATTAATTCATTTGGAGCGCTTCAAACGATACACACGTGGGGTCGACGGGTTTAGCGGTAATCGGACGGGAGGTTTACACGGTAATTTGAGCCGTAAAATAACGGACGTAGTGTTGTTATTCCAATGTCGTTGAAACGTAGAGGTAACCGAACGAGAATCAACCGTGCAAGCTGATTTGAACTTTAACATAAAAGAGGTAGGGTTTGAATTTTAATGGCGATGTAAGGGAATAGGGTTGTCAACTGTTACCTTTTAATTTGTACGGAAATTAATATGGAGTATCATATTATATATTAATAATAAGATCAAAGCGCCTGATAACAATGGGATTTATCCGTTTGTCCATACCCTGTCGTTTAATGCTGGAATTTGTCTTTATACAAAATATGTTACATTTTGGCCTTTTACGAATTCCATGGAAAGTGACGTATTAATTAGTATGTTTAAGTAAGGTGGTACTTACATGACAATAATTTATAGCAGTAATAATATTATTATTTTAAAGGCTAAATGTAAGTTTACATTTTGTTACTTCTTTACGCAGAATGTACTAACCAGTTTGTAATCAAAATCAAAGTACCTGGATTAGTAGGCTTAGTAGGCTCTTTTCGGAAAAATACATAGTTTCCGTGACACTGTTAAAAATGTAATTCAGTGATTTTTATAACCCGTATACTAGGAGCTAGTTTTGTTAGATATTTTTATTATTATTTCTATCTAGACAAATTAGTTAAGTCTTCACAAATCTACAGTCATACTAAATTAAAATAATTATCCTATTACTAATTCGGTGCGCTGTCGTTGTCTGTGCTACTTTTCCAATGTGCCAAAAATAAACAAACTTGTTTTATTAGCTCCATCTAGTATATTGCCAAGGTTGTTAAATTTTTTTTAAACTGCAGTTGACAGCCCTGGCTATTAGCAGATAACTCAAATCGATCGATTATGTTCGCTATTGGACACGTAATTTAAATTAATAAGCACATCCCTGGCCGCGGGGGTCAGGGGGTAACGCGCGGGGAGAGAGGGGACAGTCAGGGGGGGATATGCAGGAGGGAGAAACAGTTATGAGCTTGTTTTGTGTATAATGACCGTGTAGCTTTAGTTTTAATTTAGCGATTTGACAAGTTTTGGTGCATCATTATAAGGTTTTGGTAAATTGTTATGGTCGATGTCAATTTTCGGTTCAATATGCTCGGCAAATTATCATTCTTATGTTTTGGCTCATTTTTAACAATAACTTTAATTATACGTTTTAGGATTATTTATATTATCGTTCCTATTTTCATAGTCAACTCTATAACGTGAAATTTTAGTAGTTGTTTTCCCGCAGCAGGACGATTTACCTACAGTAGTACTATCGAATCATGCAAGTTATTTTTTGAAAATACAAAATATTTTGTATAACGTACTATGGCAACTTTATGCCGATAGGCGCGAGCGGCTATGGACCCGACCAATTTTTTTCATGATTTGAACAAAAAATACTTCACAAATCTATTGTACTACTGAGATAAAATAATTTTACTGCGGGAAAACAACCATTAAAATTTCACGCTCATTCAAAATTTCTATACTGGGGATTCATACACAATTAGTATTATCACTTTATTTTGTCACACTCTGTATAATATCTGGATGTCATTTATTTTAACCATATATTTAAGTATTGTTTCCGAGTTTTTTCGCATATTCTGTTGTATCTAATGTTAATTTCAATTCATTTAAATCATTTTTTTTATTCAAACTCTGTTTCTCTACCTTATAAACTAGAAAGTAGAGACGAGTCACAGAACTTCATTAAAAATCCAAATGTTGTACCTCATCTCATGGCTTGGACCATCTACTCAAGATCTCGTGTTGTTGTAATCGTGTTCAATCGGTTCCATCAAAGCTCAGTTATCCATTAGTGTGATAATGAAATAACTATTAACATTAATTAACTGTTAAATCTTAACTTTCTTTTAACATTGAGCTGTTAATAGTATACGAATATTGATTAATTATTAATACTTTTTCTGATAGGTATATATTAGGTATACATAATTACATACTTCTATTTCATCGCTATATTATGTAGATGACTTTACTTTTAACTAGCTGTCCCGGCAAACGTTGTTTTGCCATCTAAAGTATTTCTACTTCATCAGTTGACACAAAATCTTACCCCTCTTTGGTCCCCTTAGAGGGGTGGGGGGTAAAATTTTATATACCAGATGTTAAGTTTAAAGAAGACAAATATATCTGCGAAAACCGTTTGCAAATCGGATCAGTAGTTTTTGTATTAAAGAAAAAAGTTTGAAAAAATCTGACACCCTCTTTTGTTCCCTTAGAGGGGTTGGGGGAAATTTTTTATACACCAGATGTTAAGTTGGAAGAAGACCAATATATCTGCGAAAACCGCATTCAAATCGGATCAGTAGTTTTCGTGTGATGCTGGAACAAACATACAGACAGACAGACAGACAAAAAACTAATCACATTTTTGGCTTCTATAGCGATATAGTAACACCCCCTGCTTATTATTTTTTGAATATCTTTAATGTACAGAATTTTCATTTCTACAGTTTTATTATATGTATAGTTATGATATTAGATATTTCTGCAAAAGCATCTGTCATAATATTATGTCCTTAATCGGAACGAAAAGCACCGCTCTTTTAGTTAAATCGATTCATTCAAGCGTCAAGAAGTAATAAACAGACGAACAGACTAAACTTCGTTGTAGTCACTGTTTTCTTCAAATAATGGGATGTGCCACGTCAGTAATAAATAATAATAAACCACGTTTCATTATAACCTATGAATTGTGACAATTAGCGACATAGTGTGAAGTGTCATGACTCATGTGTCAATGTCATAGACAAGAATTTGTTTTTTTTTTTTATTTTATTTTTTTTTTCTTTTGTTTTTTTTTTTATTTAGGTACCTACCTGTTTATTTTCTCTCAGTTTGTACTTTATTTATAGTTTTAATTTTAATTTTGTTTCTTTTTTATTTTGTTGCTCATTTATTGTTTAGAACTGTATTTAAATTTTTGTTGTGATGTCACACCTTTGGTCCCAGCAGAATATCAGTGCAGCAAACATAATTGCTGCTAATGCTGAGCTGGGTCCAGTTTTGGCATCACACAATGTAATATTGTAATATTGTGTCCAGTATGTTTACGTTAAATTGTCTTTTAATATTGTGTTGTGTGATTGTCGAAATAAACATATTCTTATTCTTATTCTTATTCTTATTCTAGTCAAATTTTGAACGGAATAATATCCAAAACCTAATGCTTTACTAGATCAAGATCCGTTCAGTAGTTTATACTAACAAGTTCCATTGAACAGCAGCTTAAAATGTTTCTTGCACTGTCAAAAAGTAGGTTATGATCCTTGTTATTTCACTACGAATACCAAAAACATTTTTAGCGCGTCTTAATTAGAAAGTTATTTTTGGCACACCCCTAGTCCCTACTTCCTTCACTGAACAAACAGACAGCCCTATTAGCTAAACATAATTAATTTATAATATTATCTCCCGTAGAGTACCGTCGGCAAAAAAAACCAACTCATTTTAGGAAGCTGCGCTGTCGACTCTACAGTTCCTTTGATTTATACCTTTATGTTTAATAGGGTTGACAGTTGAGAGAAAAAAAATTGAATGAACTTTAATTTTTGAAGCCAGCTGCCAGATGAATAGTTTTAAAATCTAGATATGTTTTTTCATGATAAATAGAGTATATAATTATATAGGTATACCAGAGACAAAAATTAAAAAATACTTCGTATTTGTATCAAATTAACTACGGTCTACACATAACCATACATAGCTTTATAACATTCGAACTCTCTACGTTGACCCATTATGGACAAAATATATAGACCATTTCGGACTCTACACGAGAGGGGCATATTCGTCTAGTAATGACGTCAATTGTGTATTCTGGAGACGATCATTTTTCATGATGATCATCCATGATGAATGATGATTCAACATCCAACGTTTAGATGGCCCTAAATGTACAAATCTATTTGACATAGAGTATAGATGATATTATGAATTTTGTATCTTTATATGTAATATGAATCTTTCTCAATATTCAAATAAAATACTTTTTATTTTCTGTCCATCGCCAGCCCTGCTTGAGCTCAGGATGTTATTCTAAGTGTAATGGAGATCAGAGGTAGTGTGTGACGGATTAGCCCATTCCGCTGTAACTCAAACTAATTAAACGCCGACAGCCCTCGGTAAATACTCATTAGTGGGGTGACAACCCTGATGCTTAATAGGCGGTTTACACAAAAATGTTCGCTATTTAAGTTTCTTATTTTTCCTGTAATCCAAACTCAGAGCTACCTTTTTCTATTTAAAGCATTTTAGGTCTAGGTTTGACTAGTCATTTCTTAGGTCTAAGTCTAACTAGAAGTGGTATGTTCAGATTCCAAGGCTTTTCGTCATAGAGTTATGCTTATGTACTACGTAGTTTATAATAATTTAATGCTTTTCGTCGGGTTTTTTTATAATATCGTTTTGATTCGTTAACTTCTTGAGGTTAGCTAATCAAACTAGGGTACACAAAATCCGGTCAAAAAGACTCAGAAACAAAGCTTTACACTGTGCTTTACACAAAGTCTAAACAAGTAGGTAATTAGTGAAAATGTAGATAATTATTATGAGTCCTGAAACACAGATTCTTGCGGAAAAAAGTACGATTCCCGTATGAATTGCTGCACAAACTTGCGGGCAACAATTTTATACTAACTCAAAACACAGCAGGCTGATGAAGATGAGCAAATAAAGAATTATTACAAAGACTTGCAAATGAATTGCCCTCTGCTTCCTGAGATCAGGCCGAGCCCCGAGCCCCGACAAATCACACAAACAGACGGATAAAACCTCAACTCTCATCGACCACTTAACTCCCACAAAATCTACCAAACCCTGCTCATCATCCCGAGCCCTTAATCCAACGGAGCAGAGCTCAAAGTCCCCCAAGTTGATGAAACAAGCAGCAAATACAAGGTGGTTCTCGAAGCATTTATTTAAAGGCTAGTGTTGCGCGTAATGTCGATGTTTTGTGTTTCTTTTTATTGCACTTTAATGGATGTTAGGCACGTGCAGCTCGTCGGATTTAGATAATTGGTTTCAGCTGTTTTTTTTTCTGACTTCGCCAGGAGGGATATGTTTTGCAGTGCGCATTTTATTTGACGCGTTCTTACGAAAAACAGTTGCCTTAGAACTTCTTAGGCAACGGTTTATGGGAATTGTGCTGAAGATATCATTATCGAAACACGGATCCAATTTTTTAAGACCTGGGTTTTCGGGTATGTGTTAAATAAAAACAGGGCACCCGGGTATTTAGACGAAGAGACGTGGTCGTGAGATTGAAAACGGGTATGTTGATGATGGAGAAATCTAAACAAGTTTAAATTTTGTAAGAAATGGTTAGGTTATTCTAAACTAGCTGCGTCCATTATTGTAATAAGCTGTATTTAATTAGTTAAAAAGCCCACCAATTAACTATTCAACTGTTAAATAGACTTGAAATTTTATAGTTAAGTACCTAAAATCAATTTGATAATTGAATCTCAAAATGTAATGCTGGTGCTAACTACAGAAGTACGTTATGTTCATTCAATTAAAGAACTTGTAGCTTCTTGGCTACACAAGTAAGTATTAGGATTTTTGCGATGTGTGCCTATTCACATAATATACAATAAGTCAATATTTATTTAACCAAGTCTACTATTAAATACATCGTAACTTTTATAATCATAAACCATAAAATCGACAATTTTTTATCGACAAGCGCACATCCCTAGTCACGTCAATCTCTAACAATTTCGAAAATACATCTCCCTTCACTTTGGCATCTCGTAAACCATATTTAGAGTATTCGCGTGCGAGCGAGACGCACTGCGCCGGGGCGGTTAGTGCGAGCAGGACAGATACAAAACAGGACGGTCGCGAGTGTATGAGTGTGTAATGGGTTAAATTGGTCGTTTTAATAAACGCCGTAAGACAACAACTTTTATACACCAATTAATATCAAGTGGATACATTTTAATGGTGCACTTAAATCGACATTATTCGATGCTTTGAGATATAAATAAATTGTAACGATAGACTTGATACTTCAGAAAATTATCGAACTTTATTAAATTCCTATTTGTAAGAACTGTACCTGTACCTGTATCACCTAGAAGTAGTTAATATCTGAGAGGATTGGCTCAGGGATATCGTTGTTTGGTTTAAATTAAAATTAAGCTAAAGATAGCTATAATTCTATCAATTATGAACTGTCACGTATTTTTTCTAGTTACTATTTATAGTTTCTCTTTTTCGTTTACATATTAAGTAATATACATAATATGTATATCTAAGTATGCATGATATTAATTATTATTTATTAAGTTTTTACGATAAGTATTTCTATGTATTGTGAAATTTTATGCTAGACTTAACAGCAAAATAATAATATACCTTATACAAATATTAGTACCAAAAACGAAACAAATAATAATAGTATGCAAATGGTTTTATGTAAGTATGTTCGTAAAAATCTCAGAAAGATTTTTTTTAAATCGTTTATTAGCTGAAATAAGGTACAATTTATGTTGTTACAGTAATGTGATCAAGCTCTCTTATTTTGCCTTTGGGTGGCGTGCTAATTTTATAAAGTTTTTCGAATTATAATTATTTATCTCTTTAAACTAACACAACAGCTTACAATTTTTTTTCGGATCGCATTCCATTCGAATCGGATTTCCAAAATTTGCTTCCAAGTCCCTTGAAAAAGGCAAGGATATGAAAATTATGCAGAGTAGCGACTTGCAAGCAAAAGCTAGTACAAGCCATCCAAAAATAATTTCACTTAATGAGTTACAGTATAGCAGAGGTTCTTTGAACTCACATACGACCGTAGAATTCGCATCAATAATTGTTCAGCAATTTGCGCGGCCTAATGTCGCCGCTTCTTGGAATGATGCTCCATAAATTAAAATACATTAATAACCGCTATACTGGGTGCTCCTAATGTTGAGCTCAGTAAATCATACAAAATGGCTACCGACAACGATTTATATATGAGTGATTTAATAGAAATAGAGAAGTTACAACATACAGCAATTTAACCTGTATTTAACAATTGAAAAAAATTAAAATACTCGGATGCAAGCAATACCAGATATTTATGTATTTTAAATGTAACAAAAGTTCAGGAACACAGTTCCGATTTTGTTTTTCATTAAAAAGGAAACATATAATATGTGATAATAGTATTATGAGCATTTTCCACATATTATGCTAGAATATACCATGTGAAAAATGTTAATTCTGTTAATAAGGTGTCACAGACAAACTTGGGAATACGTTGGACTATAAGGTAATAGGTATAACTTGGTTATAACTTATAACACAACTTTTTCCTCGGAAAAGCATTTTAAATTCTTGAATTTGATCTAAATAAAATGTAAAAACTAATTCAGATAAAATAAACAACTATATTATTAGAATGTGAAGTCATAACATATCGTGTAACGTTTAATTTAGCCAGTGATTCTGCAATCTGTAATTCAGACTGTAATAATATACACGATGTGACATGTCGGAAACTATCACGTGCCAACAGAAACGAGATTTGACTGATTTGGAACACTCTGTATACAGTCAAGTCCATTTCGCGCCAATTATGCCCTGTGTCAAACGCACACAGGCACCGCTCAGACGAAAACACGCCGTAACGTGGCGGCATAAAGTGTGAATTACCGGAGCCAATTCCGTCGCGAAATGAGAATGATTGCAGCGTGATGGATGTGTGCTCTGTGTTAACGTGATAAGGCTTAGATTGCCGTGCTCCGGAGATCAAAGAGAGATGATGTCGGTGTAATGTACTCCGCAATAATATGACGATCCAAAACGGTTAAGGGGTAGCTATTTGAGATTGTAATTCCAAATCTAAACGGTCGGTCACACGTCATTCGTGCAAATTGTGCAGCTCAGAGGTGGTTAAATCCAGGAAATATTCTGATAGATAATATGGATTTAAAGATGAGGAGGCTAGATAATGGATATTATCTAGCCTCCTCATCATATTAGAAATAGAAAATTAAAATTATTGTGTTTTTGGAGAGAAGTGGGTTTAGCATTTAAAATTTAAAACTGACGCAACTTTATTCGTAATTCAATATATTATATTGATACGACCTTGAAACGTTCTTAACGCACCTGGTGAAATTTCGCTTCAAAAGAAGAATTTTATGGCGACTTTAAAATTACTGATCGTTTCTCTAGGTTTTAGCTCTACATAAGATACTACTAGAGTTGCATTCTTAGTTAACTCTGTTTAGAATTTAGATATAATATTATATACTCATTAAGTCGTAAATGTTTTGTGAACATAATAATACGGAACCTCCACTTAAAGTATGGCGCTTGCTCTTAGCATTTAACGATTTGTTCGGTTATTACAAAACGATTTGGCTGCGAGTGTAGGAAGCTCTACTTTAGCACACCGTCTGATTCACAGTTTATTTCAGGGCCTTATTAGCGATTGCTCTTATTAATTCAAACACCTAGTCGTTTGGCTACAGAACCTATGAATTGATTTGCCAAGGCACGGCAATTTGGCATGGGCAAATTTAGGGTTAATAAATGCTATTTTAATTTGTGTGCATATTCCAAAAACATGATCAATGAAACAAGGCTTGGCTTCATTTTAGCTTTGTAAAATGGTCGTTTAATGATATCGTTATTACTACTACAATAAAGATAAAGTGCAAATAAGCCTATAATGTTTGCGAAGGTAATCTAGTATTTTATGGCTCACCTCAGTCAATAATTACCTGTGCAACCGTAATTGAGTGCGCAAAAGAATCAAAACAAAAGGAATATGATAGGCGCAAATAAAATATGTAGCGAGGGTGGATACGAACAAAGAACGTGGGGTTAATTACCCTACCCTGGGGTTGAGGGTGATTTAGAATAATTCGACAGGTTTGGGGTGATCAAGAATAACTCCACAGATTTTGGTGGGAACTCACGCACGTTTATTTTTAGACTTCGTAAAAATTTATCATCAAAGTGACATGGTCATCATTTATCTTCATTTTGGGCATTATTTTATTAAATATGTATAATTTGTAGCCTTTTGTGTTTGAATTCGTAAATACTAAATGAATAGTCACTAAAACATAACTGAAAAGCTAGTTAAAAGTTAATCAATATAAGTAGTCGTGATATATTTATATAGATGACCTGATTCATCGATTTGCGTATGTCGTTTTGCAAAGCGAGCGCTC
Organism: Plebejus argus; assembly: GCA_905404155.3. NCBI lineage: Eukaryota > Metazoa > Arthropoda > Insecta > Lepidoptera > Lycaenidae > Plebejus > Plebejus argus. The sequence continues at coordinate 25,326,918 of FR989926.1, forward strand.
TCGGTCTTTGTAACTTCATCTCAGGAAATAATTAATTTTGCGTGCGGATGTCTTGTTACTTGTACATGTTGGTGTGTACGTCGAAATTAAGTACAGACGTATTGAAAGATTTGTTTTTAAAGCTTATGATGTAAATGAAACTATTTGAATAGAGTAAATTTTAAAGGGTACTTAATAAATACTACTACTATGCAAGTTATCCACTTCCTAAGTTTTATTCTAAATATGTAGTGATGTTAGGGACTTCATATTTTGTTAAACTTCAGAAAATGACCGGTATATTGATGCATCAACACTCAAAAGAATATTTTTTCTTTAATTCTTGTTTGTATATTTTAAAAATACATGGTAATCTTTTCATGCAATACAATTTTTTTCACCGCAAACACAAATATGTATACCAAAATAAGTACAATTTATTAATGACATGACTCACCGAATACCGATCGCCATTTTGTTTTTCCAAGTCCTTTCAGGATTAACGCGCACTGAAATACACGAATGAAATGTCTTAATGATCCCGCCGTATCTGTTATTCGCAGAAGAACATTATTTTCGTTAACTCGACGTGCCGTTGAAAAATCGCCGTAGAATTAGTTATTAGTGTCATGACATGTTCGGGGAAAAGACTGAGAGTTGTGGCAGCAATAATATTATATTTGTATGTGATGATGGTGATATGGCTTACGGCTTGTTTATTTTATTTTATTTTTATGTTGTTGTTTCGTTTCAGTATTGAATCGGCTTTGTGAATATTAACTCTATAAATTTATAAATTGCCTGTCTATTTATTTCTGTTAAAAAGATAAGGTAGCTAAGGATCGTGTATGTTACAAAAACCTACAGGTTTCTATACTTCTTATAAATTTACCTTTATTGGTTTATTGGTTGGCTTACATATGGCAGAATTTTAAAACCTTATTATTTTCATCAAAACATTTTTGTGTCTCTTCGTCAATATAGTACTATCAATGAGCTGTTTTTATTAATCCCAGTATATTGAGATGGTCATGATTAGTGAAGATCAAATCTCGTCAAATCGTACCACAATAAATGAAACAGTGTTATCATATTTTACATCTCTGATCTCAACACGACTTATATCTTGTAAGTTGTAGCTCTCTATCGCCTCGCTCTTTCTGTGCCATTACCCCACCTCGTCTTTGACAGCGACTGTCAGACACTAATGGTACATTTCCTCGTATCACCACCGCTGTCACCACCGCCACCTACAGTTCACAATTATTTTACCTCTAACACCACACTTATGCTAATGACATTAGGAAAGGCCGAGCTGTTCGCGGCTTATCATGTAGAAATGCTTGGAAAATTATAATATTGATGTTTTCAGAAATGATAATATTGTAGAAAGAATGTTTGTTTTTCGTTTAAAATTTTGTTCTTTATGTGCTCAGAGACAAGTTAATGGTTTTGTGTACATGACTTCACGTTACAGACGATTTGAAGAGAGATTCATGCTTTCGTGCGCCTATTTTATATTTAAAATACTGTCATTTTTTATTAACAAATGTGTCACATGTTTGTTCGAAACTTTTTATACAAATATGAAAATTTCTCTAGATTTTCTTTAAATTTTGTCTACTTTATTTTCATTGATAATAATATTATGTAAACATAACTATTAACTAATCGGAATAAATAATAAATCGGAACCTAAAATGTAACCAACTTAAATGTTTCGTATTCATCACCTAATTAAAAAAAAACATTAACATTTTAATAATTTTATTTTTATTTAATTAACTTTAAAGTTAGCTCCTTTTATGTGAATAAATTTTTCGTTTGTGAATACGAAAATAACTCCGTAGGTAACCAGTAGGTACTGCGGAGTGCGGAAAACGGAACCCCAAAACAATATCCTCTTTTGACTGAAATAAAAATGTTGACACAGCAATTTGCCAGCGACAATAGTTGGAAAGGAGCAATAAATATCTGATCGTAGGGCAGTTCCCTCCATGATGGGGGATGGGGGACGATAGGGGAAGGGGTATGGGGGATGGGGTGCCGGGGCAGATAACGCACGTCCCGGGGTCGAGTGACTACAGTTTTATTTTAATGATGGTGTACTTGCGAACGAGGTGTTTTAGGGTTGTCAAGTTTTTTTTAATTGTTAGGTGGTCTAAAATAGATATGTGATATAACCAAGATAAAATTTCTAGGTGTAAATGTACAAGGAGAGTCGATCCCACGTAAAGTGGGAAAGAGCTAAGGGGAAGAAGAATATTTGGTCGTCTATTATAATATTCCGTGACAGAACTTCTGTCAGAAAAACTGGTTCATTTGCCCCGCGTTCCATTTGATGTTAAAAACGTTGGTAGGGTAAAGTGTTATGAAAATTGGTTGGGTAATGGGTTGGTAGGGTATAGTGTTATGAAAATTAAAGCCGACAGATCATTACTAACATAGACTTGACATTTAAAGCAACCGAAATCCGAATACCTAACGTAGGTCCACCAACTGCTTATGATTTTATAAGCCAGTTTCTCTGAATCATTTTACATTATAGTCCAATCCACGAAAAAACATATTTCTTATAAGTTTTCACATTTTGTATATGTCACCGTAAGATTGTAAACACCGCGAGATTGTAATATGACTAAGAGATGGATTGTAAACAACCAGTTTTCCGGTGATTTTAAATTAATTATTTTGTATTTGAAATAACTTCAATTGCCTGAAAATTTGATGTGTAACATTGAATAAAATTTAGATATATTTAAAGTGCAGTTTAAACTTTAAATTATAAATAAGGTTAATTTTAATAACCGAACATTCAAACAGCACTTTAAAAAATATCTAAATTTTATTTTATGTTATACATCTCATACCATTGGGCATTGAAGTTATTTTAAATACGAAATAGTTAATTTCAAATCACCGGAAAACTAGTTGCTTACAATCCATCACTTAGTCATATTACAATCTCGCGATGTTTACAATCTTACGGTGACATATATAATTTTTTTGAGTATAACTGTATATTGTGTGGTGGTGTGTTGAATAATATTGAAACGTTAGTTTTTCAAATGTATTTAATCAGAGCGAGCGAAGCAAGCCCACCTGAGAATTTTTGTGGTACACTTTACGGAAAAACCATCACTGGTCAGTCAAGGTTTGGTTACATATAATAAAACTGTAGAAATGTGAATTTTGTACATTAAAGATATTCAAAAAATAATAAGCGGGGGGTGTCACTAGATCGCTATAGAAGCCAAAAATATGGTTAGTTTTTTGTCTGTCTGTCTGTATGTTTGTTCCACTATCACACGAAAACTACTGATCCGATTTGAAAGCGGTTTTCGCAGATATATTTGTCTTCTTCCAACTTAACATCTGGTGTGTAAGAAATTTCCCCCCACCCCTCTAAGGGGGTAAAAGAGGGGTCAGATTTTGTATCAAATTTTTTCTTTAATGGACTTACTTCATATTATTAACTGTATTTTCCAACTTAACATCAGGTGTACACAATTTTTCCCCCACCCCTCTTAGGGGACAAAAGAGGGGGTAAGATTTTGTATCAACTGATGAAGTAAAAATACTTTAAATGGCAAAACAACGTTTGCCGGGTCAACTAGTAAAAAAATAAAAGTCTAGTCAAAATATAAAAGACTTCCTTAAAGATTATTACCACGCAGAAAACGACGCAAGCCCTCACAAAGCTCGGCTTTTAGCTAGTAATAATCCGAATTTAATTTAATGTGTATATTAAATTAAAATCGGATTATATTTTTCATCAACTGCCAGCCCTACCAGTTCCCTGTTTTTCGTTTTGAAGCAATTAAATAAGCGTTACTCAGCCCCTAACGCCCTCTTAGCGATTCTGAGAAAAGGTGCAAGCGATACGAGAAAGAATTCAATGTTTGTGCTATAATAAAATAATAATTATTACAGTTGCTGACAGATAAATAATATAGACGTATATATGTTATATGTATAGTATTATATGTATATATGTTATACATATAATACTTTTATAACAGTCAGTACATTCAGGTGCAAAAGTGATTCAGGATTATAATATTTTACAGGCATTACAGAATTGAGAAGAATTTTAAAATCCTCATTAATATTATATTAAATGTGAAAGCGTGGATGTTTTCACGCTAAAACTACTTGACGAATCATCATGAAACTTTGTACACATAGGTATTCTTGGAGGTATCAGAAGCAACATAGGATACTTAAAATATTTCATAAGGAAAAAAATGCGACTCGCGGGCAACAGCTAGTAAATAAGTAGTCTACGACATGACAAAAATATAGTAAAAATAATATATGATTTGAAATGTTTATAGGTAGTAGGTATAATGTGTAAGTAATTGTTAAAAAAATGTATATTATTGTGTTTTAGTTTACTTCGAGACAGATTTTACGTTGGCTATAAATATTACAAATAAAATCATGAAACATACTGTAAATGCACCGAATATAATATTATGTAGGTCGCATAACAAGCTATAGTATGCCAACATAATATAATAACATAATGAGCTATATGTAACGGATAATCTGTCGATAATCGCGCATTAGTTATAACTTATGACCAATTAGGTTAATGCATTCAACAATGTCACATACAACATACACATATAACGCACAACATATATTATCTACAACATCTATACATATAATAAAATCGTAGGAAAGTCAATTCTGTACATTGAATATTTTTGAAAAATAATACTTGGGACGTGATCTACAATCGATATGGAAGCCAAAAAAATAGTTTTTAGAATTTTTGTCTGTTTGTCTGTTTGTCTGTTTGTCTGATTGTCTGTTTGTCTGTATGTATGTCCGGGATAAACTCAGAAAGTACTGAATGGATTTACTTCAAATTTTGCACGAATATTATATAGAGGTCGGGTCAACACATAGGCTATATATTATGACGATATCACCTAGGGCGGGGGGAGGGGCTCAAGTTTCAATATTTTTAGTTTTTTGCTCATATCGCTAAAACGGTGCGTTGTAGAGAAAAAATATCCGGTACGTAACGAAAGCCCATAAAATTTCCTACAAATTTCTCCTTCACACTTTGTATCTATCTTCACTCCTTGCCATGCTATGAGCTTTTGTCTATCTTTTCTATACAAATTTCGAGTGTCGTTTGATTAACATGCTGGGAGCTTTGGCATCGGTCTTTTCTTGGGGGGGGGGGGGGCTTCGCCCCCCCAAACCCCCCCCCCCCACCTCCCCAAATTTTGCTTCAAACAAAGCGGTGTTGCGGCGTTATACATCTTTTTTAAGAACAAAGTTAAAAACTAAACTACACATACGGTTTTCCAGTGTCGTTTGTTTTGGGGGGGCTGCGCCCCCCCAAACCCCCCCCCCCATATTCCTCATGAAACTTTTGTTCATAATTAAAAGGTATCGTGGAGTTTGTATTGCGTCTTAATTATCCTTTGTAGGAACAAACTAAGTCATCTATACATATCTATACGTCTATACATATAATAAAATCGTAGGAAAGTCAATTCTGTACATTGAATATTTTTGAAAAATAATACTTGGGACGTGATCTACTATACTAACGCGGACGAAGTCGCGGGCAACAGCTAGTATAACATATAATACAACATAGCGGCTCACCGCGCCTGATTGACTTGCGGTGATATAATCAATACATTCATTACATATCTGTATGTTGCACATATATGTATATTATGTCGGAGAGGTTAATGCATAAACATCAGTACATACATATTATGTCATCTTAGTTACAAGTAGGTAAGTATTGTTCTGGCGAAGGTTCGAATAAGTGTCGTGGGTAGGTAGTACCTCGTTAATATGGGTATGACAAGTTTATATTAGGTATCTTTCTACATTAATTTGTAACAAAACAAAGTGATTTATAATAATTTATTAATACTTTAGGTTGCGTCGTATTTACTAGCAGAAAGTAACAGAGGTTATAAGGGTCAATTCAGACCGCAACGCAACGCGTAGATGCATTTCTTTTGTAATAAAAACAATGAAAACGCTCATAATAGCTCCTATTTTGAGCATTTTGATAATTTTAACATCAAATGGAATGCGGGGTATGTGCCACTGCCCAGTAGGTATACCTATTGACATTTAATTTTGAAAGGGCCTATATTCACTTTGATTAGTGTGAGTGTAGTTGATTAGTGTAGGTAATTGGTGATTAGAAGAAAATAAAGGAATAGCACTAATCAGTCGCCGCTGTCCACACTTACTTTCTCTTGATTAAGTACTAATTACCTGCAATACTTACCTGCACTTATCACTAATCAAAGTGAATTCAGGCTCTAAGCATTGTTTGCATTTAGATGAAAATTAATTCAAGCAATATTACGAAAACAAAAGCTAAGCCTTTCTTATGAATTAATTCAAATTCTTTTTGTCCTAACAGCAACCACATAAATCACTTTAGGCGGCAAAAATAGTAAAAACCTTCTCCTAGAACTAAGATAAATAGTTAATCAATTAGTATGCGTGTCGGGGCATTTTTATGCAAATGCCCCCTCGCCGGTGGTCCAGGGGCCCCGAGACGAGGCCCCCGCGTGCCCCGCGAGACATTTAACATCGCGACTGTACCTGTAGATTTAATCTTATCTCAAGATAAGTGGAATAATCTGCTTCAGTTCGGAAGTCGACAAACCAGTCTTAATAAACTAATTTTCACTCCATTTGTAGAAGTGATTTGAATAAATTAGCTTTATTTATAAAGCAATTAAATTGCTAGTATCAATTATTGTTTTTAATCAAATAATTAAGAACTTAATAACAATTAAATAATATGAATGATACTCGGAAATGAAAGTGTTATCATTTATCAATTACCCACGTTCCCGGACACTGTACATTTTTTCGTATCCGTACGCCGTATACGAGATTCAAAGGATATCCATTATCCATGCTTGATTTCATCTAAATTTGCTGAGCGGTTTAAACTTTGACAGGTGGCTGATAAAAACTACCTTGCTTATAGTTCTAGGCAAAAAGCGCTTTTTTTTTCCAGATTTACGAATAACGTTGACACTAAAATCAAAAGCACTAGTAATTTTTATATTATATTTCACCACGATAATAAATAATAATACATAATAATATTATGATTTATCAAAATCGAAAATCAAATATTTTACTTTTAGAACGTCTACATGAGGCCTACCACCGGTTCGGGAACTGACCCGGCGAGAAGAACCGGCGTAAGAAACTCGCTCGGGGCCATCTTTTACTCAAAAGATGGAAAATTACAATAGTAACTTAAACTAATTTATAAAAAGCATGTAAAAATGTGATATATTGATATAGAAGCAGCTTACAGTCAGTCAGCTTATTTTTCCCAGGGTATGCTATCATTGAGAATATCAGTTATCTTATAATAAGCCCTAGCACACAAACGTTCTTTAACAACTTTTTTAAATTTATTAACTGAAAGATTTTGGACGTTTTCTGGGATTTTATTATATAGACGTATACATTGACCTTTGAAAGATTAATTGTTCACTTTGCTAAGCCTGGTAATTGGTATTCATCTAGCTTGTGCTTATTCCTAGTGTTCCTTCAATGAATGTCACTTTTCGTTTTAAAATTATGTACATTTTTTCTCACGTATAACACATTGCCCAAAACGTTTTGAGAGATTACGGTCAGAATTCTTATGTCATTAAAAATTCCCTGAGAAATTCAAAGGATGACCTTTTATAAATAGATCGTATAGCTCGCTCTGCAGCACAAATATTGTGTTAATATCAGCAGCACTTCCCCATAATAGAATGCCGTAAGACATTCTACTATGAAAATAACTATAATAAACTAATTTTGCCGCATCCTCATCACACATTTCTCTAATTTTTCTGACTGCATACCTATGCTGCCGAAGTGAGCTTATCGGCTAGTGGCAATATGAGGACCCCACTGCAGTTTATAATCTAGTGTTACCTACTCCTAATAACACAGTAGTGTTAACAAGATTCATTTTCTCATCATTTAATAACAAATTGGTTTGCACTTGCTTTAATATTTTGTAAGATAAATCTTAAAGTTTAAACATTCTGTTTTACTAGAATTTAAAAGTAAGTTATTTACATTAAACCAATTTACTATTTTTGAGAGAGCACGATTTACCTCGTCATAATTCGACTGTTGTCGCTTCACTTTAAAAATAAGTGAAGTGTCATCAGCAAAAAGTACCTACTAGGTAGCTCGTTATCATTATCCTTAACTAGATAAGGTAAGTCATTTATGTAGATGAAAAAAAGAAACGGACCCAAAATGGATCCCTGTGGGACGCCTAATACTATTTTGGAAATATGAATATGAATCACCGCAATCACTGATTCAGAGACTAGAAAGTTATTGAGGTACTAAAGCTATTATAAGCTCTTGGAGGTCATTTGTCGTGTCGAAATATCGAAATAATTTATTCAGCTAGGCCGCTAATAAAAACTTAAACGCTCATTTTAAATTCAAACCAGCCCCGCCATTTTGTTAATTGCTTCATTCTTATCGCAAAACAAACTCTGTGTTTATTGCTAGACAAAAATAGTTTTAAACGCAATGATTTATGGTGTATTTTTCCGTAGCACGCTCCGCCCACTTGACGCGTTGCCAAATTATCGAGGTGGCGCAATCGACCAACCGGTGGCGACTATTTCCTGGCCCAGATTCTAGCAGCCAATGAGCGTAGAGTGCGGTTGCCCACGCGCACGCGATAGAACATTGTTTAGCTATTTGTCACTGTTGTACCTATTTAAATAGCGGCTATTTCTAATGATATTAATTAATTGTAGCCGTTTAATTCAAATTAGATGAGTCGTTAGCTGCTCTATCATAAAATTTACATTCACTTTATAAACCGCAAAACTTTCTTATAATATCCATATTTCTTCACTTTTAAACAGTCAGATTAGAACTCGAAAGTTACCGTACGTTTTTCCACGAGACTCAAAATGTTTATATTTCATGATTCATCTAAATCAGTAATTCAGTAGTGAAGCGTGAAGGAAGAGGTACACAGGCAGACAGACACATTTTCGTATTTATAGTAATTAGTATTTACTAGATGACGCCCGCAACTCCGTTGCGACTTGCGCCAAAAATCGTTTATCGCGCGGGAACCGTACATTTTTACGGGATAAAAAGTATCCTATGTCCTTTCCCGGGACTCAAAGTAGCTCTATACCAAATTTCATCAAAATCGGTTCAGCGGTTAATGCGTGAAGAGGTAACAGACGGACGCACTTTCGCATATTCACAAATAATATAATATTAGTAAGGATAATAATAGATTTAATAATAAATAAATATCACATTCATCAAATGAAATATAACGTTTCACCTTTTAACCAGTAATTAATAAATAGTGATGCAGTTTTGGTGGCGAGCCAACCACTTAGCGCTGCGGAGCCGGACCGTGCCAGACTGTGCCAGATTGTGCCAGATCTGCCAGATACGTCAGATCTCAGCCCAGACTATAAATGTCTCAGAGAAGCATTAATTAATTGATCCGCAAAAATTATCCGCCACATAGATTCAAAGTCAAAAATAGTGTCGTTAACAAAATAATTAATGAGGTTTGACAAAATATGAAGAATATCATAGAGTTGCGTATCGGTAACGTCTCGAAAGAGAAAAGAAAATTATATCAGTAAGTACCTACAATAGAACTTACGTGTGTCTTGTGCACGTGAGGCCGTTTATTTTATAATAGGTAATTATTATGTTCTATAACCACTGGTTAAAACACTTACCTACCAGGTAGCCAGGTAGGTAAGTGTTTTAAGGATCACTTAACTTTAACAAGTATTGTACGCGTCTGTTATTGAATCGGAATCCCATTAGGATATACACTATGTTTGCAAAGTAACTATTGAGCTAAAACACTAAAATCTAGATCAAAGCGCTCTCGAGACGCGCGCCAAATGCACTAGACTAGATCTGTTTAGTGCTTATCTGGACTAAACAGATGCTTTTAAATATTATTCATACCTGTTTGTGTTTGTGAAAGATAGGTTAAACATAAGTACAAAGTCCTATTCGCTAGAATTTCTAATAAGTTCAATGCTAATTAAACGTCTTAGGTTTAGACTTTAAAAATTGTGTCATAGACAAGAGAACGACTTGATATTGTGATAATATATAAAAACAATTTTTCTGGTCTCATTATGTAAATACAGATGACGGCAACAACTCCGTTGCATCAAAATTCGTTTATCGCGCGCGAACCGCACACTTTCCCGGGATTCAAAGTATCTCCATACCAAATTTCAGCAAAATCGGTTCAGCGGCTTGGGCGTGAAGAGGTAACAGTCAGACACACTTTCACATTTATAATATTAGTATGAATGATATCTTCAACTCTTCCTATTTCTCCTATTTTATCACTCTCTAATCTCTATCTTAAGGGCCCGGGTTACCCTCGAAATTTTCATACATTCTTAATACCAAAATCATTTTCTCATACGAAAATATTTAACATGTTTGAGTTATTTTTCAGCTTAAGATAGTAATTACCTAGGGTCCTGAACAATTTTTTTTACAAAATATTTAAATACTAAAAAAAAAATTTTTGTGTTTAAATATTTTTTAGTAAATTTACTACTAAATATTTAAACACCAAAAAATAGACAAAAACACTAAAAAATATATAAATAAATAGTAAATTTACTACAAAATATTTAAACTTTAAAAAATATTTTTTATTATTTAGTCCCCACGTACCGAATAGCCGAATTGGCCTGTCATGTTGGTTCCATGTTGTCCTACATGTGACATATTGTTCATTGTTATCCTGTACAGCAAATATTGAAATGTTTGGTTTAACATGATGGCGTATTGGATTTTAGATTCATATTCATATTCATATTCATATTCATATACTTTATTTCCAAGAAATTGATACAATGATGTTCTTAATGTCTATGTGTTTTACAATTTCTACCTCAATGAGGTGTGGAAATGTTAAGGATTTATGATATAATCTAAAAATAATTTATTACATAATATTAAATCAGGATTATTATTAAATTTACAATACAAATTCTACGAATAATAAAAACTAATAATTTTTCTAGATTTTTCTAGACTCATGAGTTGTTTGCGTCTGTTGACTATTAGGTACCTAAATAAACGATAGAGATGTACTTGGCATTTTTTACTTTATTATAATATACTAGATGGCGGTCGCAACTCCGCAGCGCAAAAAATCGTTTATCGCGCAGGAACCGTACATTTTCCGGTATTAAAACTATAATTCCTTTCCCGGTATTCAAAGTATCTCCATATCAAATTTCAGCAAAAACGGTTCAGCGGTTTAAAAGCGTGAAGACTTCACTTCACTGAGGTCACATTACGACGACAGACACACTTTCCATTTAAGTATAATATTAAGTATGGTAACACAACGAATTATCATTATTAGTATTTTAATTGTTTAATGTAGTGGTTTAAATAATGAGTAGCTATCACATCATGTGATATATCAAGCTTTGATGTCGGAGTCAGGTGGAATACTATCACCTATCACCAATCACAAATACCACAGCCCATCAGCTGAATTACCATAGCAAATGTTGCCCGCAACTTTGTTTGCGTTAAAACAAGCTCATCGTACGGGAACCGTACATCCTTACATTGTAAATGCGAAAGTCTATCTGTCTAAACGCTAAAACGGCCGAACCGATTTGAATGAAATTTGTTCTGGAGATACTTTTAGGGACGGAAAAGGATGTAGGATAGTTTTTAAATCGGAAAAATGTACGGTCCTTGCGCCATAACCTTATTATTATTCATCAAATCAATTCAACTATTTAAGTGTGAACTGTGAAGTACTACAACTCCGTTGCGCCTAAATGTGTTTATTGCGCGGGAACCGTACATTTTTCTGGGATAGAAACTATTATATTTCCTTTCCGGGTCAAAGTATCTCCATGCCAAATTTCAGCAAAATCGGTTCTGCGGTTTGAGCGTGAAGAGGTAACAGACAGACAGACAGACAGACAGATAGACAGACATACACACTTTCGCATTATAATATTAGTATGGATTTAAATAATTGTTCATCAAATCAATTCAACTATTAAAGTGTGAAGTAACAAACAAATGTAATATTTTCTCATTTTTAATACTAAAGTGTATTATGACGATGCAGACCTATCGTGAGTGATCATGGTGATGTATCGTCAGTCACCGTGCGACGAGATCAAAGCGCTTAACCGTCGGTCTAACTGCGTATATTATACAGTCGCACTCAGTTAATTGTTACCTAGATAATAGCTAAAATTAATTCCATCGATCGCGCAGTTAGATGTGAGGAGCTGTTATGTTACATAAACGAAGTGACAATAGTTTAGGATGTGGGTGAGTGTGCGAGTACTGTGAAAGTAGCAGCGCTGAAAGAGTAACTCTTTCTAACTTTTGTATGGGCAAAATTAATGACGCTATGGCGCTTCCCGCTTGCCAAGACAAATCACAAATAACGCTCTTTCAGCGCTGCTACTTTCACAGTGAACTTTAAGTAGGGAACACCTACACCCCCTAAAGTATTGTCACTTTGTTTTGTTACTATGTTAGCTGTATATTAGTATACCTTATGTACTATATTAGTTTAGTGTACAGAGGCTGGGGTCTTCAAATTAAATACTGGATGTGTTGAAACACTTTATTACACGTTAACTTAGGTAGGCGATGGGCAGGCGACTGACTCTCGCAGGAGTTATATCGCCGCGCCACAAATATAGCTGAATGTACAAGATTCGATTACCGAGAATAATAACACACACTACATATGTAAAGGACATTTAAATACACACGCTATAGCTGTAAGTACTTTATTTATAACCCGTATAAAATAATTAATTAGGGACAGAAATTAAGTCAAACTAATAATAATCAAACCTAAAATAGTTCCACCCCGGGTGTCAGATTACTAATTCTAGGGATAACAATTCGGATTACCTCCGTCTCCCTCTGATGGAGGCGTGTGAGAGGGACGGACGATGCTCAATGAATAATTGTTACATTAACGATGTCTAGTCATCGCCCCGATCGGAGATAAGCCGAGTGATGTGGCTCTGTCGATAGATTTATTGCCGTTTTCATCTTGTCAAAAAAGAATAGACGCCGTACTTTATTTTTAAAAGACGTAAAAGTTAAAAAACTATATTGAATCAATAAAAAATGTAGTAATAGTCGTAAAAACCACCATTAAATTTTTTTGTTTCTGTTAGCAGTTAAAGTTCCAAAAAGCTCTAAGAAATTTTCAGAATTAGAAAAGAATTTGTAGTACAGTGTTTTCTGTGTTGCTTGCACCGCAGAATATTCTACATAATTATTATAACGGTTGATAAAAATAGTGGAAAAAGTTTTAGTCCCATAGTTTTAGTCCCAACTTCCCAAGTTTTAATTATAGTAAATAGGGTACCAACTTGTGTCGAAAACGGGTTTCTGCGTGATAAACAAATGATTTTGTACTACGAAGTAATTGCGGCCTACTGCAGCTTATAACACTGTAGGTATACTTTCTTCTTGATAAACAAATATCACTTTTATCGACTGCTATTTTATCGATACGAGCACATCCCTACTCAGCCCCAGCACTAATAGCCGCGTGTACTATTGATTCTGTATCACGCCGCCAGCTAACTGCCAGTTACTTTAACTGCAGTTTAACTTAACTATTAATGTGACCTTGCTCGATAGTATCCATTTTAGAGTTTCGATTTTATAAGGTTTAGAGAATTTGAATTGAACAATATTCTATGTAAGTATAGAAGTATTCTACAATCGATACATAGAATTTTTGTCTGTTTGTCTGTATGCATGTCCCGGACATGCATACAGACAAACAACTCAAAAAGTACTGCATGGATTTACTAAAAACATTTTGCATGAATATTATTAAGAGGTCAACATAAAATGTTACCTATTCATTCTTAACCTGTTCGATTTTTAGCCCATAACCAATACAAGAATTTACTAAAGTATAGTGGAAAATATTCGTTATTGATTGTCCATGTTCTTCGTCAATTCGGGATTCGCCATCATGGTTATACATCAAGGCCCAACGTAGAGAGTTACCCTAAACATACTATGTTATTAAATGTAATTACCGGCATATAATGTGGTATATCTGTCACATATGTAAACTAATTCCGGTAATGACTCGTATGTGGTATCACTCCCGTTGTTCGGGGTAATTGATAATGACACGTTAGTCCGTCTGTTTCTCATAATCTACATAATATATAAAACTCAAAGGTGACTGACTGACATGGTGATCTATCAACGTACAGCCCAAACCACTGGACGGATCGGGCTGAAATTTGGCATGCAGGTAGATGTTATGACGTAAGCATCCGCTAAGAAAGGATTTTGATAAATTCCCACCCCAAGGGGTTCAAATAGGGGATGACAGATGGGCAAAAGCTCGTATTATATATATCTTGACATACACGACGCCATAATAAACAAACTCACGATTTAGCTGTAACGAAATAAGTTTTCCGGGACTCAAAGTTTTGACCAAAAGTCAACTCACAGATCGACATACCAAATTTCATCAAAATTAACCCTTTCCTCACGACGTTCGAGCCAAACATTATAGCAATTTTGGAAGTTAATGTATGTTTGTCCCACCGTAGCCCCAAAACTTATTCGTCTAGTCGAGTTATTATTTTCATATCGATATACGATGAGATATAATAATATTGTTACATAATATTATTATTTTTATTAATATTTTTAATTAGTTAATATTATTGTTATCATGACATACATATTTTGTACCCCTTTTTTAGTATTCCCCCTTTGATATTTAACCCCCACATGGGGATGGGATAGCCCGAGGGATGAATCAAAAATCCACTGCGGGTATAGGTTTAGGAGAAATTATTGTGTGTAAAACTGACCAGGAGATATTCGGACATGTAGAGAAAAGATTCCGTACAACGGTCAAAAACATGATATTTAGATGCTTTTTGCATATTTATCTTGTTACTTTTAGTATTATATTTTTTAAAATAGCAATTTATTTGGATACATAATCTGTAACAATTCGTCAAGCTACGACTATATTATTTTTAACATGGTTTGGTAGTAATTGGTACCATAGCGTAGGGTTGTCTCGAATAATTCCAATTTGCGCTCTTTTATTAATTTGTTTTTTCTTGCTTTGTATTTTTATGTGAGCAAATAAAGAGTTTATTATTATTACCATACGCACTAGATAAACATCTGTCGTGTAAAATTGTCTAACTTTTGGCGATACAGCTTTTACAATTTGACCACATTGACATTGACTCTATTAGTCATGCAGGGCCCTAGATTATGGAACATACTACACATTAACTGTAGGTCACACTAACATATAAACTGTGGCTCAGTCTAACGTAATCGATAACACAATCAGCGTCGACATGTCACACGCCACATCGCGGTGTTCGGTGACCTTGCTGCTGGTATATCGTGGACAGTGTCTTGAACTAACTATTATAGAGATAGAAAGATAATAAGTAAACTTACTTATGTACTTATTTTTAAGTGAAATTTTCTAAACAGCGTTGTGCGTTTTATAGGATGGATAAAAAGGTTTAACTCGGGCAACTCAAGACATTGTGACTTAATCGAAAATTCGTGAGTGATTGATTGATTAACGGCATTCTCTGAGCGAAGTACTTACTCTTTAAATATATAGTTCCTGCCTGGGTTTTCAAGTTATACGAATTAACAATGTTTGTGTAAATTTAAATTACAAAACGAATTAAAAGTGTAAATATTTTATAAACGTTAGGTTGCAAACATTTAGACACCACTTTGTTACATCGAGAAATATTTAAACAATTACACTTAACATCATATCCCATGTTTTCCGACCCATGTGGTCACCCCAACCCCCTCCCCCTTAGCCGCTAATGCGCAATCAATAATAATAATTAGCCCGCTGTTTGTAGTTCTGTGAGCTGTGAGCTCTGTGAGCTGAGGTGACCAGGGGTAAAGCATTTACAGGAAAATCCCATTTTAAAGTCCATGCGAGCGATACATGAATTGTTATTAGAAATGTCATTAAACACCAGCATGGAGACAGTTAATTCAAAGACAAAACATTCTTTTTGGGGCTTCATCGAAAATGTCACTTCCATAAAGAGTTCCGTCACAAAAAAAGTTTCAGAACTTTAGTCTGTTTCAGACTTTTAGTCGGCCTATAGTTTAGTCCAGTACTAAACTATAGGCCGACTAAAAGTCTGCAATCTTCGGGGTCTCTAAGCTCCTAGACTCTAGAGGCTCTTACATAAAACATCAACGCACATCGCATCGCATTTTAATATTGTAATTTTTATTACTTTATTATATTGAGTTGCCAGCAAATTTGTATAGAAAACATTAAGAAAAATATCAAAAGGTTCATTCCGAAACAAACCCTAACCCTTTACCCCAAATAGAATAACATACAGCCACACTTTCATATTTTATAGTATTATAGTATTAGTATAACATTTGACATTAGTATGGACATCAAATCTCGTAGCGCTGTGCTACGCGCCGTAGCTTAGCGTAGCGAGTTCGTAGCAGTGTAACATAATCACATAACTTGCTAAATATAATTATTCACCGGAAATAAACGCGCAAATTTGACATAATGGGGGCCTCGCGAGGCTCCTGATAGTCCAGAATGCCCCAGGAAGCCCCAAAATGGCCGGGGCCTAAAGTGCCCCCGAGGACTTGAAATGCCCCAAAACCTCCAGTAGGCTTTGCTTGCCCCGGAGGCCCCAGGTGCCCCCGCTTGCCCCGGGTCAGCGACACGACATTAATTAGCGGGGCAATTACACGGAAACGCATTGTGTTGATGTGTGATGACGTCACGCGCTCGCTTGTACATGCCAGCTGCTTGCATGAGTTACTGGCCCCTGGCCTTGAACATTCCAAGGCACTAATCCCTGGCTTCAACAAGAAACTATCAGAATTAGTGCTCACCTTGGGTAGGAACCAATTAAGAATTCTTACCAGAAGCCTAACTGGGCACTGCAAGCTCAACAAACACCTAAACAGAATGGGTATTTGTAGCATAACGACTTGCAGATTCTGTGAGGAGGAGGATGAGACACCTATTCACCTTCTCCTCAACTGTCCTGCTCTACTACAGAGCAGAAACAGGCATCTTGGTCGCCACGAATACTCATCCACAGAGGAAATTCGTGACACCAACCCCAACCACATCGTTCAATTTATGAGCAGTATTGGGCTGGGGATGATACTCTAATGCGAAGGAGTCACAATAGATCCTTATGGGTCGCAGTGACGTCAGGGCTACAGCGACCTGCCTTCTTTAATAAAAAAAAAAAAAAAAATGAGTTACGGGCGATAGTAATATAAGACTCAGTTGACTCAGTTATAATTACTCTTGTGCTACAATAATATGTAAGACATATTATTATATTATAATAATAAAAATACGATAGCGTGACATGGCAGTTGAGATGCAATTATATTATGATATTATTATCAGCCTTCGTAGGTCTACCTAGGTAATTACTAGTAAGAAATTTTCTGTGATAGATACCTATTTACCCAAGAAAAAGGTTAAATAAAAGTAAAGTTCCTATGAAGAGGCATTGTCATTTCTTACCCTTTATAATTCTATGGTGTAATACCTCAAAGATACATAGGAAAAGATAGTAACCAATCAGAATAAGAAATGGCCAGTAAGCAAAAATCAAGCCAATCAGCGTTAAGAATGTGCAATGTTACTAAGACAACTCGTGTTTTTCCAAAAAAACCTAATTTTATTAGTATGATTGAAAAATGTAATCACCATTATCTAATTATCCGTGTTTTCGCAAAAACCCTAGAATTTTTGCGAAAATTCGATTTATCAAATCATCCTACGACATATATACCAAAAGACTATGGGCGGAATCGTCCCCACCCATCAACACAAATGATATGTAGCTCAATTGATAGATCTTGGCAAGATGATATTTTTATACTATGGCGACTTGGCCCAAATGCATGGGGTTCTCATGGTATCTTACGTTTAAACAACAGCTATTTCGTTAACGTATTATTGACTACTAATTCCAAAATACATGCTCATTTATGTATTAATTAGTGGAAGAGACATGCTTCGGCGCGAATGGGCTCACAGAAAACCGGCGTGTAACAGCGCTTGCGCTGTGTTTCGCCGAGTGAGTGAGTTTACCGGAGCCCGGAGGCCCAATCCCCTACTTTAATCCCTTCTCTACCCTCCCCTACCCTATTCCCTCTTAAAAGACTGGCAACGCACCGGCAGCTCTTTTGATGTTGCGGGTGTCCATGGGCGACGGAAGTTGCTTTCCATCAGGTGACCCGTTTGCTTTATAAGTAAAAAACTGTGCTTTCAGCGCTGCTACTTTTACAGTGAACTTTATGATAGAAACACATACGTCCCCTAAAGTATTATCACTTAGTTTTGTTACACCTTTTACTTATATTTGAATAAGTATAGAAAATAATAATAAAAAATATTTATTTAAGTAAAAACACACATTACAAAAAATGATATGCACGGTGGGGGCTGCAGAAGTGTTACAGACGCTAATGCCCACTACCAAATGAAATATTGTTTATATTACAACTAGATCTTGACAAGGTTTAGTAGTAATAAGGTTGTTTTTTTAAATATATATTCCCACTGATTTGTCTAAAACAAATGATTTTAATTAAATAGGGGGAACTTTAGGACCACATTGGTACCAGTTTTATGATTGTTGGTAGGTGGGGACGGAGCCCATACATTTTTGCCCATAGCCTTTTTATCCATTAAAAGCTTGCCTGTTGTTGTGTTAAGAGGTAACAGACATACAGACGTATTTTCATGAAAGTGTGTTAATCTGTGTTAAATTGTTCTACCGATGGTTGATGAAAATTCGTATGAACATTAATCGGAGTCCCGTGAAAGGACTTCTAACATAGCCTTCCCTGTCAGCACTGGAATGTAATCAATTGGTATATTATTGATATGCGAGCCGCATATTATTCTTCCAGTCCCGTGTTATTGACAGCCCTGGGGCCAACTCGGGGCGCGGGGCTCGGTGCGGGGCCCGAGGGCACATTTGTCCCTTTTGTCACTTTTGTTGTGATGTCTGTCCCCGCTGGCCCCTAATTGCTTGTCAATTATATATTTTGTAAATGTAGACAGAGATACTGTAGCAATGTAACATACTAATTCCGTGATATAAATAATAGAGATTATTTCATTTTGTGGAGATATTAAGCTGACCAAGTGCGTATCAGATATGGTTCCGTAGATCGTACCTAATATTTATATAATATAAATAATATGTATGGATAAATATCTATGGACGCTTCACACCACGTCAGTCTGGCCCCATGCTAAGTACCTGAAGGACTTGTGTTACAGATACCAGACAACGGAAATATATTTAATACTTTTATACTAAGTATACATATATTTAAGATTTTTATTATATCATACACATAATATTTAATACACATCCAGACCCGGGAACTTTTTGTTCCGTCGGCGGGACGGATTCGAATCCGCGACCCCCGGCTTTAGCTGCCACAAACTGAACCAATTGAGCCACAGGGGTCGTCGAAATAATATGTCCACTCACTATTTTCTTATCTAAACCATGTTCTTCATGTACCTGACTGAAATCTTCAGTCTTGACACTTGCGTAACAAAGTAATCCCATTCGCTAGCCGCTAAAAATATAATATTATGTATCTTGAAATTTATAATACTGGACAACATAGTCTTTGTACTCTGTCTTTCAAAAGTTAAGTTCAGTTTGTTTTTGCACAGTTAAAAAAGAACAAGAAAATATATCTCAGTTAAAAATAAAAATATGTAATAATAATTATTGTACTGCAACTCTTTTAATATGCCCCTTTATTTTATTTTTATCTAATTCTACTATGTCTACGTTCCAGGTGAAGATCTGGTTCCAGAACAGACGAACGAAATGGAAGAAGAAGGACAACATATCGAACGCGGAGGTTGCAGAACTGAAACAGCAGAATAAACCCGTAGATGATAAGAAAGAAGACAAAGAAGATCCTCTAGCACTAGACATGTCGAAGAAGAATTGTAACAAAGCGCTGAGCGAGAAGTTAAAAAACTCCAAATTGCTCTCCCCCAAGCCTAGAAGACCGGAGAAGATTCTAGAATGTGACACAGATATAGAGAGTAAGATATCGATAACTAAAATTACCAATAAACTGTCAAGCACGGATCTGTCTGAGACCAGTGTATCTGTCAGAAGTTACACACCTGACTCCAAAGAGTTGAAATATGAGAGTATTTTGAGAGATGTAGAGATGTAAAGCCCATAGTCTAGGTGGTTAGAACTTAGAGTAAATTGTGTTGAATATCATGTTGTCTCTCTCTATTTATGAAATGAAGCAGACGGATCACCATTCACCTGATAATAAGGCGTAAGCGATAGCAGCAAGTTGCGAGATCAGGTTTTCAGCCGATTTTATCCGGTTGGGCTAGCCCATTCGTGCAGAAGCATGGCTATTATTCTAAGTTAGGAAGAGATGGCATGATATTTTGACAAACGGTTCATGATAACCCAAGCCAATATTGTAAGAGAACTAACTGTTCAAAGTGAAAATTGTAAATAATAAATTGTGCCTATTAAAATGTGGAACTTTTGCCAGCAATGATATTCTGATCCTACTGGTTGGAACTATTTTTATATTTTTTTGGTTTTTAAAATGCTACTTCTGAGTTCTGTAGCACCACTATTTAGTATTTTGTTATTTTGTAAGTTATGAATCTCTACTTAACAAAAATTATAGGTGACCATTTCAAATGATCTACTCTTTGTATTTAGTTTCTTTTTACATTACAATGTTAAGAAACGATTGTCGTACTGTCGGCAATCGTTTCAACTCGTAAGCTGTCCTCACATTGAGGCAAGCTTGGCTAATAAAGCATCTGTATACGATATAATACTGGGATTGTATAGATTAATATTATTTTATGAATACTCGTAGATGTAGAGTGCAGAGAGAAATACTCAAATACTCTTATGTAGTGCAGATATACAAGCGCTTGGGAAAAATGAGGCAATACCATTACTCCAAATATTTTAGGTTTTAGGTGATCTCAGATATTTTTATATTGTCAATAATGTTCTATTTGAATGTCGGTAAAAATTCGAGAAAGAGTTACTAAAAAATCTAAAAGGTTTTTGACGAAAATGTATGAAATAGTTCAAATAACAATATTGAGTAAACTGTAAATAGTAGAGTTAGCTTCAGCTATTTTGTGTAATAAATTAACAAAAAATTGTGAGATATTATATATAATGCATTTTTACATAACATAATAATATTATACTTACACCCTTACTAATAAAGACATATTTTCATAGTCATATAATAATATGATTCTAGGCGTTTCAAGGTATGCTGTCTTATGTATGTGCTTTTTTCCAGTGCGCCAGAAAAAGATAAGCAAACCTTGTTTAATTATTACACGCTGTATAAAATGTATTTATTAGTAAGAGCCAAGATGTTATGCTGTTTTCTATTTTATTGTTTTTAATTTCTCTTGTTTCTGTAGTTTAGTTTGTAAAATATTTTCTTTTTATGTCTCTAAAGATTTAACAATAATTATTGTTTAAGATCGATTACTCAAAATCTACTAAAATGTTTTATTTAATGTCAAAAATAATATGTATACACAAACTCTGTAACATAATATAGAAACCTCAAAATATTAATTATTATGTTAGTAGCTTATGCGTTATCTGATTTGAATGAAAAATGTAACAAGATAAAAACTAAGTTCCTATTATTTCGCATAATTTCATATCTACACATCGGATTAAAAATACAAAATTTTGTCAATTACCTAGTGTACTATTTAAAGCTTTTTTAATCATTGTATGTAGTAGGTACCTTTAGATGCAAAAGTACAAAAAATATACTATGTAATATAAAATATGCTACTATAAAAAGTATAACCGCAAAGAATATATTATTATTTCAAATATGGATCAACACTTACGACCTTATTAATAAGCGAAAAATATGCCTGGATTATCTAATAATATTGCTGTCGTTGTCTGTTGAATGTCTTTTTCAACGTAGAAGACAAGGAAAGAAACATTTTACTCCTGTTTTTTACTCCGTTTATTAGCAAGGCCGTCAAAGTTTCTAAATAGTTTGATGCCTCGACTCGTGGCTTAGAATATAAATACCTAAACATATTATGATAAACAGTATCTATTCTTATAATATTATTATAATTCTGAAGGGTTTGTTTGTTTGTTTGAACGCGCTAATCTCGGGAACTACTGGTCCGATTTGAAAAATTCTTTCAGTGTTAGGTAGCCCATTTATTGAGGAAGGAATTTAGCTTATATTTTATCACGATAAGACCATTAAAAGCGAAGAAATAGTAGAAAATGTGGAAGAAACGGGGGAAATTATTTGAAAGGGCTTATCTCACGAACTACTGGAGCAATTTTTCTGTTATTTGGCACAGATAAGAAGTAGACCACTTGAAAGATCATAGGCTATTTTCTGTGGACTGATTTGTCTGTGAAACATCTAATTTACGCGGGCGAAGCCGCGCGGAAGGGACGTCTAGTTTATAATAAAATGCAATACAAGATCTGAATTTTACTGTACATACGTATAGTTTTAGTGATAAAATGTATTAGAAATGCGAAAGTTTGTCTGTTACCACTTACCTCACGCTTAAAACGCTAAACCAATTCTGATTTTTTATGGTTTGAGTTCCGGAAAAGTAAATAGTTTTTGCTAAAAGTGTTTCCTTTTCCGGGAAAATTTTTCAATAGTTCTGGAAAAGTGCACGATTATACTTATTGCGACAAATGTTCAAAGTTGCGTGCGACATCTAGTATAAGCCATATGCCATGTCAATAATATGTAAAATAGTTAGATTATGCTTTACAAAATATTGTGTAGCTTGAGTTCGGACTTCGGATTGTGAAATAAAATGATTTTTACAGAACTGATTTTATATTTTGCCCCTTATTCAAAACTACTGAGTACATACCTAATATTTAGTATTTATTTACCATCAAAATACATCTGGCTTACCTGGGCTGACCACTTCTGAGTCCTGACGTTACGTTTATAAGTAGTTAAAATGAAATAAGGTGTTCTTGACCTGTATGTGACCTCACCTTTTTAGTCTAGGAGCTATTTGAAAAAGGCTCGCACTATATTTAGTAAAGACACTCTTATATTATTATTCATCAGAAGACCTCTTGGTCACTCTTCAATTAATAATAAACTTCAACTTTTTATGAGTTCAAAGTGATCATATTATAGTATATCGCACAACCTTTACATTGTGTGGTACACTTTACGGAAAAACTATCACGCCTATTGATTTGTGCATTAACGTAATAATTTTTACTTATAATATTATGTAGATGTGTTATTATTGGTCAGCCAAGGTGTGACGACGCGAGCCCTAACAAAGCTCCGCTTTTAGCTAGTATATTATCTACTTATTAATTATAATATTATTAATTATAGGTCATACTCAGTTCTCATCGAGTATGCAAAATTTGATATCGCCCTTAGACTAGGACAGGGGCTCCCAAACTGTGCGCCGTGGTGCGCGCAAGAGGGGTGCCGTGAGTTGATCCTCCATCATTATCCATAACCACAAATATTATAAAATAAATTATAATACTTATAAATTATACAGAGCAGGCTGATGATTAAATATTTTTTTATTATTATTTACCTGCTTAACCTAACTATAATCATAAAAAGTGTTTATTTTTTGTATATTTTTATAATAGCTAGGTAGAGTAGGGCGCCGTGACAAAATATTGACTTGTTTGTAAGTGCGCCGCAGGCTAAAAAGGTTTGGGAACGCCTGGACTAAAAACATCTGTCACTGTCAATCACGATTTGTATAGGTTTGTATAGAATTCGATGAAATATGACAAGTGGAGTTTTGCCGGGAACGTGAAAGAGTGATGTTGTGATTTTGTATTATTTTCCTAAAATTGTGTTAAGTTGGGTTTTTAATGTGTAATATTGGTAGAATATTAACCATTAGATATTCGTTATCGTGCACAAGTGTAGGAAAGTGATGCATTATCCAGAAACGTGCGATTTTGTGTTCCCTCCAAAACTCCATTGAAAGTTTCAGTAAAGCGTCTACCACTTTACTGAAACGACCGACTTGACTCCTTGACTGTATTGACTTTTACTTAGACTTTGACTAGACTAAATGACCTGACGATATTACATGAAAACGATGCTGAAAATTATTATAGGAGGAACACGGTTTTCCCGCCATATTCCTTACCTTTTTACCTTGTCTGTGGCACAACATACACATACTTTGTGTCAAGTTGCCAAAAACGAAGAGAAAGAAAAGAAAGAATATGACAAGTTTTTTTACAGGGTCAATTACCGCTACGGACTGTATTTGTTTACGGCATTTTGAGAACAATAATTTGTTTCAATACCTATTTATTAGATTTGAATAAATGAATTAAAATTTGCAACGCATCTGTCAACAGCTCTATCTAGTTGTCAGACGTGAGACTTCCAATCAGAATGTTGCGCTACCGAAACTTTTTTGATAAAATTGTGTAGCGCCATCTGTGTAATATGACTAAGACTATAATTGAAGAGAATAAGCACGTTGTTGGGTAAAACGTCGTATAGATGGCGCTGCAAGTACTTTCTAAGTTTAGGCTCTAGCTCTACGGTTGAGTGATTTCGTTTAGTCACAGTAGATGGCGCTAGCCAAAAGATTACGGTTTTATGTACTATTTTATTTATTTTAAACAAAAATATATTATTATAATTTAAGACACACTTTTGCATTTATCATATTATTTAGTAGTATGTCTTAAAACTCCTTTTTGGTATCAATAAACAATATTATGTTATTGATGCAACATACAGCTACTTTGGACGTTATAATGTTTTGGAGGTTTCCAATGCACCAGACAAAGACAAGCAGACTCTATGGCAACTGCACTACTAACTTTTATTAGAAAGGGGGATATAAGATAGTCTATAATAAAAAAATTGGCCAAGTGCGAGTCGTACTCGCGCACAAAGGGTTCCGAAACGTTATAGAGGAAAAATATGCCAAAAATTGTGTATTTGTATGGGAGCCTCCCTTAAATTGTTATTTTGTTTTAATATTATTATTAATTAATTAAGTACCTACACATATCGCACCCTCAGAATTATAGTGACCTAATCCAAAAATTTAGGATTTTGACTTATAGTCATAGAAAGGCTTTAAAAAGTCATGCCCGTCGACCTTTATTAAAAGATAGGCCTATTTCTGTGCGAACAGGGCGCAACGTGTATTTCGGTCTCTTTCATCGCGTCCCTTCCCCCGCGTGTGTTAAGTTTGAGAGCGACGTAAGCAGTGAAGTGCCGCGAGTGCTGGATGCAGTTTGCTGCGTGTTTATTAATGTAAAGATCTAACTCGTATTACGTCGAAACAATACCAAAAATAAGGTAAGTGGTTGTACTTATTTTTAATAAAGTGAAAACCTATTGCGTGTTGTGTCTAGTTTATACCGAAAATTATCACATTAACTTTGTCGTATTAGTGTTTGAGTCACTCTCAAACTAAAAAAATACACAATTAGTAGACCCAACAGCTAGTTAGTCTTTATTGTATTGAGTAATATTTAAAATGTGTGTATTTTTTATTAAAATGTCTCTTTTGTAATAAATGCGAATGGCATAGCCCTGACTTTTTGTGAAATAAGTCCATCTTGGTACTAAATGTTTGCTATTCGGATGACTTACTACAATACAACACTTACAAATAATTTTTAAATTCTATTTATTTCAAGGTTTTAGGTGCATTCTTCCGAACTAGAAAAAAATGAAGAGGAGGGCAGATTATATTTTAGAAAAATATAATCTGCCCTCAATCGGGTAAGATTACTAAAACTTAAAAGTTAATTGGTCTATGTTAACGTTTACGTACACCTGTTTAAATTGAAATTTTTTGTTTGCAGGAAAAACTTGCTGGTAACAATAGACCCTTGATTGTAAAAACATCGGCAAAAAGTGAAGATAAATCCGTTGAAGCTCATAATTATTATAGATGATGTATTAGAAAAGTATGATCCTATTATGTGCTAAATTAAATTAAAGGCCATGTTTTGTAAATATAACCCATTTTTATTTTCAGAATGACATCAATAAAGAAAACGTATCATTACTTTCGTATGAAATTACCAATATAGATATTATTTCAAATCCAATGTGCCAAAATTTTTCTGAGGTAAGCTATCATCACTGTGGTTCATTACCATAAGTTATATTATGTATATGTGTAGAATTATATGCAATTGTAATTTTTCAGAGTCCTTGATAATTCAAAACTCTCCTGACAAATATCTTCCAAATACTAGTCCAAATAGGACTATTCCATGTGAACCGACTGAGGTAAGTTAAGAAAACAATAATTATATTTAATTGACTAAAATTAATTTTTTGCTATTTATTTCATCTCAAGTAGTAAGAAGCATACATATAATTTACATTTCAGGTACAAGTGACAAACGAAATCGTATGTTCTTTAGAGATGGAACCGGAAGTTGAAAAGCAACAATCCAAGATATCATCCGATTCGTCATCTTCAAGCATCAGTTGTTCTTCTGGATCCAGTAGATCTTCATCCTCTTCCAGCTCTTCTGATATAGTTAACAGGACAAATCCCGATATCGATAGACCTACTACTTCTAAGATAACGAACGAAAATGCACGCACAGCTAAAAAGTATTACCATGTGTCACTCATAAACTCAAATGAAAGCGATGTGGATCTCAGCGACTCAGACCCAACGTATACTACGCATAGATCTCGCTCTTGACTTAGAAAATCTAAGTCATCACACTCTAGCTCATCATCTTCTACCCATGAGGATAGGTCTGTGTCTGAAACAAAAAAATACCCAAAAAACGTCAAAGAAATCCATCACAATGGAAACAAAATATGGCTAAGATGTTGAGGAATACTGGAAAAGTTTACGTTTCAAGTACTAATAAAAAAAACAGTGCCTGCACGATCTGTTAAGGGCCCCTGTAAATGCAAACTAAAATGTCCCGAAAATGTGATTGATACCGACAGAAATACACTGTTTCAAAAATATTGGTCTCTAGGTAATATTGAATTACAGAGAGCTTACATAAGATCTTGTATGATGGAAATTAAGCCTAGATATAAATACACAAACGCTGATGCCTGATAGACCCCGATTACCTAACAACGCATTTTTTTCACGCTTAGTGACATAAAGATATTAGAACAGCAAAACAGAAAACAGACTCACAAGGTTTCATAACTAAAGACATAAGAGGAAAGCACTGTTGCTGTTCTAATTTAACGATCGCAAGTATCTAGTGTATTCAAGAAGAAGGTTTTGCAAACACGGATCTTTATGTCATTAAGCGTGAAAAAAATGCGTTGTTAGGTAATCGGGGTCTATCAGCGTTTGAATATTTATATCTAGGCTTAATTTCCATCATACAAGATCTTATGTAAGCTCTCTGTAATTCAATATTACCTATAGACCAATATTTTTGAAACAGTTTATTTCTGTCGGTATCAATCACATTTTCGGGACATTTTAGTTTGCATTTACAGGGGCCCTTAACAGATCGTGCAGGCACTGTTTTTTAGTAGTACTTGAAACGTAAACTTTTCCAGTATTCCTCAACATCTTAGCCATATTTTGTTTCCATTGTGATGGATTTCTTTGACGTTTTTTGGGTATTTTTTTGTTTCAGACACAGACCTATCCTCATGGGTAGAAGATGATGAGCTAGAGTGTGATGACTTAGATTTTCTAAGTCAAGAGCGAGATCTATGCGTAGTATACGTTGGGTCTGAGTCGCTGAGATCCACATCGCTTTCATTTGAGTTTATGGGTGACCATGGTAATACTTTTTAGCTGTGCGTGCATTTTCGTTCGTTATCTTAGAAGTAAGAGCTGGAAGAGGATGAAGATCTACTAGATCCAGAAGAACAACTGGTGCTAGAAGATGACGAATCGGATGATATCTTGGATTACACACAGGCAAAGTGGCTCAGAAGGCTGACTAAAACCAAAAGTAGGTGTTTCTAAAATAGGCATTTACAGTGTAACAATTTCATTTTTACTTTTAGTTTATTGTATAATAAATATTTTAATTAAAAATTATTAATAAACAAGAATTTTATTTTTTAAATAGTATAGAACTTACAACATAATTCCCCTAACTGTTGATAAAATTAAGGTCTATAGAGACTATTTAATAATTGAAACGATATTTTGAATAATTGTTCAGAATAAGAAAGACCTAATAAAGAATTGGTCTTTTTAAAAATATATAGATTTAGACCAGTAAAGACCTAAAAAGCCACACTTTTACATAAAGTTAAATAATTAAATAATATAAAATTAATTGGACCTATTTTTCTTTATAATGTGTAGATCAATAACCAAATTATGATATGCAACTTTTAAAACCGATCTCTTAGAGTAAAATTTCTAGATAACATCCATTTTATACAAAGTGTCGTGACATACGAAACTTTCTTGTCTGATTCCCAAAAATTTGGTTTTTTGGATTAGGTCACTATAATTCTGAGGGTGCGATATGTAATAAAAGACTGTAAAAAAAATTCAAGTGCCTACCTGTTGCCATTATTGATATAGAGCAAAAAGGCCGAAGAAATCACGTTTGTTGTATGTGAGCCCCCCTTATATTAATTTTATTTTAATTTTAGTACTTATTTGTTGTTATAGCATAGCGGCAAGTGGCAACAGACATGTACACAATCTGTGAAAATTTCAGAAGTCTAGCTACACTTAGCGGTTCTTAAGATACAGCCTGGAGACAGACAGACGCACAGACATCGAAGTCTTAGTAATAGGATTCGGGTACGGAACCCTAAAAACATAGCCTTTACAAAATTACTTACTAGTATATTAATATAATATTTACTCTATGCTAGTAGGTAATATACTGTATAGCTACTAGTCCTACTAATACCTATACAGGGTGACTTTTTATTTGGTCTGAGACAGGGTGTAACAAAACTAATGATAATACTTTAGGGTGTGTATGTGTCCCTTGGCTAGAGGTTACCGTGAAAGTAGTAGCGCTGAAAGAGCCATTTTTAGTGATTTATATGGGCTAGCGCCATCCACTGCCATCGCGGTGTCATGTATTAGCCCATAGTACAAAAGTTTAAAAAAAGTTATTCTTTCAGCGCTGCTACTCTCATAGTAAACTCCAATACAAGGGACTCATAAAACCCTAAAGTATATTTATCACTTACACCATTTTGGTTACACCTTGAATAAGAAGATAATAATAATTAAGATATCTTCCGCAACCAATCGCTGTGTAAGGGCCCTAACAACCCGTACGATAGATGTGTGTGACCTCTGTTTACGGCCTAACGCGACCGCCATACTTCACCGGTAATTGGACCCCCAAGGTCCACTCACTGGCATTACTGTCTTGTATCGATAACTGTTTGTGTAGTAGAAGCTAATTAGATCTATCACAATTTGACATAGGTAAATCACAAGAGAAAATTATTGTGATTAATTTAGAAAAAGAATAACTGCTATTACAGGGTAAATTAAACAAAGTGATGACTGATGATAGTTTAGACTTTAGGGCGTATATCTGTCTCTTATATTATAGAGTTCACCGTGAAAGTAGCAGCGCTGAAGAAATTACTTTTTTGTATGGGCAAATTCTCTATGTTGGTGAGTTTCTCATAGAAACAGAAGACAAAATATATTGTGTCAATCTTTTAACGCTTGCGCTGCTATCTTCAAGAGCACTTTTATATAAACTTGAATAAGAAAAAAAATAATGATTTATATCATATAAACAAACTTGTTATTTTATTATCATAAAACACATATTTATAAAAACATAATATTATTATATTATAAATTATTACGTCTAACAAAATGTTCAAAAATGGTTTATTTAGAAATACAGAAACCTGGTGAACTTTTTTGTATCATGTATAATTTATATTTTAGAGACATGTCATGTAGTTTATGTAGTCATTATCTAGAGTAATTTTGCTCTAACAGATAGATACTCAAACTATAGATACATTTACCTCAGATACAAGCATCAATAAATTAATAAAGCTAGACAAAAAAAAGTACCTACGCTTTGTATAGTCAAAAAATGTTCTGAGCTCAGCTAATCACACCATTATAATACATTACATTACACTAGGGTCTACAAAGTTCTTGATTTTGTAGTTATTAAATGTAGGTATGTTAATAATCGCCAATAGTAGTAACTAGTACCTAGGCATAAGTAGTACCTAGGAATAACGATGTATGAAATATTTTATTTCGTAGAATCTACGATAGAACGTTGTCAGTATAGGAAAAAGACATACTTTAGCTCTGCTTTAGCATAAGCAATAAAAATAGATTTACAAATATTATTATCTTCAAGTAACACCTCCCCTCAAATTAATCTGCCTCGCGGCAAAGTGTAGTAACAATAATTAAACTCAATATTTCACTAACACCTTTGATCTCCAGATGTTTATAATGCTATTTGTCGTAATTTGTCGAGATCATGCAGCTGCCAATGATCTATAGATCGCAAAAAATCCTAAACGCCCGTCAAAGTACATGCTCGATTTCGCACTATTTGTGACAAATTTAATGAATTGTAAACGAGATTTCATTCGGTTAAATTACAATAATTTATTATTTATGATATCATATTACTTATTAGTATTTTTAAAATATGATTTATTATAATTGACAAGACATTATATTTTTAACCGACTTCCAAAAACGAGGAGGTTATACGTTCGTCTGTGGATATATTTTTTTTTATGTATGTTCAACGATTACTCCGCCGTTTATGAACCGATTTTCAAAATTTTTCTTTTGTTATAATAGGTTTTACTCCAATTTGGTCCCATTTTGACAAAAGTGGTGATCTGATGATGGGATCCGTGAGTAATCGAGGGAACTCCTCAAAATTCAAATGGAAACATATGTTTTTTTTTGGTTTCATATGAAGTATTCCAGGCATATGTTACCAAAAAGTAAGATTTTGCACCAGGATTTACCATGGTTCGAAGGTGGTGAACATAACTCCTTACTCCTTATAGATACATGTTTGGGGGTTTCGGCGTTGTCTTAAGAACTGAAAGCATATACTACTATGCAAATTTAATTAATCATCATCATCATCACTACCATTCCACCATACATCCGTGAGTAATCGAGGGAACTCCTCCAAATTTATAAGGAAACTTATAATGATTTCGATTTTATGAGAAGTACCCTAAGCATATGCTACCAAAAAGCAATGTTCAGAAAAGTGGTGACCTGATGATGGGATCTATGAGTAATCGAGGGAACTCCTCAAAATTCAAATGGAAACCTATGTTTTTTTGGTTTCATATGAAGTATTCCAGGCATATTATGTTACCAAAACTGAAAAGTAAGATTTTGCACCAGGATATACCATGGTTCGAAGTTGGTGAACAGAACTCCTTACTCCTTATAGATACATGTTTGGGGTTTCGGCGTTGTCTTAAGAACTGAAAGCATATACTACTATGCAAATTTAATTTATCATCATCATCAGCACCACCATTCCACCATACATCCGTGAGTAATCGTGGGAACTCCTCCAAATTTATATGGATTTCGATTTTATGAGAAGTATCCTAAGCATGTGCTACCAAAAAGCAAGTATGGGGGTTTCGGAGTTGGTTTAAGAACTGAAAGCATATTATGCTACTATGCAAGTTACATTCGTCATCATCACTACTACCGGTCACCACACCATGAATTATCTAATTATGACCCTATTATTGTTACTTTTAATCGTCTTTAAGAACAAAGCCCGAATTTGTCGAACGATTTAAAAAATTATAATGTTGTTTCAATGTAAATGACTCAACCTTGGTGTTTAGGTTACCAAGTTAGCAATTTGATCATAAGATCTATGAGGTAAGTTATTCTTAAAATTTATAAGGACGATTTTAGTTATATTATTTGAGCATCCATACTAATATTATTAATGCGAAAGTGTGTCTGTCTGTCTGTCTATCAGTCTGTCTGTTTGTTACCTCTTCACGCTCGAACCGCTGAACCGATTTTGCTGAAATTTGGCACGGAGATACTTTGAGTCCCGAGAAAGGACATAGGATAGTTTTTATCCCGGAAAAATTTAAAGTTTCCGCGCGATAAACGAATTTTGGCGCAACGAAGTTGCGGGCGTCATCTAGTAATGTTGAGTTGTTTTCATGAGTGATGAGTGTAATGATAGAAAGAAAGTCACTGAACAGAACTTTAGAGCCTTTAAAGACAGGCGTATGAACATTAATTTTATCATTGCTTGATTAACGCCAAGCAATAAGCATATACATTAGGTATACAGTGGTATATGCTTGGAGTTGCTTAAGCAATTCTGAAGTAGTGACATCAGACAATGAGTTCTCATAATATCATGAAAGTGTATCCTGGATCCAAAGTCACCAAGCATAACACATTAGTTTGTGCAGAAAACCAGCTTATAAAGCACTTAAAAGAGTGAAATTATTATTTTTAACAAAAAATTAAAACCGACTTCCAGGGTAAAAACAATAATAATAATTTGTAATGAACAAAAAAGTGTTAAATAATTCTTACTCTTTAAAGTGCCTTATGCATAATTCTCCTAAACCTCAACTATTTCTGTACACAATCTACATTATTTTGAAGTCGGTACCAGTCTTAAATATTAAAAATAATTTGTCATATAGAACTCAGCATTCTTATCTGGTACCGTCTTCAAAGTAATGTAGATTGTGTACAGAAATAGTTGAGGTTTAGGAGAATTATGCATAAGGCACTTTAAAGAGTAAGAATTATTTAACACTTTTTTGTTCATTACAAATTATTATTATTGTTTTTACCCTGGAAGTCGGTTTTAATTTTTTGTTAAAAATAATGACGATATCTATTTATTAAAATTGTTTTATCATAATTCATATTTCCTGTGATCTTTAGTTTAGATTTTATAGGTTGCTAAAAAGGTGTAGCTCTTGGCATAAAGCTAAACTTAATTTATATATTATGTTAATCTTAATTACTAGGTACTCGTGTTTCCCTTGTAAAAGAGGGGATGCTATAGTTTACAATATATTTATCAACCAATCAACAATCGTACTGACACAAGCATTTTCAAAAGAATAATAATCTTCGCAGATTTGAAAAGAATTGATTTCTTTTATGTAAACACCAAGCTACAAAGTTATTCTCATATAACCTTTATCTCAACTACATTAATGGTCACTTTTACAACATAAAATAACTCAACGGACGTCGAAGTTCGGACTATGAATGAAACTATTTTTGACACATTCTTATAAAACTCATTTCGTAATAGCATAAAATCCAATTCCAAAGTTACGCACAAAAGTGCAACAAAAAATACAAATACGTCGATACACTAATCCGTGCGATAAGCCGATTATTGTAATAGATCCGACACTACATACCAGACTTATTACGACGGGATAAAGTTCAAAATGGCTACTCACTAATGGCTGATGTGATGTGACGTGACGCGATAATGGGTATTATGTTATTAGCTCATGACACACAATGACACAAAATGACACGAGTGTGGAATTGTCGGTAATATTGGATTTTCTGAGTTTTGGTGTCAGTTACAGTCAAAAGATTAACATTTTATAATTGACAGGAATTTCATTGAAAATGTGGGTTAGAGCGTTTTTGCGCACCAGGCCTAGGTAATAGATATTATCCATAAGAAATATTATATGGGCATATTAATATTATAAATGCGAAAGTGTGTCTGTCTGTCTGTTACCTCTTCACGCCCAAACCGCTGAACCGATTTTGCTGTTTGGTGTGGAGATACTTTTTATACCGGAAAAATGTACGATTCCCGCGCAATAATATACCCGTGATAGACATAGAGTATGCCACGAGGAAATATAGTATGTATATAGGCTACTTTTTCTCGGGAAACAATACACTGCACACTGCACTGGTACACCCAATAAGAGCTTTAAATGGCAAAAAACGTCTGCAGTTTTTAAAGTAGCATTAAAATGAGCAGAGCATTCAAAACGCATTCAAATAAAGTTATAGCGCGTTATGGCGTGGAATAAGATGAGTAAATGATAATATAGTGTCTGCAATGATCTGAATAAGGCGGGATAAGTTATGGCGGATTAGCGCCGGTAAAAACATATTAAACGAATATTTGTTTACGCGAACCGCTGAGTATGGTTAAGGCAGGTTTACACGGTAACCCCCCGATGGTTGCTCGCCTTGTCGTGGCGGTGGGGCTCTAGTAACCGCGGCTTGGACAACCGCGGTGAAGCGAAGAGGCAACCAGGGCCGGCCGGTGTCGCCGCCTGGCCCGAGGAGGGCGCTCCCAGCGGACTGGAGGAGTCCGCTGCGGATGCGCACCGAGGTGGGGCCGCAGAGGAAGAGGCAAGTAGGTATTACGGTGCGCCGCTTGCCCTATCCTCTGCGGCCGAGGACGGATCGCGGGGGGGGGGAGGCATTGTGGTAGGTTGCCGCATTCCCTGCCCCCCCCCTGCGAGCTGGCCGTTCTGTTTGAACGGCATTGGTGGGGCCGCAGAGGAAGAGGCAAGTAGGTATTGCGGTGCGCCGCTTGCCCTATCCTCTGCGGCCGAGGTGTGGTCGGTGGCAGAGCCACAGACCTGATCTGCCACATGGCCTCCAAGTAGCAGACTCGGGGGGCGTCTGCTGCAGCCCTGGTGGGGGCCGAGGAGGAGGGCGCACGTGTTGTGCGCCCATCGTGGAGTCTTCGGACCGCTGGCGGGGTCGCGGATGTGTGTATCGTTCCCGTGGCCCCGTCAAAAGGCGGCGTGGTGGAAGATGGGGGGGGTTTTAGTGGGTATACCGTGGTCTCATCAGCTACGGGAGTCCCACATCACCGCTCGGGTCGCCCCCTGCGCCTGGGTGGTATGCGTAAAGCATTTCCCCCTCCGGGAAAAAAAAAAAAAAAAAAAAAAAAAAAAAAAGGTTTACACGGTAAGGCTCTTCATAATATGACTTTCTCCAATTGCAAAACTAGAGCGCATTATGCAACAAACTGCAAAGCATAACGTTGAATGAGCAATGCTACGCACAATCAAAAATTTAGCTTCTAGATTCCGTGAAAATCGCAATAATTGAAATTATTGAAGTGAAAACTTCTTTAGGGGCGTTGAGCACTTTTGTGGGATGGGTAAAAACTGTGAAACGCGTGTCAGGTCACGTGTGCTGATCGAAAAACCGTAAGACGGTAAAAATGCACTTACGTTAATAATCATGTCTTCACTTCTGCCGGCACTCCCGGAGTGCAACTCGTCTTTTTTATGTTTAAAAGATGGCGTTTTCTTATAGCACATTTTATTATCACATCACGAGCTTGTTTTATGCTCTACTAAGTAAATATGAAGTTACCCAAGATGTTTTAGTTCCTCAAAAGGAAGAGGTTACATGTTCGTTATATATTTTTTGGTTGTGTGCACTATTCACTAAGCTACATCGAAAGTAACTCAAGTGGTCACTTCTTTAAAAGTAGAAAGAGGTTACATCATATTACAATATTATGTTTGTCTCGATATTTTATTGGTTGTGTGCACTAAGCTTTTCTCCCGCCGCGGTCTTTATTAACTTATTTTGCTCGGCACGCGGTCTCACTCGCGATAAACCTATTTTTCCACACACACCAGTAAATGGCGACTTATTTACTCACTACCACACTTACCTGTATAATCCAACATTAATACAGCTTCAGTACGGTTTCCATTCAGTCTGGGTTTGATAAAACTATGAAAAACCAGATAACACCCACAATAATTTAATTACCCTCGTATCTCCATAGTCTATAACAAATTTCATCAAAATCGGTTCAGCGGTTTAGGTGTGAAGAAATCAAATAAAATCAATGATTTTCATTCTAAGTAGTTACAGAAAATAATATTCGTTTTGAACGTCGAAACTATGGTGAAACAACCACCGGTAACCGACGGAGTAAGGACACGACAGACACACTTCCGCATTTATAATATTAGTTTGGACATAGAGTAGATGTCTAAATTTAGATAATACATAGTTTCAAGAATTATATTTTTATGTTGCTACTTGTTTCTTACT
The DNA here is from genome assembly GCA_905404155.3 of Plebejus argus. Classification (NCBI taxonomy): domain Eukaryota; kingdom Metazoa; phylum Arthropoda; class Insecta; order Lepidoptera; family Lycaenidae; genus Plebejus; species Plebejus argus. Next base: position 25,363,078 of record FR989926.1, read on the forward strand.
ACTTCTATTTCAATTTTGTATAATTCCCACCTACCTCTCCTCATATAATAGCTCCCACACCGGTTTCGGTGACGGTGGCCAAATTCATTTCATTCATTCATTGAAGCCAGACCAGCTACGCAGGAGTATTTTTATAGTGCCTAAGTGTGTGCGCAGTACACAAGAGCACTCTCTATTCCTTTACTCTCATAACCCAGTGGGACGGCAGACCGACACGACTGGCGAGAGATCAGGCGCAGGACCGACTTTTTACATGCCCATCCGACGCATGGATCATCTTACTTGTCAGACAATCAGGTGATCAGCCTGCATTGTCCTAACCAAACTTGGAAATAACATGTTTCCAACGCGGGAATCGAACCCACGACCTCCGAGTCAAGAGCCGCGCTCTATACCACTAGACCACGGAGGCGTACCTCTCCTCATAATAGTGTAAGTTGTAACAAACATCCAAACATCGGTAGCGCTCATTAGCGGCAGGTAGCGGGTAGCGGGTTCGAGTCTCGAGCTGAGCTCTGAGCCTGATAAATTACCGGCTCCAGCTACTGGTGTTCAACACCGGAGGGTTCCGTGTAGTTTTTTCATGGAATTAAGTTTTTTAACACCGCAAAAGATATTTGAATTAGCGTAAGGCGTGAACTTAATAGTTAAAGTATGTACCTACACCTGTGACTTATATACATTTTACAAGCTGTACACTAATATTATATTAAATATTATTACTCTGTATATTATTTACTTATTCTTTATTAGTTACATTCTTCCCAAAATTATCCAGCAACGTCTTCGAATTTTAAGTACGTACTCCGAAAAAGAAAATTTCTTTCATTATAAATTAGGAATGGGATCATAACAATAGTCAATACTATCTGAAATTTGGAAGTCTGAAGAAAAATGAGGACTCTGATTATATTATGTACTTCATTTTTAATTAATTTGGTTGAAATGGAACTGTCGTCAGGGTCCATAATATAAAAATTTAAAATTCTATTTAATTTTGTCCCATCTCTTACATTTATAATTATTTCTAACTAAGTACCTAGATGACGCCCGGAACGCCGTTACGTCAAAATTAGCTAATCGCACGTGAACCGTACATTTTTCCAGAATGAAAAGTAACCTATATTATACCTTGCTTTGAGTACATATCCTTTTCAGGGACTCAAAGTATTCAATAGTAAACATCACAATCGGCTCAGCGGTTTGGGTGTGAAAAGGTATCAGTCAGACAGACATTTGCATTCAAAATATTAGTAAGGTTGGATTTAAAAAGCTTTGTTTGTTGGTGATAATGGTTTTTGCTTCTTACGCGCGGAACCCCAAACAAAACAAGTAAAAGAGCAGCTTCTTTTGTGGTTCGGTATAATATTATGTCGGTGCTGAGGCTCAATAATTTCCCCAGTCGTTATGGTTATGGTGTTGGAGTCATTAAATACTTAAGGTGCAATCAAAATAACGAGCCACGGAATTTCATACAGATTTTAATATTTTAGTTTTATTTGCCGTTTGGAATTTCGTTAAGTTTAGTCAAGGTCATCAACTTCCTTGTGGAAAGACAACGTGACATTCGAATTTCGGAGCAACGGAGCGGGAGTTAACTAGTTTACTAATTTAACGTAACGACGATGGTAATGACGTAATTTTACGAAGACAATGGACTTCAATAATTATAGAATTCCATTGTCTTCGTCTGTCATACGACTTATCTAATGTGCCAGACAAACAAGCAGACATAGTAAAGTTTACTATATAAATATTTTTTTTAGTAAGAGGCTACAAGTCCTATAAACATTTTGAAAGTATTTAAATTATCCATGAACACCGCGTGTCTTTAGAAACAAAAACAACGATAGTCAACGCCATAGAGTAAATACAGTTACAGAGAAACATCTACATAGTGAGCTGTTTCATTGCCCTACTATAGCCGGTCACCGAACACATAGAGTATAGACAAGTCAAAGTTTTGATCAATCACTGTCTCTTTTTTTATTAATTTCATAGAAAATTATCGTTGTGTACATATTGCTCTACTATTGTTTAAAGAAAATGAGAGAGATAAATATTCGTGTGCGAGTGATAGAGGGAACAAGATAGAGAGTCAAGAAAGAGTAGACGCTAACCAATGTTTTATAGACATATAATCACGATTGAATAGTATTTTTTTTTGCTTTGCATTTCCGCAGAGAACGCTTGTACACTTTAAATATTATCACCCTGACATATTATTTTATATTTGATTTAGGGCCGATTTTTCAATCGTCAGATAACTTTTATCTAAAGAATGACACGTTGACATTTTTTTCTTAAAAAATCTGTCAAAACGCCAAATTTATTCCAGAGGTAAAATTTATCTGACGATTGAAAAATCAGTCCTTAATAAAGTTTTTATACTTCTTATGTGATTTCAAAAGTGTGTTCACCGTTTACTATTTTTAAAAGCACTAAGTATGTAATTGTTAATCTGTTCCTTTTTACTAGTCTATGACCGACACAACAGTGGATGTTGTGATAGGACCATCAGCCATCATCCTGTCATCATGGTGTCACTCCAGATCCACTTCCGGTAGACTAATTGCCTTATAAGGATATATCCTTAAAAGGTAAACAAACACGGGTTGTTAAGAAAATAATGAGCCAAGAAATTGATTCATAGGCAAATGACTGACGTACGTCATTTGGTCGGGCTATGTTAATGAAAATGGGTTTGAAATAGTCCGATCAAATTGTGTAGTTCATTCAATAATTTTTCTGATAGTAGGTACTTGAAAAACATCTTTTCCTATTAATTATTATAAGATACTTACACATTAGTCATTACACATTCAAAACGAGACATTGTATTTTCCAAAACCAAGTTTTTTTAGTTTTAAGTTTTAGAAATTCAATTTTGATTCAAAAAAAACTAATTTATTGAAAAAGTTTGTTAGGATTGTTAATTTGTTAAAAAAAAGAAAAATGGCACAAATATTGTAGGAAGAGTAGGTACAGAAGAATAATATTATAATATCTTCGAATATAATATAATATAGGGATCCCGCGTCTATAACATCTAGTTGATAAATAAACCGCCTAAATAATAATGCTTAGAAAACGTAAGATCCAACATCCGTTACAAAAAATATATTATTATGCAATAAATATCGTCGATATAGTTTACAATTGACTCCAACATGGCTAATGGTGCACAATAAAAGCGACAAATTAAAAGAGATTAAAATCACACAATAGAAGTTGCACCGCGGTGCATACAATGAAACGTAGTAAAGTCAATACTACAATACTACAAAAAGTAACAGAGGGAGTTTCAGTTCTATTACCCGGGTTTTAAGGTTGAGATCACGTTGGGTTGGTTTCGGGGATCCGTATGCCATGTAAAACCCAATACAAATATATTATAATACAAAATTATAATGTTTGAAATCCAGTCAACAAGTAGGACTATTTTGAAAACGTTTAATTCAGAAATAAAACCTTTTCAGATACAAACCTTCATATCTAAAGACAATAATTATATTAAAATATCTAGTAAGTTTTGTGAATATTATAGTCTCATAGTTTGAATCATGGTTATAGATATTATTTTACTGTAAGAAGAATAGAAACATACATCCTACTTATTACTTTTTACCGAGACTCAAAGTATGAGACACTTAGGTACATATATAAAAAAGCGGCCAAGTGCGAGTGGGACTCGCCCATGAAGGGTTCCACAGCAGCAATAAGGTTTTTTATGAAATTAAAAGGTTTTTGATTTTTTTAAATATTTCAGTCGATTTAATGAAATTTAGAGGTTTACCATTTATGACGTATAAAAAAAAACTACTGGCTTAGATCTCGTTCAAACCAATTTTCGTTGGTAGTTTTTATAGTAATCTACAACATATATTTTTTTTAGAATTATCATGCCCCTACTTTAGAAATTACAGGGGGGGGGACACACATTTACCACTTTGGAAAAGTCTCTCTCGCAAACTATATCCATAGATAACCCACACGCACAGGTTATATGAAAATTTTTTTTTTGTTTCAGTTGTGCCTATGGGGACCCCTAAAATTTTTAATAATTTTTCCATTTTTGCATCAAAATCTTAATGCGGTTCACATACTACATCTACTTACCAAGTTTCAATAGTAAAGCTCTAATAGTTTCGGAGAAAAGTGACATACGGACGGACAGACAGACAGACAGACAGACATGACGAATCTATAAGGGTTCCGTTTTTTGCCATTTTGGCTACGGAACCCTAAAAATGATTGCGAAGAGGTAACACAGATAGGCAGATACAATTAATTACTAATATATATTGCGCGTATTGCGGTATGGTTCTGTTTCTAGAACTTGCCACGATTTTGTTCAAAAAAACTACTTCTATCAAGAACCCCGCAAAATATCGGCCAGCTCACCCTTGCAAAGGTATCACCATATTATTTCCTTTTAAGGTAAATCACAAAGCACCGAACCGGAAACGTGGCGATAAGTCAGACATTCACGAGCAGTTCCTGAGCTGAACAATACAGACACACACAATACAGACGAGCACACTAATGTTAGAAAGTGTGATACCGTTCACTCAATGAAGTTTGGAGTATAATTAAAAGATTCAAAATTGTGTCTTTATGATTTCCTTCATCCATGCTAATTTTTAAATGCGAAAGTGTCTTTCTATCCAGTATTTTTCCTGTTCCTTCTTATTGTATTTCTGTTACTTCTGCACGCCCAAAGCGTTTCTGCTGTTTAGTATTATAGGTATAGATACTTATATTCCGGAAAAATATACCGTTCCCGCGTGATAAAAGATTTTTGGATAAACGAATAATCTTCAAATATTATATTATATCAATCATCAAAATATAATATTATATTATATTGTGTTGCGTACTCGCTGTCCCGACTTACGTTGTATTATCGGTCGTAAAACGTATGAATACAAGTTATAGTTAACTAGTAATGTTAAAAGTTTAATTATCTACGAATTAACGAACTGTAAGTAAAAGTTATGAAGAATGTTAAAAGTTTAATTATCTACGAATTAACGAACTGTTACACTTTTTGCTTTGTTTTTTGTTTAGAAAAGCTTCTCAGGAGTGTCCAGGATTCAACCTATATTCAATCTTTTTACCTCAATTTTGTCACCGTTGTTTATGTACTAATGAATAATTGAATACCTCCTTGGTCCAGCGATTTAGAGCGTGGCTCTTGACTCGGTGGTCGTGGGTTCGATTGTCATTGGAAACATGCCATTTCCAAGTTTGGTTAGGACAATGCAGGCTGATCACCTTATTGTCTGACAAGTAAGACGATCCATGCGTCAGATGGGCATGCAAAAAGTCCTGCGCCTGATCTTTCGCCAGTCGTGTCGGTCGTCCGTCCCACTGGGTTATGAGAGTAAAAGGAATAGAGAGTGCTCTTCTGTACTGCGCACACACTTGGGCGCTATAAAATTATTACTCTTGCGTAATTGGCCGTTTCAATGAAGCCGGCCACCGTCACCGAAACCGGTGTGGGAGTTTGGAGTATTGTTATAATATGCAGGGGTCAGATTTTGTATCAAACTTTTTTCTTTAATGAACTTACTTCATATTATTAACTGTGTTTTCCAACTTAACATCCGGTGTATACAATTTTCCCCCACCCCTCTTAGGGGACAAAAAAGGGGGTAAGATTTTGTATCAACTGATGAAGTAGAAATACCTACTTTAAATGGCAAAACAACGTTTGCCGGGACAGCTAGTCGTTAATATTTTCACAAAAAAATATATCCTGTGTCATCAAAAAGGATACATTACGTTGTTTGTTTTACTTTTTATCCCCGACGAGTGTCATTTTCATCCTACTAAATAGCCCGATGATGTTCCACACGTTTGATACGTCGCAGACAGCGTGGCACCGACATACCAACGAGTATTATCAACCTTACGACAAGGGGATAAGGGTTGTAATTAGACAGGTTATTTTAAAGCCAATAAAGAAGGTATCATTTGATTTCGAACTGTAGGCAATTGTGATAAAGTCCTTTTTACACTGATCAGGAATTTGAACCTTTTTAAAGTCAATAAAAGCGCTGCCACACAATTTTAAGCTCTATAACATACGTGATAAGGCCCACTTTTGAGGGTATAGTGTTGTGTCAACAGGAATGTGTCAAAGTGTCACTCAGGAGGAAGGAAGTCGCAGGTAAGATCCACAGGGGGCTCCCTTTGTGATGGAATTCCGGAAAGGTAATTTTACGGATTTTGACTGTTGATGTATCGATATTGATGTTTTTTTTTGCAAGTTATTGGATTATAGAGTTAATCTGTGGCATAATAGATCAACCTAATTCGACACATAGCCAAGTAACAACCTTAAAATAATATTTACCTATAAATTGGACATTTTTAATCCTACGACGAAAGTGGACGCGTATTTCTTTCTTTTGGATGATTGTTGATTTTTTTTGTTTAAAGAAGGAATAAGCATATCAGTGTAAGTACCTACCTACTTACGGCCGTTCCCAATATTTGATCTATCTCTTACTTGAGATAGGAATAGCTCACATTAGACATTAGCTCCATATATTTTATGTCAATTCTATGTCAGCTGCGATCGGTTGTATGTCAAATTAGAGATAGATTGAATATAGGGAACGGCCATTAGTGGCCAGGGATTAGGTACTACCAGGTTTAGGCATTAAGTAGAAGTTTAGCAACGACTAAAAAGTTGTAATTGTATTATTCTTAATCAGCTAGGTAGAGACGGTATCCACACTAATTTAACAAATGCGAAATTCTGTACGTCTGTCCGTCTGTTACCTATTTATGCCTAACCGCTGAACCAATTTTCAGCTGTTTCACCGCTTCCTGATAAAGTGCCGGATAGGCTAATCACAGCTTATTTAACACATGCTCCATATCAGCTGTTAAGTTAAGTGGTGGATAGCCTATCCGGCACTTATTTAAGAGTGGTTTAACAGGCCCTTAGGCGTTTCTTTGTGTTTAGGCTTGTAAGTTGTACTAATAATATGTATTCTGTGGTTTAGGCCTCTGCTACGTACACGTTCAATTTAGTTACTTGTGCCTCTGACCCATTGCCACAAAAGGCAAAAGCAATAATCTTTCTAATTTAAATATACCATAACCACCCTGTATTAAAAATTCAGTATTGTTTTCCATCCGACATTCGTCTTTCTGCTTCCCTACAATAATATCGGCTTGTATTTCAACGTTTGTCAGTCTGTCTGTGTGTGTATGTGTGTGTGTGGGTGTGTATGTGTGTGTGTGGGTGTGTGTGCGAGCTAATGATCAGTAATAGTGATTGGTGCTAGCACCTTTATAATTACTTAATAGTTTAGTAGTGTTGTTGTTTATTATGTCGATTAATTTAATTATTTTTGTGGACTTTTCTACATTTGCCGCGTTGCCGAGATCGCACCAAAATCCTATTTTTACTTATATCTTAGTTCAAAATTGACATAAAAAATAGAACGTGGAATATGACGTAGTTAATGATATTGTCGATCTATTGGCGTGTGTTTCAAATAAAAGTAAGTACATAATTTGTAAATACTAGGGAGATGATTTTTCCGAGATCAAAAGTATCCTATGCTCTTTCCCAGGATATGAAGTATCTCTATACCAAATTAGAGAAAAATCTATGGTTCGGTCACTCGCCTACGGTTCAATCAGCTAGGTTGAGCGGTTTGGGCGTGAGGAGGTAATAGACAGACAGACATATAGGCAGACAGACAGACACACTTTCACATGTTATTGTATGTAATATTAGTATGGATAGTATGGGAGTATGGAAGTAAGGATGTCCTTTTCCATGGGCTTTTTTACATATTCTGTGCCTTGGGACTGCTTTCAAAGCCCATGCAAAAAAACTCACAATGACTTTAAGAATATCAAAATACATCAAACAAGTACAACACAGACATAATATTAAGTAATTTACCTCGATAAGCTGCGATATCGATAATTTAATGCAAATGAGTCGATATTATACGTGTCCCATCACTAGTTAACACGTCAGCAATTCGACAGCCTAATCCTTTTCGGCTACCGGTCGTATTGACCAAGCTTTTTATTATGGGATTATTATTAACTCGTATCAAATTTATTTTGAACTCTATCCCTTTGAGTTAAGAGCTAATAGGCATAAGATTATTAACTTAACGATTGTCATTTTGAACTTTACTCCCTGAAGATAAGGGTTACATGTTGTTAGTAGTGATTTATAAGTCGGATGCCGTGTGAAGCCGAGCCGATATTATTATGAAATTGCCTCAGATTTGAAGCGAAGGCTTTAATGCCTTTATTGCATTACAACGCGGTCATACTAACGTCTTAGGGTCAATTGAGACCGAAGTCTGTCAAATCCATACAAATTTAGAAATGCATCTATACAAGTACTCCCAAAGTAATAATGCGCATAGAAATCTTCGTCACTGTTCGGCAACGGTCGTATGTCCCGAGCGTCGGAAGACGATATATATATAGAGTGGTTAAGTGCATTCATGCATAATTTAGTAGAATTATGTGTTTTGTTCTAAAAGAGATAAATATTGATTTATCAGTAACGAAATTTGATTCGATAATTCCATGTAAGTAAATAGTGAGGAAAACCACACGATTGCGATTAAGCTACAATATTTGTTGGATTGATTCACTTCGAAGATGTTATAGTACTTTTGAAGTGTCTTACCGAAGCTGGTGTAGTGATGGAAGAAAAGAAGGTTTAAATAACACAAGTTTTCAAACACAGGTTTACATTAAAATCTTAGAAATCTAATCATTAAAGTCTCAATTCAAAAGTATTTACAGCACTGATCATTCAGGGAGGATCTCTATTCCTGACATCGTAGATTCATCAGAACTTTCAATATTCTCTTGTTCATTTACACTTTCTCCACTGCTATCACCTGTGTAAATAATCATTTCATCGGAAAAACCATCGATTCTTGGCTCAAATTTTCTATATTCATCTTCGCATTTAACAGCATGATCACAAACTTTTTTCCATTCTTCTGGTCCTATATTATTGATTTTTTCTAATATACCATCTTTAACTGACGTGACAGTCATTGCAATATTTTTTTTGGCTACGTGTTGCTTTATTTGGGACCAAATATTTTCAATGGGGTTAAAATCGGGATGATATGGTGGCAATCGTACAATTTTATGCCCATGTTCCTCCATTATACGGTCAATGGCAAATTCTGTGTATTTTTCTTTATGTCTTTTTATAATTTCATACAGATCGGGTTTCAGTTTCTTTGGGTCATGCGGAATGTTGTGTTGTTGTAACCAAGCTATCATTTGTGGTTTAGTTGTGTTTGAGTTTGGTGGTTTCACAGACAGCTTATTATGATATGGGGCGTTGTCAATTACCAGCACACTATTAGGAGGCAAGTTGGGAATCAATTGATTGCGTAGCCAAGTTTGATAACGCTCTGCGTTTATTTCTTTATGATAGTCACCTTCTGTGTCGACACATTTATGTAACATTAGAGCCCCTGGGACGAAGCCTTTTTCATTGCCTGCGTGTACAATAATTATTCGCTCTCCTTTGGAAATGGGTTGTTTGATACCTTTTTTGCTGCTATCTTGCCAAGTTTTACCCTTAGTATGTGATGTATGCACGTATGACTCATCCATAAACACTATGTTTCTACCAGAATTCCTCATCTGTTGTATTTCTCTGAGATATTTGATCCTTTTTAAACGTATATCATGCTTTTCCATAAGTAACCGTCTGTTATTTTCAGTTTTCAGAAACCTAAACCCCATATCTTTCAAGATCAGCCTTAAAGACTCTGCACAGCCTTTGAAATTAATTGCTTCGATCAACTTTTTTCTCAAATTATTTATAGTTGGAAGTTCTTTGAGCGTCAACTGAAAATTGTATATCATATTACGAATCACACAGTAGTCGAAATCATCAAGCCCTAGCCGAGATCTACTTTTAGGTTTTCCTTTTTTCGGTGTGGAAAATTTCATTGATTGATTCTGGTTTTTTTCTTTTAAGATATTACTTAAAGTTCGTCGTGAAATTCCTGTAGCTTTTGTAACACGGTCCTGAACTTTTTTAAAATAATCATCATGGTCTCTTTTGAAAACATTAGCTTCATTTAAGAAATAAAGGTATACATTAAATACCATTTGTCGGGCTTGTGACTTAAGCGGCTTTCCACATTTAAATTTATCCATTCTGGAAGAATTCGCCTGAAAGAAAATATTATATGTTAAGAAAATATAATTTTTATTTATCTGTTCTATTATTGCATTATGTACTAATATACTTTATAATATTATTTATTCCTATGTTGTTGTTTATTTATGCATGTGTTTATTTTTTTGTTTATTATTATTAATTTGCGAGCGAGCGACGAAAAAATCGCATGCACCCGGACAGATGGGCGCGTCTAGTTACGGAGTGGCTACCGAAAGGTCGGCGAAACAGGGGCAGACCCAAGAAAAGGTGGCGCGACGAACTTGACGCTGTCGATAAAGAGTGGCCAAACACGGCAAATGATAGAGACGTGTGGAAGGAAAGAGGGGAGGCCTTTGCCCAGCAGTGGGACACAAATGGCTAATAATAATAATAATAATAATAATTATTAATTTGAATAAAATAATTAAAGTTGAAATTAAATTTACCTTTAAAAACAAAACCAAGAAGGGTGTGTTGTAGCAGCTCTATATAATTCCACACAGAAAGAACACGTGCAGTCACCACCAATATATAAAGACGACTGACGGACCTATAACTGACCGGCGACCGCCGCCGACCGCTCGAATTGTTTTCGATTGTATACACATGATATTGACTCCTATTCCTTTCGAACAAAGTGGAAAATGCAAGTGCGTCGTTTAGGGCTCTTACGATTCAATGATTCGGGTGTTTCCGGGAATACGACCACTAGCGGAGATCTGCATGCGCATTATTAATTTGGGAATACTGTACGCGTCGCGCTGCGGTCTGAATTGACCCTTAGGGTCACCGCAGAATTTCAAGCTAGCCGACTATAATAATTGTACAACAAAATTTAACACTATTTAATTGGACAACTTTTTAATTTGTAGGTAATCGGAAAGGAATCGCGGTTCTTATACGATCGGTGTCCAATTATTTAGTTGTATAATTTAGTTGGATGCAATGTGCGAGCTCTCATAATGCGCTATTATAGAGCTATTGGTATACTATGCGATTTAGTTGGCCAACTTGAAATTATTGTAAGTCTGCGGCCGCTCTTAAGTCTGGTACGAGGACTATACTGTGCACTGATAAAAGACGTAAATACTAGTTGATGCCTGGAAAGCCGATTCGCAGAAATTTATTTATTGCGCGAGAACCATCAATTTTTCCGAGATCAAAAGTATTCTAATGTCTCTTCCCGTTTCTCAAAGTATATCTGTACCAAATTTCATCAAAATCGATTCAGCTGTTTAAGCTGAAAGAGGTAATACACAAAATATAGACAGACAATAGCATGTCTTTATGTTTTCTCGTGGAGGTAAAAAGCGTGTTACTATCACTTGAAGTCGGCTTTAGGGCTGTGATTAGGAGTTAGTACTAAGTACCTATCTGGATATTTGAAACATGAACGTAGAATGAAATCGGCCAAGTGCGAGTCGGACTCGCGCACGAAGGGTTCCGTACCGTTATAGAGCAAAAATATGCCAAAAATTGTGTTTTTTGTATGGAAGCATTCCTTATTTTTTTATTTTATTTAAATATTATTATTATTTATTAAAGTACAATTATATTTAAGGTTTTTGTGAAAGTTTCAAGTGTCTACCTCTTATCATTATTGATTACGAGCAAAAAAGGCCAAAAAATCGCGTTTGTTGTATGGGAGCCCCCCTTAAATATTAATTTTATTTTTATTTTAGTACTTGTTGTTATAGCGGCACCGGAAATACACAATCTGTGAAAATTTCAGAACTCTAGTTATAGCGGTTCTTGAGATAAAGCCTGGAGACAGACAGACGGACAGACGGACAGACGGACAGACGGACAGACGGACAGACGGACAGACGGACAGACGGACAGACGGACAGACGGACAGACGGACAGACGGACAGACGGACAGACGGATAGACGGATAGACGGACAGACAGACAGACAGACGGACAGACAGACGGACAGACATACATCGAAGTCTCATGAATAGGGTTCCGTTTTTACCCTTTGGGTACGGAACCCTAAAAAAAGGCGGACGGAGTCCTTATTATACACAGCACTGTGTCTTCAGAGTCGGCCAGGCTGACATGACTGCATGTACACGGTCCGCACGCACACTTACGCTAGTCCATACCATTTGACAGGCGTAAGAATGTGTGCGTGGCCGACTCTGAAGACACAGTTCTGTGTATAATAAGACTCCGTCCGCTTTTTTTCTACGTTCATGATTTGAAATTATCGCAAAATATGAGTCAATTTTTTTTCATTAAGATTTCATTGTAAGTAAATGTCTGATCTTTCATCTTAGTCTATCCTACATTTTAAATATCCATGCCTAGTTCCAAAGTAGGTATATCAATTCAACGAGAGAAAAGAGATTTAAATTGATTCATGTTTTGGAGACAGCCAATCAAATGTTCTATTGAATCAATAAACTACCGTCAAATAAACTAAAACCGGCCATTAGAAGCAATATTTGTTCTAATTAAGAGGTCTCTATCGATCGAAGTGGCTTAGAACAAACACGAGACAAGAACAACAAAATTAGTGAACTGTACCAACATCCGTTTCCGGGATCACTTACCAACAGTTTAATATGCTCATTTACATAAACAACAAACATTTGGAAATAAACAATATTGTTATAGTGGGCTAAGAAATATTGTATCTATAATAAATATGTATTAATATTATAGATGCAAAAGTATCCATCTGTAACTTCGATAAACGATTTTTCTTATGCTTAAAATGCAGAACCTATTTTGATGAGTACCTATCCAATATCCATAATATTGATATTATAAATGCGAAAGCGTATCTATCTGTCTGTCTGAATTGCCTTTCACGTTCAAACTGCTTAATCGATTTTGATGAAATTTGGTATACAGATTACAGATATTTTGAGTCTTGGGGAAGGACATCTAGGGTCATTTTTATCCCGGAAAAATGTGCAGTTCCCGAACTCGGCTCAACAGAGTTCCGGGCGTCATCCAGTAAGCAACATTGTCGTTTTTAACGTCAAAATGTATTAATTTTGACTCAACAAAATAGCGTTTGTTACGTGGATGTTTTTAAAATACAGTAAGTAATTTTAGAAATTAGTAAAAAGCTATTTCGATACTGCAGTTTACCATACAAACAGTAAAAAGTGACAAAAACTCGCACTTAGGTACCTCTTTTATCCATAGTGCACGGAACCCTAAAATAATGTCTTTTTATTACGTCTTATTAAATTATTGATGTCCTTAACTAGAATGAGCATTATAATGAGTTATTGGCCAATAATAGTGTATACGAATTGTATATCTCGATTTTATTTGATTCGATACTAAAATCTGATAAAAATCGACGCAAGTAAAAATAAAGAAATATAATTTGTTAATAGCTGTTCATTGGTGAAGGAAATTGTACTTTATAATGAGCGCATAAGGTGTATTTTCAGTTGGTTGAGGGTGAGCATTAAAAATTACAACCTTCACCTCAAGCGGATGACTAAATCAGATATTCTCAAACTAACAGTTATGATTATTTATTTTATTGGCCAATCATTTTTATTATATTTTTACGTATTAATAAATGTACAGTGGTTATCACTTAAAAATACGGAAACATCATATATATCTGGATACTAATCGTGTGAAAAGTGTGTCTGTCAGTCTGTCTGCCTGTTACCTCTTCACGATTAAAATAGCTGAAACTGGAAAAGGACGTATCTAAGGATAGTTACTATCCCGAAAATTTTGGTGAATTTTGGTGCAATTAGTGGTTTTTCTTAATTTTGCTCTAATTTTGCAGCACGTTGGGGAACCTCGTGGTCCGGGGACCCCGATCATTAATATGGAGGATACGGCAATAGCTACGCTCCTAGTTTAACTATAAGTACCCCCAACAGTTTGAGCGTCGCTGTACGGTTTTACAACTAATATCACTGACAATAATCCGTCCGTCTGTCAGTCATTAAACGCGCGACAGATTTATACTCCGCGTTTACAGCCGGAGTCGCGGCTCGGATTATAGTCATTAGGTTCACACGGTGGGGAATGCCCTAGGTGACCTAGGAGAAATACCTAACCTAACTCAGTGCCGAATTTATATTTTTTATGAGAGTCATTTAATTCCGCCGCCCCATGTACGTTAATCTATGTTATATGGACGCTGCCGCGTCTAGGCCGTGGCCTATAACGGCCTATTTATAAATCTGGGGCTAACCTAACTTTGAACCTAGGTCCGCAGGAGGATTACGAATTGTGATATGCAACAGGTGTTTGACAGCAGACAATATTGCGAAGTATCAGCTGCTGTCTGTCAAACAATTCGTATTTTTTTCAACAGCACAATTTGTGCAATATCTGCTGTCAAACGTCTGTTGCTTATTTGTTGCGAAAAACGTAATCACCCTGTCGTTCTTCGTCATTTTACCTAGAACTCTGTCGAGTTAACCTTGTACCTGGCGGCCATACTATATAATATGGCCGCCAGGTACGGAGTTAACTCGACTGAGACATAAGTAGTTGGAAACCTAACCTAACCTCGAATCTAGGCAACATATTGGTTCGATAGGTTGTGTAAGTTGGTCCGGCAACTGCCTAGGAATCAATTTCCACGATGGTACATTCTTCATTTTCGCATGTGAAAGAGATAAGTTTTTAATATTCTGTTGAATATCTGATGTTCATAAACCCCAAAATCAAACGCAATTCCCAATAAACTGGTGAAACACGAATTATAAAAATGTAATTGATGTACCATCAATTAATTATCGGGACAATTAGTGAAACACAACCGTGCCGATGATCGGCTTAGGGCCGGCGCATAAAAACGGTTCAAACTGCCATAAATAACCAGTTAACGAGCGACTACATGAGCCGCTATTAATCAGCTTTTATGGCCCGGTGTGCCCGCACCTTAAGATTTTTTTGATATTGCTATTTTTGGTTTTTTGTTGCGCAATCCGGCTCGAAGGACCAGTGCACCTATGCGCGGTTTCTGAGGGTTTATGATAGAAGCTTAACTATACAGTGGCGCTTCTTATAAGTTCACTTCAAAAGTTAACCAATCAACAACGCGATGACAGTGTCAGCAGCGATGGTGGAAGCCAAATTCAGAAACCCATTCCAAGCGCCATATCAAGCGATGTGTCATGCCACATGTCACATGAGCTTATGTATTTGCTGTCGCAACTATCGAAAGCAATTTGACTAAAGCTCCCATCCAAAAAAGTGTTGAACGTGATGAAAAAACTCTTCATATATAAGAGACAATTAGCCAAGACATGTAGCTACAGCCTACACAAAGCTCCTTTATAAAACTAGAAAACCCAAAGCTTCATCATTTTTCTCATAAAAAATTGAAAATTTTTTGATTTTTTTTATGAAATAAGGGGGCAAATGAGCAAACGGGTCACCTGGCCATTTAGCAGAAACTTTTTCGTTTTCGCTTCGTTATAGAATCACCGATCAAAATGTATGGAATTGACATAAGACGAGTCGAACGTCAACGTCATATTAACGAACGCTTATGTCAATTCCATATATTTTCATCGGCGATTCTATAACGAAGCGAAAACGAAAACATTTTGGCACACCCCCCTGATGGAAAGCAACTTCCGTCGCCCATGGACACTCGCAGCATCAGAAGAACTGCAGGTGCGTTGCCGGCTTTTTAAGAGGGAATAGGGTAATACGGGAGAGTAGGGATGGGAAGGGAAGGATTAGGGGAGGGTAGGGAAGGAAATAGGGTAGGGGATTGGGCCTCCGGTAAACTCACTCACTCGGCGAAACACAGCGCGAGCGCTGTTTCACGCCGGTTTTCTGTGAGAACGTGGTATTTCTCCGGTCGAGCCGGCCCATTCATGCCGAAGCATGGCTCTCACAGTGCAAGGATACTCGTTGGTAGTGCAAGATTAACACGCGAGAACTCTACTTTTTAAATAAAGCTCTCAATTTATTGTAACTTAAAAAAAACTGAAAAAATACACATTTCCAGAGCACCAAACCAAAACAGTCATACAGGTACTGGACTACTCGTAATATTTCCCCACATATCCCAGTGTGTGTCCAACCTTACTGTTATTTACAGGACAATAAAATCGTGGTGTTCCGGGTCCGGACTGGTGGTCATTATTTTGATGGATGTCCAGCTATTTATTGGTTCCACTTAGGCGGACAGCGTAGGTTATGATTGTTTAATCTCTGGCATGGCTTGGTATGTGGTTTTAATGATACAATAGGTATTTAGGGTCTTAAAGGTAAGCAGGTAATATGTATATCTATAGATAATAATTATGTGCACATATTATACTTACGTGTAGACGTTTAGGTAGAAATGTTATTGTTAAAAAGTTGTTGTTTAAGAATAATTTTTCGTCTCTAGCAGTTGTTTAGCAGGAAAAAGAAATCTTAAATAATTTTTTCCTTTTTTTTATCTTTTATTTACTATAACTACTGCTTTTTTATTTTAATTTAAAATAAGCGTTCGATACTATGATGTTGACATTCGCTCGTGTAATGTCAATTCTATACATTTTGATCGGCGATTCAGGTTTCAAGAAGCGACAAAGGAAACGTCTTGGCTAGGGGTCTGACCCTAAGAATATTTGAGACAGTCGAAAGGAAAGTAAAGACATAAAGCATTGTTTAAGTGCGGTCTGAGACGAGCGTTTTATTGTTTTATTTATCAACCCCATTAAACGGTAAACATCAAACTTTTTATGTCCAACTTCGAATTTTGATGTTCACCAGGGTCAGCTCACATTGCAACATGACGAGATGACATCTCGTCGTCGTCGTCTCATCAGACGAGGCGAAAAGCTGTATTTTAAACCAATTTTAAAAATGATGAGGTTCTATGTTGGGCTCTGGAATTTTAAAAACGCAATGCAATGAAACTTATAATAGGCAGCCTAAAACCTTTTGTAAATCTGTCAATTCAATATGTATCTTCTTGTGTAGTAGATAAAGTTTAATTTTGAATGGATCAAAATTGCTAATGTAATATGACCCACCCTTTACTGATCTATGGCTAAAACTGTTAAACGCGGACAGGTGACAGTTACGGCTGTCAAAATTGATCTGTACCCATTTTGATTGTTTTGTAGACTGTAGTCCATGTCGAGTGGAATGTGGAGATAAGAGAAGTGTTTGGAACGAGACGATAAAACGAAATAATTGTTTACATTGGACCGATTTTGATGAGAAATACAGATAGAGTAAACTACCGCGGGAGAGGATAATAACCTTCTAATTGCGAGAGAATGTATACCAATTAGACGGACATCAAATAAAGACGAAAGTGTATCACGTCTTCACGCCCAAGCCGCTGAAAAGATTTTTTTAATTCGGTATGCCGTATGGGGATACTTTGAGTCCCGGGAAAGGACATAGGATACTTTTAATCCCGGAAAATAACGGTAATGGCAAAATGCGTATCACCTAAAATACCTCAATTTGGGGTTATTTTGAAGCCATTTTAAAATAATAAATGGTTTGAAATTAATAGTTTTTATTATAGTATAATAATAAAGTAACCTTTGCTCGACATTTTAACAGAAAGAAGAAAAAAAATGCTCGGTTTCTATAGAGATAAAATTCAGCTGGATCGTATCATACTTAATTCCATAGACATATGCAGTCATTGCTTAAAAATTAGAATATAATTATATCTATCTAAATATATAAAACTCAAAGGTGACTGACTGACATGGTGATCTATCAACGCACAGCCCAAACCACTGGACGGATCGGGCTGAAATTTGGCATGCAGGTAGATGTTATGACGTAGGCATTCGCTAAGAAAGGATTTTGATAAATTCCCACCCCAAGGGTTTCAAATAGGGGATCAAAGTTTGTATATAATAATACTTTTTAACACGAGCAAAGCCGCGGGCAAAAGCTCGTTATTTATAAATACACAAGTTTGATGGGTTTCTAGGAATAAAATCCAGCTGGATCATTTCAACTCACCTAAATCTCCCACATACCAAACGTCATAGAAAAACTTACAGCCGTAGCCGAGAACTCAAAAACACTACCTACTACCTAGTACGACTACAAGAATGTCCCGTTTAAAGTATAAAATAAAGCGAGAAAAGCCTGCTTATTATTCATGTTGAGAGTTGAGACAATCAAATTAAGCAATATAAAAGTTTATGATTACATAAAAATAATAATAATTTACACGAGTCAATAAAACATTAACAGCGTACCCATTAAACATGATATAAAATATAGAAGCGCTGTAAATATTAATTAATTATATTTAAATAGTTTATATTTTTTATGTTCAACATTATTAGTGATCGATATCATCAGTTTTGTAAGCTTTTAGGCAATAAGTAACTATACTGCATATAAATATCTTAATGTAAAATTTAGATCAAAATAAAAAACGGAGTAAGCTAGCAGCTTAGTACGCAGCAGTAATTTTATTCTCTATTTCTTTACCAAGTGGCACGCATAATATCAGCAGGCGCAAGGCTGAGCTTTTAACCGACTAAGGAAAAGCCAATGGAAGGCTTAGTATTATTTCTGCCAAACATTTTTAGTTGTTTAACTCGGGAATTAAACCGATGACTTCCGAGTCTTGCTGTGATCCTCTTTATCAAGGAGGCAAAAACACTAAGGGTTTTTTCAGCACTTCCTGATATGTGCCGGATAGGCTATCCACCACTGAACTTGATACATGATAGAGTATGGAGAATCTATCAAATAAGATGTGGACAGCCTATCCGGCACTTTATCAGGAAGTGGTGAAACAGGCCCGATTCCCGAAGTCATACCCAAAGTTTTGTTTCTCGATATCGTACCAAAATAGTGATGAACCCATAAAAGTATTGTCAATCTTACCTCATCACGTAATGTGATAGCGACATCGCTCACTATATAATCACGAGGGCAGGCGTAAATCACACGCACAAATATACATAATATACACATGCACACTCACACACGAACAAAAACACATACATACAAACACAGACAGTAAATCAACGTAAATCACTCATCGTCTATTCTGTCCGATTGTTTCATAGCAACGGGCTTATTCTGTAAAGCCCAGCGATTTACAGGCGATACCGTTTCGATCTCACGACTACTGTCAATTAGTATCAACTGTGTACATGTTCATGAGAACAGTTGTGTCGTATCTGAAAGATATTGTGTGTAAATTATATTGTTTTCGATTTTTGCACCTGATTGTAGGACATGATATTAAAACTACTTTATACTAACAAAAAATTACACTTTTATACACTTTAAATAGATTTTCACAACAAAAAAGGTTATATCAACAGGTGGCATAAAATTTAAATTTGTAGAGACATAATAATATACCTATGATACTATTATTTACTTACCGCAGAAGTTAATTCAGTCATTGCTAAACGTTTTAGCGATAACATTATAAAATCGAATGAACATATTTTATTACGTTGACGTACGAATGCACTTTCAAATGTCAGTGTCGATATTCCAGAATAAGCCCCCTCTACGTGTGGCCGTAGTACATTCGCCGTAATTGTGGCTGGCCCGTTCCTGATGTGACTATGTTTTATAGTTGTCGTCCGCGCTTGTCCACGTCACATAAAAATGAGGACATTAATGTAGCCTTAAAATAATGGTGTTTTATGTGTTGTGAGCTCGATGGGTTTTATTTGATACTTGTGGATGTTCTAATATTATGATAGAGTTTTGAATATTGGTCATTACTGTATCCCAGAGAGTGATTCCCACGGGATCCATACATTTTGTCGAAGTAAAAACTATCCTATGTCCTTTGCCTAGGCGTAAATATATACAATATAATGTTGTTTTGAGTGCTGCAATGAACAAACTCTTGAGCATTATGATATCGCTCCTGGGTAGCTGGCCTGGTTTCAATGAAACCGACTACAGTAATCAAAACCGATGTTTGCCATGGGAGAGCCATGCTTCGGCACGAATGGGCCGGCTCGACCGGAAAAATAGCACGGGCTCACAGAAAAAGGGCGTGAAACAGCGCTTGCGCTGTGTTTCGCCGAGTGAGTGAGTTTACCGGAGGCCCAATCCCCTACCCTTTTCCCTTCCCTACCCTCCCTTATTTCCTTCCCTACCCTTCCCTTTTCCCTTCCCTACCCCTCCTTATTTCATTCCCTACCCTCCCCTATCCTCCCTATTACCCTATTCCGTCGTAAAAGGCCGGCAACGCACCTGTAGCTCTTCTGATTCTGCGAGTCTCCATGGGCGATGGAAGTTGCTTTCCATCAGGTGACCCGTTTGCTCGTTTGCCCCCTTTTTTCATAAAAAAATGTAGAATAGCTAATTATAACTTATAGCATTACTAGATGACGCCTGCAACTCCGTTGCGCCAAAATTAGTTCATCGCACGGGAACCGTACGTTTTTTCGGGACAAAATGTGTTCCCGGGACTCAAAGTATCTCCATACCCAGGAAAATCGGCATAGCAGTTTGGGCGTGAGGAGGTAACAGACAGACACTATTTCGCATTTATAATATTATTAGTATGGATGTATCATCCTAGTTCTTACTGAAAAGCGTAAGTCGTTGAACTTTGTGACGTCACAACTCACAGTACATTGTGCCGAATGGCGATGAACACAGTGTGCGGTAAATCAGCCTCAAATCCCGGGGAGAAATCACAGTATCGCCGATTGCCAGTTTAAAATACACCATAACTCAAGGTACACCTTATCGTGAAAGAATACCTCCCCTAACTCCGTCCCTCTCCTATGTACGGGGAAAACCACCCCTCTCTGTCTCATGCCCCGCTTTACATTTATAAGTACGCGGGTTCGCGAGCGTCCAGGAGTTTTTTTAATTAATTCACTTCGAACCTTATGGTGGGAACTTAAGGTTTATTTTGTACTGTCGGGGTGGTGGTTAGTCGTCGGTCGCCATGGCAACGGCCCCCGCGTCTCGACTTTTGCTAGCGCCTCCTTCGATTCGGAAGATTTTTCTGATCACTGGCAGGATGTGTTATGTACGCGGTGACCATCCCGTTATACATTTGAGGACATTTTAAGTTGGCTAGGGTGACAAAGATGTTGAGTGTTTTAAGAAAATAATGGGTAGTAAATAGTAATACGAATATATTCCTCTTTTATAGGTATTTTGTTCTAGTTTATGAGTGATTTTTTGCGGTGTGTTTCGAAATGAGCATTTTGCCTCCTACAAAAAGTCTAGTGAATGACCGCTTTATTGTACAAGTAAGCAAGTGAGTGAATGAGGAAATGATTGAATGAGTCTCTATGTATTCACTCTTCATCTTTTAAAGTAGCTTTTTAAAATGATTTCCAAATGATATATTCGTCTGTTTCTACGGGAATATGCTTGTCTGTTTATGTTTATTACATGTTAATAGCTTCCGATTTTTCACAACTTTCTCATAGATACATAGTTTTTTTCTTTTCTATAAAAATTGTTATAACAATAATTTTGCAAACTATATTAACAATACGGCTTTCTATATCTCTCTAAAAATCACATGAGAATCGATCATTTTTTCACTAAAAAGGCTGTTAGAAGAAGATACCTTTTCTATGATCTACGAAGGTATCAGCGCTTTATTTCATAAAAATACATCTTAAAATAAAGGGTAAAAATAAAATGCCTTTTTTAAATTTATTTAAATGTTTATTTCAACCACATTACTTATTCTGTTCATCACGATTTCTAACCGAGCCGATATTATTACATTTTTCTCAATTATAATAATAAAATAATCAAATTATAATAATAAAATGTCCAGAATAGGACTGTTATAATCTTCTAGTATTATAAATATATTAAATTAAATATGTATGGAATAACTTATCATACAATAATAAAAAGCCAGATTAGTAATAAACAACTCTATAAGACGTATTAATTAATTATAATATTCTAATAATAGATTTAAATTATACCACATTATAAATGCAAATATTTAATACTTTGTTAAGTCAGCTTGATTCCTATTTTTTAATTTACAAATAATTGCTTTAAATTGGCAATTTTTTCATGATCTTTCAGTGATTTACAACTACTTAAATATTTCCATAAAAAATCAGAAATTACAAGGCATTTATATGAAAGATTTAGGACCTGGTTTATTTAATTTTACCATTATTTAAAATTTGATCACCTTCTTAATTTGTCCGTGCTAAGTATATAAAATTATTGGTGAAATTTCTCTAGCCGTCGGTGAATAAAATAACATTATGAATTTCTGACTATATCTATTGGGTAAATTTTAGAAAGTAGAATAAAAAGAAAAGCGTTTATTTTTTCTCCATAATAATAACTTACATCAATAATACTATCGGCTCGCATATATAACTTCAGTGTGTATTTACATAGTGTGTTTAGAAAATCGCCTATTTACAAGCGTCCTTATGTTAATATATTTTCGGACGAAACTTAAACTCTATTTAAAATTATGGTCTCCTTAAACCATGTGTTACCATTCTCATGAAAATGAGGAGTAAATGATCTAAAAGATCGCCTAATCGCTACCATCGCTCATACACGCTTACAACACCAAAGTAGTTGTAAGTGCTTTACATACGTCATACACATTAGGTACTATCAGACAAATTGATTCCTACACAAATGGCGACCCACGTTATTAGGAAAAGTTATGTCAAATAACTTTATAAACCAAAAAAATATGAACATAATCTGACCAAATTATGTAGGGCCGCCATCTACACATAAATCGATTTCTCTTGTAGTACTTACATGTGATGAGAATAATTATATTTTTGTTGTTACTAGATCTGCTCGGCAAAAATCTGTAATGTAACTTAGGAGCCTCTTAATTTAAGTAGAGTTTGAGTGTTCGATCTTAAATAAATAAAATATATTATCTTAACAAAAGTTTGGTAATCAGTCGTTGAAACAAATGACAAAATGCGTTTTAAGTAGCTCTTAATTTTTTATTAGATAATAATAATTCTTAACATAATTTGTAATGGCAAGTTTACATTATTTCAATCCAGTTAGCCAATACAATGCTGGTAACCGAGTACTGGAATGCAATAAGGTGCTTTCCAGTTCATTCCAGTGCCTCTTTATATTATTCTGTTGCTGCTGAAATAATGTAAACTGGAAAGTGGAATGCAATACTACGTGTTTTCCAGTGCATTCCAGTGCGTGTTCACATTATTCCAGTTGCAATCCAGCGTTGGACTGGATCACTGGATTGGTATAATATAAACCCACTATTATTATTACTCTATTCGCGAATAGGAAACCTGTGTTATATTTTACAAGCTGGTAATAGTAATAACATTTTTTTTAATGCGTTCCAAAAGAAAAAAAAGTGCTTTTATAAGTCGCTTTATTTCTACTAGTATTTTATTTTTAAATTAATATAATACTACGTTAGAACAGGTATTAAAAGAAAATGATAAAATGGTGTGGTCACATAATACCTAATGTGGTTAGTATGACTAACGGAGGCACTCAAAGAGATTTAATCAGTAGGTACTGTAGAGAGGCTTATAATTATTATTTAACTTCAATTTGTACAGAAATCGAATAGAGTTAACGTGAAAATCTTTATATGAAAGTTAAGTAATAATTAATAAAATTAAATTTCTATGAGAACAGTTGTAAGTTTTAAGACAATTATAAACATGGATACTGTGCTGCACAAATAATTTGGGACAAAAATACGTCTTAGGAAGTATGGTGACCATTTCATATAGGAAACATAGGACAGAACTTGTAGACCACAATACACGGAGACTTAGGACAATAACGTCTACCCTGAAACACCAAAACAACGCGGTGTCGCGTCACATCGCCGGTTACAACTAATATAAATTCGTAAAGTAGCTATATACAGACTTACAGACATACACATTTACATGTTATTGCCGATTACAACAAATATTTACAAACAAATTGTGAAGCTAATTCTCAGAAGATCGGAAAACTCTTTTCAGGACCAATTCACATTGCAACGTCGCGTCGATGCGATGAATTTTTAAATGACACATTGCAAATTGAACTTTATTTACTACACAAAAAGGTACACGTTGCATTGACAGACTGGTTCGCGTTGTCGGGCTGCCTGTTTCTTTAAATGGCAAAATATTTAAAATCATCACAACGCCTCGTGACCTTTCGGACCCTTACAGTTTAAAAACTTTCAACATCGATGCAGTTTTACTTTATTTATCAAAAACTGTTAGTAAACTTATATTATCTCTTTCACTTGATGTAGAAAATAACTTACACAATTATAATAATTAGGAAATGTTTTAATAAGAGTTTTAATATTATATTTTCTTCCGTTCGTATACCTTACAGGAGTCCTCAGATATAATAAAAAGTTTAGACAGAGCTTGGTCAAACAAAAAGTTAGACCATATAAAATTTATATTAATTTTTATTCATTTTTGTT
Organism: Plebejus argus; assembly: GCA_905404155.3. Lineage (NCBI taxonomy): Eukaryota > Metazoa > Arthropoda > Insecta > Lepidoptera > Lycaenidae > Plebejus > Plebejus argus. The sequence goes on from FR989926.1 coordinate 25,387,628, forward strand.
TACATAATAAAAATTAATCATTAATTTTGTTAGTCTTGCTACACCTCAAGAACTTTTAGTCTTGAAATATTCGTTGAAATATTCGTTCGTTCAATAATGAGGTTTAGTTCTATTGCACGTGTGTGTGCGTTATACTGTGTGATAAGTAAAACATGTCGTAGCATACAATATTGATCGGTTTCACTCACAAAACTCTGTCTTTCTTTTTATTTTGTCCGAGAAACATGCACAAACTAAAACAAGCTTACGTCTAGTGTAAAATCTATGTAATAAATAACTTATTGTACCTGACTAATACTTGAACTATGTACAGTATATTATATCATACAAGCTTAAAGAAATCGCTTATTATAAAAATATTTAATTGAACAAGAGAGTCCACTCATTCGCTTTTGGAAATGTTAGCTTAAAGTGTGCTAAGTGCATTGAAGAATTATAATTTATAATAATTATTAAATGTATTTTTAGTAATAAAGTCTAAAATGACTTGAATGAATTAATAGATTTCTTGAATATTACGCAAGTTTGTGTCAGGATATCCTTTTGAAATAATATTATTACAAAAAAAAAACATTTTTATGTAAGTCTATGAAAAACAATAAAACAAAAAACAGTTATTAAAATTACCAAATTCTAAATTTAAAAGATGGCCGTGTCAACAAAAAGAATGGCGGACACCTTGACAGCTGATTCCAAACGCTTTGAATTATGCTCTAATTTAAAATGGCATCTATTTATAACGTATTCTAATTTATGTTCTCAATTTAAGCAACTTAAAAACTTTCAATCGGCTACCTCTATAAATATTATCACTGTGTTGAAATACTAAATCCAAGATGACAGGTGATTTTAAAACTGGTTCTTTTTATACATACTTAATAATAAATGCGTCTTATGTGGGATAGTGAGGTAAGATGGGATACCTAAAGTTTAGAATAACTCTTGTTGGTTTTGCTACTAAATAGTTTCGTACATCAAATAATTAATTAGGTAGGTTGTCTGGGCAAACTAAAATTATAAATCTGAGTAACAACTTTAAACATCATTTTATGATATCAAACACAAAAAAATTAAATGTGAGATTTCTTGTTGTCCTATAAGGCAAATAACCCAACGTTGGTAGTCATCATTGCCACTTAGTGTCTAAGCACACTAGGCCAAAGTAACGCGGCGTAAATTCCGCAAGAATACGTCCGCAATGTATTTTAAATTACCGATGACATACTATTCCGTCGCGTTCCGTCCGTATTTTGTATGCGTTTGACATTTCGGGCGTAATCATGCGGAATTTACGCCGCGTAACTTCAGCCTAGTGTGTTTAGACACACTTTTGCTTGAAAATGCTAGGAACACCAATAAAAATAGTTTCTGCAGTATAAACTCTCAAAGTACGAATAACTGGGTGTTTTGCCTTACATGCTGTGAGTCCCATCTTACCTCTCTCCCTATCAATATACACTGGCTAGAAATGGTAGTAAGCGAAGTTGATCGGTTCATCATAATGTTCATCACTCTCACTGGTCTCCTGACACGGGCGCGGCGCGACCGCCTGGCACGTCTGGCCTGGCTGGCACGGCGGGCCTGCCTGGCCTGCCTGGCACGGCTGGCCCTGGCACGGCTGGCACGGGTCATGCCAGGTGTGCCGTCACTGGCGGTAGTCGAGGCGCGGCCGCTTGGCGTCGTCCTCGTCTGACGCGTCCTGCTCCTCGTCACAATCGTCTCCCAGCTCCTCCTGCTTGCGTTTAGCTGTTGCCATCTCCGCCGCGTGCTTTTTCCGCCATTTCGTCCGTCTGTTCTGGAACCATACCTGTAAGGAAATATATAATATGTGAGTGATAGTAAAGAAAATATACATTAGTGGCAAGCTATGAACTTATTACTGGGTATACATAAAGAGAATAGATGTCAGTGTTACAATTAACGAGAATATAACAGAAACAAAAAATCTGGTTTTGCAACTGTAATTAATGTACATTAAAAGACGTCATAAATAATAATTATCGTCTGAAATTTTAACTCTAGCTATCACGGCTAAGATACAGACGGACAAACAGACTGAGAAATGTCCCTTGGGTAAACCCTGAAAACGACCACCATTCAAATGACATTTAAATTGGCAGTATTATAATAGCCGCCATGATAAATAGAATCTGAGCATAACATTGCTACGCCGTAGCGCGTCGTAGCGGCGCGGCGTAGCGGCTGCTACGGCGTAGCAATACGAAGGGTGGATATTTTGACATACAGCTAAGTTGCTTCTTTATTTTTACAATATGAAATGCATTATTTATTTAAATTATTAATTATTATAATAAATAAATAAAAGTGATGTATTTTTTTTACTTGTAAAGTGATATTTAATTAAGTGTAACAAAATAAACTCTAAAATTAAAAAAAAAGAAGACTGTACGCTGGTTACAACATTACGTAGTATATAATAATTCTATTTTATTTTAATTCTTTATTAACACATATAATATTATGCAATTATAAACAGTTATAACAAACCTAAAGCCTAAAGGTATACGAGTACATCACGTCGTTTATTCCTATGCCATGTTATTCTTATGTTATGGCAATCAGACAATAAACACCTAACAATTTTAAAGGTAGATGTGGCCTAAATACTTTATTCAATCCATATAGTCATCAAAACAAACATCAGGTGCTGATGATATCCAAAATGGCGGTGCTCCTTAAAACAAACAAATTAATATCAAAACTCAAACAGAGGTTCTCCATCTGGCGCGGCCGCAACTTCATGTTGTACCGAATATAAAGACCGGGTCACTGCTAATCCGACATCATAATGTGACCCACCTCACACGATATACCGGTCTCGCTCCCCCGCGTGGATACCGCGGAGGTGCGACAGAGACGGACGTAGTAGCCGTGCTCCCGGTAATTAAGGGTCGTTTTGCAAATTACACGGTACTTAACCACCCATATAACACTCATTAATCACGAACTTCGCTCGTGCCCCGTCCTGCTCGCTCCCGTGTGGGTCTATATAGCTCTGCCTCTCTCTCGCCGGCCTCGGGCAAGACAGCGCTTTAATTAGGTCATAAATACATTTTCATGATTAGGACGAGCCCCGCCGTAAGAGGTTTTGAATTACCTGAACATTATGCGCAGTTTATGGATCAAATATGTGCACGCGTGTAAAATATGCCCCTGTGTTTACCCTGAAGATGTGTACGTATGAATCTGTGATACGAGAAACCGCGTTTGTTTTAAGTAAGGTCATTTCATTTTATCTCGTCAAAACAATCGACTTTGTCGAAAGGCACTAAGGGCCTTATCACACTGGCGATTAGCAAGCGATTTGAAAGTGACGCGAATCCGCAGCGCGCACACCTTGTGACGTGCACGTCGCGACAGCGCAGCGTCGTCGCGGCGTGGCGTGGACGCCATTTTGTAAACTCGTCTAGAGATGTGACATTGTAGATAGTGTTTGAGTAGTAGTATTTCCTCATCAGAATCCATTTTGCTACTGAGTGTACAAAACCCGGAAGGCAAGCTGCGTGCACGTCGCGCAATCGCGATATCATCGCGGCGTGCGCGCTGCGCCATCGCATCGCTTTCAAATCGCTCGCTAATCGCCAGTGTGATAAGGCCCTAAGTCTGGCCGCACATTGTCCGAATTCTGATCAGAAACAGTTGAATTCCGCCGGACCGCCACCCGGCACATTATCCGAAATATCCTTCCGGCGAGTTCTAGCTCACTCGGCTCAGCACAAAATGTAAGAGACAGCGCGGACGTTCAACTGTTTCTGATCAGAACTGTCGTACAATGTGCGGCCAGGCTAAGATGCCACGCGCCATGCCACTTGTCAGTCGCATCACTGTGGCGTTCTAGCTGCCAGTATATCCGCTACGTCATACTAACGGAATCAGAGACATTTGGGGTGGGTTGCATCAACTTACTTTAACTATAACTTTAACTACAACAAAAAGTCAAATGAACTCATAGTAAAACTCCATAATGGACGCCATATTTGACGATAACTTAACTTTAACGTTCGTTTGGCATATTCAATAATTGCATGCGTCAGAATCCACCCGCGTTGAAAGAAAAGTGTCACAGCGAGCGCTACGATTTAAACGCGCATCACGGGCTTGCCTCACGTTCGCTGTTGACTGCGCTATATAACGCATGCCCTTGACGAACAGAAAAAGGCACAATTTGTACAAAGCCATTAAACCTCAATTCAATGAAGAGTTTGGCAGTTAATATATGGAGATTATGACAATATCTTTATTTAATTACAGAACTTAAGTAATTAATAATCTCTGAGTGCGGCAGTGAGATACCGTAAAGAAGAGAGAGTATTTAATCTTAAAAAGCTGGCAAATTTACTGCAACTCTAATGATGTTGCAGCAACTACCGTCGCCCGTGGACACTCACGGGCGACGATAGTTGCTATCCATCAGTGAACCGTTTGCTCGTTTGAAAAAAAAACAGTACCTATAAGAATTTACCTCATTTTTCCTTTCGGTTTCTGCAATTTTTTGTCAGTAGTTTATCCTTTAGAGCTAATCAAAAGCTAACGTCGAAACGTACGCCATTAATGACTCTGTTAAATAGATAAATTCGTTAAAAAAACAGAATCCTGGCATAAAGCAGTACCAAATTGTAATAATAATATAATAATAATATCTATGGACGCTTCACACCACGTCAATCTGGCCCCGTAGTAAGTACCTGAAGGACTTGTGTTACGGGTACCAGACAACGGAAATATTATATTTAATACTTTTATACTATACATATATTTAAGATTTTTATTATAATATGATAAATACTGCGTGACTGGTGAGACATGTTCAATACTCGAGGACGTGATATTTGGCTATTATATTAGCTGAAAAAAAATAATATAAAAAAATAATAAATATCAATTGATCACTGAGTAAATGTAGCTTAAAGTTAAATAATTATTTACCCAACGCATGGACACCGCGAGCGGGAGGGGTAGTTGTGTGGTGTTTCTTTGGTAGCACACGCCTCTGCACCGGCCGCATAGTATGCCTACTTGCCTAGCCGCGTAATTTACTTAGTATCCATGATTCATCTATTTTTGGGAAATTCGGAAAAAAATTAAGTACCTAATTTTATTACATAATAATAAAGACGTGAGTGGAAGAATCCAATAAGTAACATTTCGTAACATACGGACAATAACTTATTTTTTCCCTAATTATTTCAATAAAACTTGTAACTTATCTACTTCATAACCTAGCTAATATATCTGGCTACACATACAATCCATAGTTTTTCTATTTATAATGAGAATCGAGTACAGAGTACTCTCCATAAGTATCGGTATTGTCTCACCAGTCATGCTGTATATTTAATATACATCCATGACCCAGGAACTTTGAAAACTTTTTGTTCCGTCGGCGGGACTCGAACCCGCGACCCCCGGCTTTAGCTATCAACGTGATATCCACTGAGCCACAGAGGTCGTCAGAATGTAATGGTACTTATTAATCCCATGATTTGGTACCATGTCATTAAATCTTTATGCACTCAAAACCAAATTATATTGAGTGCAATATCAAGTCGTTTATATGCGAGGTTTTATGTCGTTAATTATAAGTTTTAAATGTTACAAGTGTAAATTCGATCCGGGCTGTATAGCGCTAACGAGTGCCAATAGTAGGGCTTTATTAAACGCGGTGAGGTCACGGCCATGAGCGGAGAGGGAAGCGTGTAGCGGGGAGTAAGTATAATATTGTGTTGTATATTGAGGAAAATATACTACACCGAAAATGACGCCACAAAATAAGTTTAAATTCTGCAAAAACAAATCATAACTTTAGGTTATTTATTTTATACGTGTCATTTTGAAGAATCTGCTGACATCTCATTCATATAAAATATCGGATCAGTGGTTTAGGTCATCCACATTCACACACAGTACACACACTCGACGCTCCCGCTTCCGCCCGCTCCGTGGTCGCAGGCCGGCGACATTATTGTTGTAATATCGGCGGTAACGACGTTTTGATGGCATCTGCTACTACCACGTATTAATTAGTGACGTCGACGTGTCGCTACAGACTAGATACACGATGCAGATTACGTTGATGTATATGTCGCAGTCATCTGGTTCAATCTGTGATTCGATTGAATGACTAGCGTATTCATTTAATGACACCGTTTTATTGAATGACTGAAGGACAACTAGTCAAGACGTTGACTGTAACGTTTAACGTCTTGACTAAACATCATCATAGTGAAGTCGTTAAATGGAATGCTATGATTTTTTAAAAGTATTTGTTGGTGGCGTAATAATAGGTTAATCTAGAAACTGACTTCAATTATGAGGCGACGGCTAGTCGGCTACTTCTGGATGGTTTACAAAAAAATAACCACGATCTAACCTAACCTAACCAAATCAAGTCGTATTGGGCCAACACGGAGTAATACTTTGCTATTAATTACCTAAAAATTATATACTGTTCTTATACATTTCCTTTGCCGTTAAAAATAAATACATTCAATTACCTGACTGATTTCATGTCCGCTCTCTTCAAAGGGCTATGTTACAAATCGCTAACTAGTAATTGGACGTTGAGTGACGATTGTTCAATCAACGTTCGGCCGAGTCATTCAATTGAATGGTGTCATTCAATGAATGCGCTAGTCATTCAATCGAACCGAAGATTGAACTAGATGACTGCGACATATACTTACATAATGAACTATATGACGCCCGCAACTCCGTTGCGTCAAAATTTGTTTATTTATTTTTATTTTTATTCGGAACAACAACAGCCGTCATTCTTATATCACTAATAACACTAGTATAGCAAATATTATTTAGTAAACTAGTAATACATTTTAGGCTATACTTAACATACATTATAAGCTATACTTAACAACACTTTATCGCGTAGGAACCGTACATTTTTTCAGGATAAAAAGTATCCTATGTCCTTTCTAGAGGCTTTTTAGTATTTCTATACCAAAATTCAGAAAAATCGGTTCAACTGCTTGGGCGTGAAGAGGTAACAGAAAGACAGACAGACGGATAGATAGACGGACAGACAGACACATTTGCATATATAATATTAGTATGGATGCAAATGACGTATGTACGGAAAACAGTTATTTTACCAAAAGGTAGATTAGTCTTCAAATGTTAAATATTGCAGCTTGTATGCGTTCTGTCTGAGTTTTCCATTGTAACATCTAAACTCTAAACTGCTTATCTTCGAGTAACATACCATATACATATAAATTAAAGAAAAAGAGAAAAAGAAGAAAAATAGAAATTAGGTTTACATTAATTAATTTCTGATTACTTTAGTTTATCTATTATACTTTAAACGGCAAATCTAGGCACAAAACTTCACAATGTAGGTACAATTTCAAAATATATTTAATATTGTAGGGCTCGTTATTATTACACCCGAAAACGAAGGGTGAGTCTACACTGTCGGACATCGGGTCGATCAGAAATCTCATAAATACTTCAGGAGCTGCGAGTTTAGAGCGGTGTTATATGGCGGTTATGGCAACATGGCGGTCGCTATGATGGCGGCTGCGGCGTTTAATTGGCAATTGGCACCGTTTTACACCGCTGTCAATAATGTTTACAGCTTTATTGTGACTATAATTGCGTTACGAGAAAAATCGCAATACTTGGACTTACGCCAAATTGGCTCGTTCGCATTATTGAGTCGGATTAATGGAGATGTTATTCCTTCGTCCTCAACGATATCATTCTTGGATAATGTTTTTGTAAATATTCAAATGTATGTACAGAATGATAATGGCCCACCACACATTCCCACCACTGCAACTCCTGTGTCGCCAGGATCAACAGTGGTAACCAACCACGAAAACCCTTTGATATGATCTCAGGGATGCCCGAGGGACAAGCTAAATCTGTCTTGGGACCCGCAACGAAATTAATCAGAAGAAAGGTAGGAGGAGTAGGAGAAATCCAATTTCCCTCCCCAAGCAAAGCGGGAGACAGCCAAATTTCGTGACATTAATGTCCGAATAAAGGGGGAAGCACCACGGGAAAATAATTAAATTGTATTAAAGCCTACTTGATAAAATGACCTTTACTTAAACAGACAAGCTAGTGTTGAATTGTTTCCAATAGTATTTATGACAAAAACGTTTGAAAGCACGGAAATTCTTTGCGCTGCCTACGAGATCATCGTAATATACGACTGTAGAAACACATTGGAGGCTGTTTAACATATCGATTCTTTCCTCATGCCAGAGATCACATTCCCAGAGTATGTGATGAGCAGTTTGTTCTTGCGGGCTGTCGTCGGTCGAGCACTCGCAAAGGGGAGACGCAACTAACTTGAATCCATAAAGTTTGGCTTTAAAATTGCCGTGACCAGTTAGGAATTGTGCAACGCAATGATCGATTTCTATCCAATGCATAGCGAGTCGTTTGCGTACCGAAGGAAAGAAATTGTATAGGTGCCGACCTTTGATTGAGTTATCCCACCGATCCTGCCACTCAGTTATAAGATTTTGTAGTGTTACATCTATCGGTTCGAATAATCTAATTACTTTATTTCTATCTTTCATGTTTAAGAAATCTGGGGTTGTAAACTTTTTATTTTTATAATATAAGGCAGCACGGCGCTGTATTTCTAAGTCTACAGGCAAAACACCCGACAGGACAGGAAGTGCTTCAGTACTGACCGTTCTATATGCCTTACATAGAAATATTAATGCGAGACGTTGGCTTTGTAAAAGTTTACGTCGGGCTGCACCTATCGTAGCCCTATCTGCCCAGACCGGTGAGCCGTAGCATATTCTGCCTAAATATGTGGCTGTATATATAATTTTTAACGTTTTGAACGAGAGACCCCATGTAGATGTCGATATTTTGGTGAAACTATAAAAATTTCTTTTGGCTTTTTCGCCCGTCTCTATAATGTGTTCTAAAAATGTAAATTTATTTTCAAGAATTAGTCCAAGATAGCAGAGTGACTGTTTACGTTTGACATTTGTTTCGTTAAGTTTGATGCGAGGAGTTGAGATAAGAGAGCCTTTCAAAAGTATTTGATAAGTTTTATGCGCTGCGAATTCCAAACGATTTCTATGACCCCAACTTGCAATTACGCTAAGACTCTTGTTCGCCTTATTCTCTATTTCTGTTCGCGTATTACCTTCAACAAGGAGGAACCCATCGTCTGCATAGCCAACCAGATAACAGAGAGGTGGCAAAGGAATGCACAGCAAATCGTCAAAACTTATATTCCATAGGTAAGATGATAGTACCGACCCCTGAGGGCAGCCGCGAGTTAGATCTTTGACGTAGATGTAGTGGCCGAGTCGTAATTTGATTACGCCGTGACGGAAATATGATTGTACTAAATAATAAATATTGCGGTAGCATCCTCTGTTCCGTAGCTTTAGTAGTAGCATCGGCCACCAGGCATTATCGAAGGCCCCTGCGATATCTAAAGATATACCTACGACATAATTACATTCTGATGAGTTCACAATTTTTCTGACTTCGAGTGCCGCATCGACCGTCGATTTTCCGGCGGTAAATCCAAATTGCTGGTTATTAAATTTTAGCCCGCCGGGTAGAAGGCGGGGCACAACTAGACGTTCTAATAATTTACCTAGGCAAGGTAGAAGTGTTATAGGCCGGTAAGATTTCGGGTCATCAGGTGGCTTATCGCCGGCTTTTGGGATTAGTTTAATTGTGCCGATTCGCCAAATTTTTGGGAATGTTCCTTCTGCAATACATTTATTGAAAACTTCTAAAATCGCTGGTCCGGCCGATATACATGCCTGCTTAATCATAATGCTACTAATTTTGTCCTCGCCGGCGGACTTTTTTGTAGGTAATAAATTGTAAGTAAGGTAATAAATGTACAGAATGAAAGGCATTATATCTGTCAGTAATCTTTGCCTCGTCATTTCAACACTGAATCGATTTTTGTACGAATCGATGATTCTATAATCCTTCAACTGTGGCGGCCATATTGCAAAAATAAGCGCATCTGTGGGGCTACTTCTGGATGTTCTCGCGTGACGCGTTAAAATGACGATAACTGTAAAATTCCTTATGGGGGATGTATATTATAACTATGTCATTGGATGAAATAAGCTAAGATAATAAAATAAAATTCCTTGCAATACAGTCACCTCCTTTATTTTACGTGTGCGAATATGAAAGTTTCATAGATATGTATTTTTTTTTAATTGGGGCAGTGGTTAAATAATTCAAACATTACAATTTTTTTCGTAAATGGATATATAAAAATACAATTCAAAAGTTTCGTGTTATCGTCGGTCTCGTGTTTGTTATTGTCTGTCTATTTGTCATCAAATATCAAGCTTACGATTATATGCACGGCACTTTAAGAACTCGGAGCCCTAAGAAGCTTTTCCCTCTATCCCCCATATTCAATTACTTAAGTGACAAAAGACGGTCCATAGAAAACATATCTATCCCGCTTACACTGTATACAGAGTGTTGGATCTGTCTCTTTCTCATAGATATATACAATAATTATGAATAATATTTCTTATGAGAGATGACGTCATAATGTTATCATTGTTTTGTTGGACTGGATAAAAGATCGAAAGAGTGTATTTAACATAATATGCCTACAATATCAGATTTGCTTAACGTATATATTCGATTACAATATTCTTTTGTTATAAGAATAAAACGATTTGCAACTTGTAAAACAGGTCATGCAGGGTAATTACTATTTTGAAAAAAGTCTGAAAGAAACCACTGTATACTATACAATTACAGGGATGAAAACTTTCCCATGTTCTTTTCTCGGGACGTAAAGTATTTCCACATACATTCCAATAAAACTGCTAAGCAAAGACTTTTGTATGTTACACAGACAGACACACTGCCGTTTCATAATATGTAATAATAAAAAGTACAAACGGCGTTACATCAAGTCACAAAATATCATATAAAATGTCAATTTGTCCTTTAACATTGTAATTTTTATTTATGATATGTATTATGTATGTCGCAGTCGACTGGTTATAAAAGCCATTCAATCACACAGCTAGCCCTTTAACTGAACGACGCCATTCAATCACACGGCTATACGTCGTTTAGCCGACTTGTCGACTGCAACATCCAACTCTACAGCTCGATGACGCTTTATGATAAATTAACTAAGGTGACCATTAGTTTAGTGCTATTATTACACAAGCGTAATGATAACAAGCAGATTAATTGTATTTTAACTCATTTTGAACACAATATAATTATACGTCGGTGATGCATTTCATTATCCGGTAATTTCACCTCGAATATTAGTTTAAAATTTGATTCACTCGTATGTACCTCCATAATTTCTGTCTCTTTAATAATACTTGTAACGTACTATATTTGCAAAAAAGTATCTTAATACAACCACAAAACACCGGTTAGTTGATGCCATATTGTAAACAAAAAGCACCTAGCGCCGCGGTGGTGAGCGCTGAACTAATTCAATCAAACGGCGGCTTTTGAATCAGCTATAGTGTTTAACGTTTTGAGCGTTGTTTAGTCAATGGGCTAGCTATTTGATTGAACGGCCGTTTAAACCAGTTGGCTGCGACATGCAGATGTGTTATCACCAGTCAGTTAAGGTGTGACGACGCAAGCCCTCACAAAGCTCGGCTTTTAGCTAGTATTATAATGACAAGTTATCACTAGAGCCTAATATTATAGTCCGTCCCCTGTCCATCATTAGCGCGTCATCTGTGACGTCATCTCTGACGCTGTGATGTTATCGCCCCTGTGACGCGGTCGTTTGTCACACCGTCAGGATAACGATCTGACCGCTAATGCGGGTATGTAGGGTGTTTGTCACTTAAAAATAAGAAGTAAAGATGTTTAGTGTTTACATATTGTGTTGTATAATTTTAAAGTTACCTTAAAATATGTGGTAAATAGCTAACAATCACTATCAACATGACTAATAAGCAAAATATGGCAGACCTATGATATTTGGTAAAGTTATATCAAGTCAATGATAATCGTTATCTATCGGTAGAGCTTAATATAGCCCGACCAATTTACGTGAGTCCGCCATATGCCTATGAATCAATGTATCGTACATAGGAATTCAGCAAAAAAATGCAATCTCGTGCAATAACTCAAACAATAAATTGTGCGCACACTCGATCATAAAAAGTTTACAAATTGAGTCGACGTTTAATTCCGGGCATCGCAATTTGGCGGGATTTGTGGGCGCAGGTAAATTGGCGCGCTGATCGATGGCCATGTTGGAAAAATGGCGGCTGATTGATTGTGAGTCTACGCGTCTAGAACAAAGGACTAACGATCGCAGCCATTATAGCTGGCGAGTTTTAGTGTCAATGATAAAAACTAACGCGAATATGATTGGGAATAAAACGATAGAGATATTATAGTGATTACATTTACGATCGACCGTTTCAATCCATCGCAAAAGAACTATACCTTAACCCTAGAAAATTATGAATAATTGCTTATACCATTTTGTACCTGCTCGATTCAGTCAACTAGACGGATGTAGCTCCATAATATTACAATTAATATTTCTCAGGATATAGAGTATTAAAATGATTCAATAAAATGAAGCTCAACGAATGGCGATTAAAAAAAACTTTAAAGTGCGCTTCAATTCAATTATACAAGTCGGTATAATTGGGACGATGGCATCATCCGTTTCTTTTTAAAAAGATTAAAAACTCGTCATAAATCATGGCCCCCTTCCAAGCGCTCAAATTTGGCGTTATTAAAAAAACTCATTAGCAAATTCCGAAAGACAAGGAGATATTAAAACGATAAACTTAATTATCTACAATTTAACCCCCTACCTTCACCCCTTTTTTTGAACCCCGCATAAAAATGTAAATGACTATCACTGATTACGAAGATGAAACTGTCATGTCTGGCATTTACTTCTTCTTTTAGCCTAAAAATATATAAGCGATAGTGTGGAAGTCTGTCTATTGGTCCTCTTCTTTTCCCGAGACTTACTCGGGAAAAGAAATATTAGGATAATTTTATCGCACAAAAATGTGTGGTTAGGAACCATATATTTTTGCGCTATAAATTGCAGCAAAGTTGCAGAAGAAAGACTATAATGATTTTAGTTTTCAAAAATATATTTTATGATTGCTTATGAATATTATGTATTATTTTATTTGGACGTAATCAAAACAGATGCTTACAATTTAAGCTTTATGAAAACATTTTCTCTAACTTTGTTTAAGGTTGCTTATAAATATGTTTAAGGTTGCTTACAACTTTATAATTGGTGTCGCTCATAACTTTCATATAATATTTATTTTTATAATATTTATAATTAAATTATATATATATATATATATATATATATATATATATATATATATATATATATATATATATATATATATATAAGACGTGAGTGCATGAATGAGGTATGTAACACATTTCGAATTTCGAGTAAATCGCGTTTAAAGTTTTGAAAAAACTTTTTATGATTTTTCATCACAAATCAAGTAATGGCTTTTGTTAATTGTATCAGGAGGTGTAAATATCTTCCGTTTTTATTGTTATGTTAAAAATTATATAAAAAAATCTCCATTCTAGGATAAATTAGGAAAAATGTGAAGTTACTCGGTTCTTCACTTTTAAATGCAAAAAAATCTGTAAAGACTGTCAATGCATGAAGTACACATAAATCACTTTTTTTTATTGAGATGAAACAAGACTCAATTTAAAAGACAATAAATTCACGGCCAAACAGATTTAAACAAAAATGGATTATACTTTTGAAAGACGGGAAAGATTATAAGGGAATTCCGCATTAGAAAACTAAATGTAAGCAAAACTGAGTTGTAGGCGTCATCTAGTAGGAATTAAGTAGAGAAAACGAGATGATGAAAGTAATAATCTCCAAAGCAAATTTCGTCGAAATCAGTTCAGCCGTTTAAGTGTTAAGAAGCATTTAAGATCATACAAACACGATTTCCCAATTTATAGTTTACTAGTAAGATCAATTAATTTTTTAAAATATCTTGGGTTTCTCAAAGTTGATATACCTATTATAGATTGTTTAAAATGAACCCTTACTTAATAAATAAATTTAAGTATATTAATAATAATAACTTAAATTATGCACTATTCAAATGTTACAATTAAAAGAACAATATACTAATTCAAGTTTTTATTGTGTTTTATTATACTCACTTTTAACTGCGTTTTCACGACTATGGCTTGTACGTCATAATACCTAGTAAAAAAAAAACAGTCAAGTACTTACAATAAAAAATTCTTTGTCGATTGTCGAGCATAGCTGGTTCGATTTTCAAATTTGGCTCCGCGCTCATTTGTATTTGGAATGAAGTATCGACGCGACCAAAGAATAAATACACTGGGTACGCGACGCGACGATATAAAGTATTAGCACAGGATAAATGCAAACAGCCAAACTGATGCCTAAATATTTTTTTATATTTCCAACAATTTAATATTATAATAAAAACAAAAACAAAATATTTTATACGTAGGTACGATAGGTTTTTCCAAAATTTTAATTTGTTTGGAAACAACGAAAAGCGCCTAGTCTTTAATAAAATAACTATCGTAGTAGGTATAAAAGAGTATGGATGTGTATGAAATATGCTTTGATTATTATATGTATAAATATGTATTGTGTATGATATAATAAAAATCTTAAATATACAACGTTGTCTGGTACCTGTAACACAAGTCCTTCAGGTACTTAGCACGGGGCCAGACTAACGTGATGTGAAGCGTCCATAGATATTATTATTATTTTCTTAATAATGTGTCATTATTAATATACCTACTAGAGTTTTGCCTAGAATGTGAAAGAGTAAGTACTGTTGTATTTTTTTTTGTATTATTTTCCTTAAATTATTTTGTTAACTGTGTTTTATTTTAATGTGTAAAATTGGCAGAATTACATTACATTACATATTCGTTATCATGCACGTGCTGCAACTTCCAGGAACGTGCTTTTTGTGTCCCTCCAAAACTCCGTCAAAAGTTTCAGTATAGAGTATCAACCGACTTGACTCCTTGACTGCTTGACTTGACTTTTACTTAGACTTTGACTAGACTTTAGATATGATCATAAATGACGATAATATAGTAAAAACAAAAACGTTGATGAAAATTATTATTATGAAGAAGACTGACTATACCTTTGTATGTGGCAAAGTACACCCCCGGTGTCAGAGCCAAACGCTAACAAAAAAAAATATATACTAAATTATCTATGCCTTTGAATAATAGAACAATAAAAAAGTCGACATAATATTCCTTATTTAAAAAAAGTAAAATATTCAAGCGATCTCCCGTACTGCAACGCATATGGGATTTGTATGGGATGTAATTACCCGGTTCTTGCATAGTCATTTGGACGAACCTTGTAACTTACCTGCTTCATCATCTGGCTAACTTTGTAAGTATACGTAAAATTCAAAATTTTTTGATTGCAAATCATTTTCCAAGTCCTAAAAGCTACATTTATAATGTATAAGCAATAAAACGTAAATTTTCAAAAATGTTACTTACCTCATTCATGCACTCATGTCTTCATATATATATATATATATATATATATATATATATATATATATATATATATATATATATATATATATATAAATATATATAATTAAATTATTGTTTTTTACCCTTAAGTTATTTCTCTTTTTCGCTCCAAAATTAATAAGTAGATTAATGTTCGACACATTTTTGCGGACTTGTATTATCTTTTTACATATATGTGGAGGCTTGTAATTAGCTATTTGGTTATTTAATTAATTGTATTAGCTATTTAAGTTATTAGTCTGTAAGCCTTCTGAAAATAAAAAAAAATTAAATAAAATAATAAAATAACTTCGTGCAAATCGACATATCAATCAACATTGAAATCGTACTTACGTTGTGTAACGTTTAAATAATGAAATTCTAATATTTAAAATAAAAGAACAAACAAAGCATTAATTAATATAAAAACAAGATAAAAACAAAACAAGTAAAGACAAAAATGTTTATCGCGCAATAAACTCTGAAATCTCGTTTCGAGACAACAGGACCGCCAAATTACGTCGCCGGACATGACACTTTGAGAATTAAGAAATTGTAATTAGTGCCACCCACCTGGGGACTCCCCCTCCCCACTGGGGGGAAGTAATTTTGGACATTTCACGTCTCTGCCCACCTCTTAATTAAACCAAAATTTTTAATCTCGCGAGACGCGCCGGCGACATTTGATAACCTGCCGCTTTTTTAATTTGGCGCTTGATTAATTGATATTTTTATTAATTTTTGTGTGAGTTTAAATGAGTTTTTCTTCGGATATTATTAAGTTTTACTGTTTGTCAATATATTAACTCAAGGAACAGTATAATGTACAATACCGTCTTCTTGTGAGTTGCCACTGCAAATTCTTGAAACATTAATAAATCTTCTAGCTATCTTAATAGTCTATATTTTTAGTGGTGCCTACATTATCTCGTTTTATGATATAAATTTAATTGCATCACAGATATCGTCACAACAATAAGCGTACAATAATATTATTATTCTTAAATGAATTTTTAGGGAACGAGAAGCGAGGGTGATAAAAATTCCAAATTAGAATACAATAAAACATTTTGTTTCGGCATTTAGCATAATCGCGATAAGGCGGAGGACACACTTGCAATTTAAATGTGTAATGTGGCGCGATCGCCGTTGTAAAATGGCGGTCGCACGTGGCGCGCCGTAGTCATCGAGTCGGCATTATCTCTGGC
The DNA here is from genome assembly GCA_905404155.3 of Plebejus argus. NCBI lineage: Eukaryota > Metazoa > Arthropoda > Insecta > Lepidoptera > Lycaenidae > Plebejus > Plebejus argus. The sequence continues at coordinate 25,404,388 of FR989926.1, forward strand.
GGTGCGCGGCGAGGCGAGGCGGTGCGCGTCTGTGCGGGGCGGTGCGTCATCGGGATTACGAATGCATTACGTGTGTGACGGAGGTGAGATTGAACGATTTTTTAGGATTTAGAGATTTTATTTAAATGGTGTAGTATTATGGTGTAGAGTTGTAGACAGTTTTATCTGTTGGCACGATAAAATTAATCGTCTTCTGGTTTGGAAAAAGAAGGAAATGTATTCGAATGAAGGATTGTTGTTTCTTGCATTTTTAACAATAATATGATTGATGAGTTGTACGTTTCGAAAAGTATTTTGTGAGCTTGAACAATTATAATTTCAGGTAACTTACGAAAGCAGGGAGGAAATAATTGCAAAAATTTAATAACTATTAATTAGGATTATGACAATAATATCTCACTGCCGCACTCAGAGTGGAACATTAATTACTTAAATGTAATTAATTCAAAAAATTGACATAAGCATTAAGCCCCATACATTATTTGTCAGACTCTTCATCAAATTGAAGGTTATTCATAATTAAATGTCTCTGAGTACGGCGGTCAGTGTCATGTAACGTTTGCACATTGTAGCATTACTGATAAGTAGACATCGGATTATATGCATTTGCATACTTGCATATGCAAATGCATATAATGGCACTTTTAAGGCGTTTGTGCATATTTTGGCAATTTTTCGTTGATAGTGCATATTTCAGTCATTTTATGCCCTCGTAGTCTCCAAACTAGCTATCGTGATACACACTGTCACGAAATAGAGGTATGATAGATCAAAATACTTCAAATATGTGGCCCATATCTATTTACTTCCGAGACTTCAGCAATACACCCAATATATTTCTAGGAACAAAATTTTTCTTTGTAATTGGCAGCATTTATAGAAAAAAAATAATGGTAGGTAATGAACTTTCATGAGCACTAATATTGCAATCGGAAAACGTTGGTAGAAAATTATTGGTACCTACTTTATTACAAATGAAAAGTCCCGGATTTGATGAAATTATGAATATTGTGGCGCATTTATTGACGGCACCGCTAGAAAGCTCTTCAAAAAACAATAAAAAGTGATTTGATTGTGCATATTTTTTGCATATTTCGGCCATTTTTCGTGCATATTTGCATGCATATTTCGGCACTTTGATCGTGCATATAATCCGATGTCTACTTATAAGATATTTTTTTCTATATTTTAAATAATTTAAACACTACATCTAGGCTTTAAATCTCCTCCACATAAAATTCACCCCAAAAGCATCGCGTAATTTATGTGAAGTGCAAAAACATCATTAACTCGAACACAATCGTCCGAGCTTAGGCGTTATTTAAATTCAAATGATGGCATTAAATGTTTTGACGGCGGTGTGCGCGCGGCTTTACTTATCTGATGTGTCGCCGCCTATCGCACAAATTGCTTTCGAATTCTCCGCCATTTTAAACAGTCATGCTAGTTCCCATGATTTAAATAGTTAAGCATCCCTACTAATAAAATGCGAAAGTGTGTCTGTTACTGATGAGCATGGAGATACTTTGAGATACGGGAAAGGATGTGATAGTTTTTGTTGCTGAAAAATGTACTGTTTCCGGATGAAATATGAAATTTGCAAGTAAGTCTTTTAGAATTCTCTTGTAGAACAATTCAAAAAGAATATAAGTCTTTCTGACCAATTTAGAAATAATACATTTTTATTAATTTTATCTTCTTCGCAGATGGCAAGAATAATCTACTGCTTCGTATGACGTATCCTGATTCCTGCCTTGAACAAAAGTTATATTTTTTGCTAGATACGCCCGCAACTCCGTTGCGCCGTAATTCGTTTATTGGAACTGTCAATTTTAGGAACTGTCAATTTTTCAGCCTTTCAAAAAAATCTTCATACCAATTTTCGTCTAAGGCGTCTCCCAGACAGACGCGGGCAGCGGTGGCGGTCGCGGCGGCGGTCAGTTTTTTGTACTGCGACCACCACCGCGTGTGTCTGTATCGTTCCTAGAACTTTCAAGTCATCCAACTGACCGCCACCGCAGGCCGCGTCTGTCTGGGAGACGCCTAAATCGGTTCAGTTGTTTAAGCGTGAAGAGGTAATAGACATTTTTTTAAAGTGTTTGCCGTCTTTTTAATAAAAGATTTTTACACCGGTTTTTTACACCGGTTCTTCTCGCCGGGTTAGTTCCCGAACCGGTCGTAGGCACCAGTAGTTCGTTCAAAAAACATTTGAAAAAAAAATCTGAATAAATTTTTTTGAGGTTGAGACACACTTTCATATTTTATAATATTAAGGAACAGACAGACACACAAACTTTTAATATATGTAAAGATAAGGATTACTACCACAAAACGCGTATTTTATCTAGTCGTAATGTTCTAATAATATATAATCTTTTCAGATTTATACCCCACCGATAGTGTTATCATCCCCCACGCCGGGGCAAATTGAAAACCGGCGTGTTTTATTATTTATGAAGTGTAATCCACGCCGATAAATCTGCAGGCATGTTTTTGCGGGAAAAAATCGCGGAAAGCGGGAATGAGCGGCATTAGGCGGGATAAGTCCGGGATATTAATGGCCCGTGACGAATGGGTAAGCGTTCGGTTTTTATCTAACACCGCGCGCCTAAATATTTAAAGTGTGAAACATGCGAATTGTGTGAATTTAAATGATTTGTTAATCCTTTTGTGAAACCCGTGTTGTAAATGTGAAAGTGTATCCGTCTGTCTGTTTGTATAATATCTGTCAGTCGGTTCTTACTTCTCACCTCTTCACTCTTTAACTTAAGCTGAATTTAGATGAACTTTGGTATGAAAATACTTTGTGAGGCAGGAATAGGACAGTTTTTAGATGGAATTGTGGTGAAATGAAGTCGCAGGTGTAATCGTAATTGATTACACCTGCGACTTCATTTCACCACAATTCCAGAGAAAAATTAAAAATTCAGTAGCATCCAATCAACTCATTAACTACACTCCTGTACAACAAAACTTGTACTATAATAATAATGAATACCTATCGCTCATAAACTCCATGTAACATCACTAATACAGTTCCAATAACGTCTCTATCTCGACCCGTACGTGTTATGTCCCCCCCCCTGTCCCTCCCCTTCCCCCTCCATGTCCCGGGAACTGCTTACTCGCATGTTTTATTGACTACCAATATTTTCCGTAATACGTCGTAAAAATTATATGATTAGATCAGCTCCCGTCGGCCATGTTGTGGTCCTTCGAGCCGGATGTTTGTAATCAAATTTACATAATCCTTTACGGGTCATTATAAAATTAGTACGAACGTAGCGTGAAGCGTTTTAAACTGATAATAATATGGGATACCATTAATTTTAATGACGTTATTTCTCGACAAAAATTAAGATAGGTACTTGACAACAAAATTTAAATTAAACATTCGTTTTTTATACATAAATTGTAGAAAACAATATACTTCTCTAGATGTAGTAATTTCAAGCAAAACATAACACAGTGTTTGTATATTTCACGTACCTAATCTGTGTAGAATAAACCGACAGTTTCGACGGAGAACAAAATAGAAACGATAAGAGTTGTTTGGCCACTGTCGTTACACGCGGCCAACTTTACCAATAACATCACACCGATACACCACCGAGCACGACAATAGAGCACATTCAATAAATTTTAACCTCCTTTGTAGTGGACACGTTATAAGGAGTTTATAAAATTTGCAAGGCTAAAATGGCTTATAAATTTTCAGATTGGTAATCTTAAACCGTCGATCACAATATATTCTCGGAATCTTTTGTTCTTCTTTTGTTATCGGGCTTGAAAGGTTAATATTTTTCATAAAAGGGAATCAATATGTAGAAAAATCAATTCTGAATATTTTAGGCGTACTGTCATTGCAAAAATATTATGAGAACATTTGGGAAAGAAAACCGAATATCTACATTTATACGAGGTAGTTTTCGTTGAGCCTACCCATACATGAGATGATTTTGTCTACTTAGAGTAGATTTGAGATATATTTTTTTTTATTAAAAAGCATATAAGTACAGGACAGCCTTATGTTATAGTGATTTTTAACAATTACTGTGTGATGGTTAAAAAGAGTTTCAATGTGAAAATAAAATATCGAAATAGAATATACCTTTGCCCGTTTTTGTTGCCCCGCGGTGTATCGAGTGAGTGTAGCGCGGATATTTACAAGTTATTGCAGTGCGCCGGAAAATAGTGTTGTACCTAACATAATATACCCCACCCCCAACCCCCATCCCTCCCCCATCCCGGCTACCCCCATACAACCCCATCTTGGGCGAACACTTGACAATAACATTAAGTGTTACGTTTATTTTTATTTTATCTGTTGTTTTAGTGTTAGAACTGTGTTATGGGCGGTTTGGTGTTTTGATTGCGTACTTGGGTGATGTTTGTATGTATTGTACTTTGTTCCAAATAATATAATTTAAACTAAAAGTCAAAGAAAAAGATACTACTTAGCGTCAAACTACTATAATATCAACTAACGACATTATTTTAGGAGAATCCCACTAATTGGTAATATTGTTATTGGAAATAGACAAAAAAAACCTGGTTCGATCTATTTTCTATTATACTCCATTAATGCAACATTAAACTAATAGAGTTGTGGTTTACAGCTCTACATTAAATTCTCAAATACAATATGATGATGATGTCCATATAATCATCATGAGAAAGAATATGAAATGTCGTCTACATTCATCCATTATGGACCAATAGAAGCGATTATGAATGTATAGCCGTTGTGCATGTTGGTTATATTTAAGCAAATTGTGATCATGGTTATCAATTTCTATCCAACGTGACGATGAGATTTGATATCACAACCATAATTTACTCAATTTTAATATCTACTCGTTTCTGAAGAAAACCAATACCCACATCAAATACATAAAATCATGCTCTTTACGTTGCCACAATAATATTATAATATATTATTATGGGGTTTTCGGTTTATATTATCGAAATTGTTCTATCCCAATGTCTGTATAGGTACTACTTTCTATGATGTCATATCACGTCTAACATTGTCGACTACCAAATGTCTACAGTCTACTCGCGGTGCCACAGTAAGTCCGCGATATGTATTCGTCGCGCGGATTCTTTATTATTATTTCCACATATTGAGTGGGGTTTGGGCGTGGGCGGCGTTGGGCGGGCGGGGAGGGGGGAGGTAGATCGATGATGCGATAACGATTGTCTGGACAAATATGTGTTTGATGTTACATTTGCGAATGTTATAAGGAGTTTAATGGTTTAAAAATATTATAGTCTATACTTTTATATAAATCCGTGATCTATTCGAAAGTTTGAAGTCGTTATGCTGAAAATGATGCTTAGGCCGAATTCATATTCAAATATAATCCGTGCTTACAATAATGCGTCTGATTCGCATTGGTTGATCATCATTGGTGATTATCATCGGTGATCATCATTGATTGATGATCATTGGTGATAATCATTGGTTGATGTCTTTATGATCATTGGTGATAAGACACTAATACAAAGAATTTGCTGCAATATTTAGCACAATTTAAAGAGGCTAGGTAATTTGATAACGAAAGTCTTTAGAAGTCGAAAGGTTTGACGTAACGCAATAACACAGATGCCTTCGGATTTTAAAACTGTGTGTAAATGCAATATTTTGTTGTTTGATTAGGGGATCTGTTCTCTACTTTTTTAGATATTTAAAAATAAGTACTGGTCTAAACTATTCCTTAAAGTATAACATTATTGTACCTTACCTAAAAGTTATTTTCAAACCAGCGGCATTTTTCGCGAAGGAGCTTACTCTAGCATATGAGGTCGTTATGTCAAAATGACCATTGCTTTAAAACTTTATACTGATCTAAATTGTAGTCAACAATCAATTTATTAAGTAGCTGTTGCTTGAAGCACTTAATTTTATCTCATGACACAATTAAGTGAGAGATCACTCAAAATTCCACACAATTAAACGTGCCACTACACGCCGCGCCGCTAATACGTCACGTCACGTCACGTCACGGCACATCACGGTGACTAATGAAAGCCTCACAGATTAAATACCTCCGATAATTATCACTCACCGCAAGCGACAGGGGAATAGGAACTCTATCTTCATGTATTAGAGTGTGATATTATTATTTTTGGAATCGGGTTATTTTTTGTTATATTTCATTATATGAATTGTGAACCTTGTGAGGTTTTGTTAAGGTTGTATTTCGAGTGTAGGTGGTATAGTGTAAGCGGTAGCCGCGGTATTTCACGAGCGTCAGTACTAATGATAGTTTAACAGATCACGGGAGACTGATCTGATGGGCGGACATGTTGGAAATATTCGATTAATTACTTTGATAATTATGTTTATGAGATGATATTGATATGAACACCCATCTAATGTGGGAATATTGTTGTGTGACTATAGTCACACTAATCTACAAAAGTTTTCTATATTATGAATAATTATTAATCGTAATTTTACATCGCTTCAGTTCCATCCTAGGCTAAAATTTCACAAATTTGTTCAGCTCGAATTGTAGGTAGACCTGGGGGGCTATTACGACCTCTTATATCCAGCCAGTTTCCAGCCAGTTTAATAATAATAGCCCCCCTGACGGTCTTATTATTGACCATTCAAAATCAAAATCGAAAAAAACTCAAAATAATTAATTTTATTCAGAGTTAATTTTTTCAATTTTTTTTCTGAACGTCGGGTCTAAGATGCCTACCACCAGTATTGCCTTACATAACCCATTAAGAAGCTTGTATTGCAACAGTCAGTTTAAGGCCTAAGCTGTCTAATGATTTTCTTGTCTCAAGGAAGTGGTATATCTGTATCTGTTTATTACAGTTCAATCGATGAATCTAACAATCGATCTGCTAACATTCAAAATTTTTAGGGTATGTTTAGATGATGTAAGTGCTCAACGCGCGTCCTGATGACCCACGTTTACGTCTACATACCTTTTATTTGGGAAAACGCGAGTCGGCATGTTAAGGACCGGAAGTAAACGTACGTAGTTGTAAATACGCGTTATAAAAACGCACGTTGAGCACTTACATCTTAACATACCCTTAACGTTTACAACGCCAAGATGTTAGATGGTTGTAACCAGTGAGTACCTATTGGAAACCGTACTAACAAGCGTAAAGGGTTTACCGCCGTTTGGGGTAAAGGGGTACACGTAACACTTGTTAACAACGGTTACGCGTCTTGTACCGGTAACTATTGGAATAATGGCGATAATAATTGAAACACCATATTCGCGGTAGGAATTGGCTATCCATACTAAGGCTGGAATTATAAACGTCCGCGCGAACGCGCGTTTTGGCCGCTATACTGCAAGATCACCAGCAATAGTTTGTAACGATTTATTTCAATAGCGGCGCGGTTGCGCTGTCATTTACATACAATTGACAACATTTCAAAATTTTAACATGGCTTTTTTATTATTTTATAAGAAAGTAGACTTAAAATAAGGCGACACGTGTTTCTTGCTTTTTTCTTATTTTCTCAGTAAATAAACAATATAAAATTTTTTTGAATATTTTTTTGATATCAGGAAAAGAAACTAAAGAAACGGTATTTTTTATTTTAAGGCTTAAAATTTTTGAAATGCTGTCAATTGCATATTATAATCGCAAGGTGTAGACGCCTAAGCGTTCAGGCGGACGCATATAATTCGAGCCTAGTATGTACTTATTACAAATGCGAAAGTGTGTATGTCTCTCTGTTTGTCTTTTACCCTTCACGTCTAAGCCGCTTAACCGATTTTGCCGAAATTTTGTATGCTGATACTTTGAGCACCGTTAAACGATATAGGATACTAGCAGCAGTTTGGGATTTAAGGTATACAGCATGACTGGTGAGACATGTTCAATACCCGAGGACGTGATATTTGGCTATTATATTAGTTGAAAAAAAAAATATCAATTGATCACTGAGTAAATGTAGCTTAAAGTTAAATAATTATTTACCCAACGCATGGACACCGCGCGCAGGAGGGGTAGCGCGCTGGCGCGGGGGGCGCATGACGCCGCGCGGCCGCATAGTAATTTACTAAGTGTCCGTGATTCATTTGTTTAAAGGGAAATTTGGTAAAAAATTAAGTACCTAATTTTATTCCATATTCATAATGAGAATCGAGTACTGAAGTGTTAAGTATCGGTATTGTCTCACCAATCATGCTGTATAAACAGACATAATTTCGTATAATTATAAGGGCCCCCGCAGATATGCAATTTGCAGTTGACCAACTACAGTCAACTACAATTTTTAAATGAAAAAAATAATATGACAACTTTATTAATTCGAGATCCCGCCTGTCATGACTTTCTTGACAGACTGTAGTTGTACAACTTAAAATTGTAAGTCTGCGGTCGCTCTAATAGTATTAGCATGGACTGTAGTACCGTTCTTAGCGCATATTCAGAACTGTCCTGCATCATGTACCTGATTGTCACCCTCACTCCTCACGTCTCCGCCATTATGGTAATACTAATTGTTCCTGTTAACCCTGGCGTGATTGCTCGAATGTTCTCGCCTAATAAACCGTTGTGTTCTGCGAGGGTTAAATTGACAGTTAAAGTCGAATCCGTTGTAAAGAAGGGGCAGAAATTGTATAAACTGGTTTTCTACCAATAATATTTGGTAGAAAAGGCTTAATTTTAAATTGCTGGTTATAGGTAAAATTGTAAAGACTTTCTTTATATTTTAAACTTAATATATTATAACATTTCTAGAAAAGGACAAGACGTAAACGACATACATATTTCTATACTTAGACACTTTTCTACTTATAATACAAGTTGAAACAAAACAAAGTGATAATACTTAAGGACGTGTATGCTATCCTTAATACCTCGATTGTGGGAATCGCACACAATAGAGTGAGGCAGTAATTAAAAAATAGATTAAAAAAAAAAAAAGAGTTAGGCAGTCGGGTACCGCTTGGGGATTGATGGGTTAAAAAGAGTTGACTATGAATGTTAAGAAAGGGCTGAAAGCACACACTAACGTATTATCACTTTGTTTTGTTTCACCGTGTATAAATATTATGTTCAATGTTTGTATCGAAACGACTGCAACTACAAATTAAAAGATTTGAATCTTGTGGCTAAATGAATATACAGGGTGATTTTTTTATTTGGCTTAATCCTAATTCCTACAGTATTTCAAAGTAGGTATGTAAGAATATAATAATATGATTAGATAGCAGTTATTATTTACTGTACCTAATATAATTTATATTCTGTGCACAGAAAAGTAAATAGAAAATTCTGTTCTTTTGACAAACTGTGAAGGAACACGGTGTAAACTGGATGTAAACATCGCCTCGAGGCTTGATATTAATGAGGGGATGAACGGTAATTAATGGCATTAATTACCCCCCCCCCCTCTACCCCTCACCCCCCTGGAGGAAGGGAAGGGGGAACACGTAGAGTCTTGAGTTACTCAAAGTGATGGTAGAGGTAGAGTTTAAGATGGGTTGAATAATACAATGCCCTGTTGTCGGTCAATTCTTCTGTATTATTGTATATTGTATACTTAAGTGATGATAAAATTCCTTGAGTGTCTGTTTACATTTTGTCTGTGACTCTTTGTTTAGGCTGCTGGCACTGATTTTGATGACATATTTTAGTATGGAGATAAATTGAGTTTCGGAAAGGTCAAGGTACACACGTGGTTAACGAATTGCTGCTAAAAAAACTTGCAAGAGACATCTAAATAAAAAATACTAAGGTGAAGGAATATATAAAGTTTTAAAAATATTTATTATTTAAGAATGAGATGCAATCATTTGCGATTATTATTATAAGCTAAATAAATCTGCCAATTAAAACTGACGAAACAGATCTGCAAACACATCACTCAGCGTGCACACCGTTCGCAAATATTTTACCTCTGTGCTCCATCAAACTGCTCCTTATGCCATCGGCATAGAGGTCGTGTCAAAATAATTGCGAACGGCGCCGGCATCGATCAGCGCTGCGGACGCCACTTTAAACACATAAGCCGAAGACGCGAGCGACATCTGTCGACGTAATTGAGGGATTAGGCAGATAATTGAAACTTCGCGAGCGGGACGCCCTCTGTGCCCACTGCGAGAGCGAGCGAGACGGACATACGTCACCAGCTCCGTCGCTCTACGGAACGGATAACAACGTGTCTTCTTGTATATTGTATTATCTTACGTTTTATGCCCTATTAATCTTGTCGATCGCACTCGCGATTTTTAACCCTGACACCGCGGAGTAGGGTCGATTTTCGCGCAAGATCCACCCGTGTATAGGGTGTTTAGATTCGGGCGTTATAAATAATTGTTTGCGCGCGTAAGCGGCGAGTGTTTCTGTCTGTCAGGACGTAATCCGAAGGTTAAGGAGACAAGCTAATAAATGCGACGATCAATTTTATTCCCTCTCAACTCTCAACTTGAGTACAAATTGAGTTTTATGCTTCAGCATCCATTTTTGAAATTAATTCGGGAGTTTTGAGCGTTGTTTATATTGATTACGACAAGCTCATTAGGAAAACTTTCAGATTTAACAGCTTTAGAGTCTTTATAAGACTGCTGTTGATTTAATTTGACACAAGTTATAGTAGGAAAATTAGCACATTTCTACCATAGTTAGGTATTCTGTTTTTAAACCATTTAAGCAAAGCAAAGTTGATGTTTTTTAAAAGTTAAGTGGTAAGTATATAATATAAATAATAGGTAGGTACTAAAGTTTAAAATAAAATAATAATAAAAAACATTATGAAGGAACAATAGGCTTGATGACTATTTTTTTTCTTATTGATAATTGAAAGACCCTTAAAAAATATAAACATTGCTGAAAGAATGACTCTGATATCTTAAAAATTCACCAAGATATGACAATTCAAACATCTCAAAAAATAGACCTGCCCGAAACGCTCCATACAAAGTGCTACGAAAGACTGACGTCACTCTTTCTTAGCTTGTAGGTACGCATCGGGAGATAACTTTGTTCGATAGGTATATTAAATATTGCGTTTATGAAAGTGGTTTCATAACAAAAGTTGCTTTTAATTGCATAAGTTATCGAATGGTATACAAATATTAAGAAATTTAATTGAAAAAAAAATCGACATGAATATCTAACTTTGAAGGCTCATAACAAAAAAAAAAATACAAAATATGCTATCGAGCTGAAATTTTGGGAACACTTATTTTTACCGTTATTTCTTTATTTTATTAACAAAATTCGCTAATCTTTGACCTTGTCATCATCTCTATTTAGAAAATGGAATAGTTATATGTATAGGTCTACCAGAATCTGATGGAAAATTTTGACAGCAAATTTTCAAAAAATATCCTTGATCATTGGATAAATTTATATATTTGCAAGTTCCACACACAGAATCAGCCGCTAAAAGAAAACAAAGGATCAAAATGTTTTATTTCAATAATTCCCGGTATTGCTAGAGTCAATTTACTTTCGCACTTTTTGCCATCAGATTCTGGTAGACCTATAGTAATGGAATAGTTTAGAACGAACAATAATTTTGAACACTCTGTATAACACATTCGATTTTCAAACATACCTACCTTTTCCTATTACATTATTTTTTTATTGCGTTAAATAACTTGAGTCTTGGATGATGGAACTATCAAAATCATTATTAATCTCTTAATTATAATAATTTAATTAAACCTAATAGTTTCCTGTTGTGTGGGCGAGACATCGAGTTTTGATCGAGTTCTCGAATCGATGTCGAATCGAATTAATATCGATTATTTAATCTACCGTTAACATTAAGCTTCTGAATGTAAATTGTGAATCGAAAGTGTAATGGAGGGATTATCTTACTAATATCGTTTTGAATGTAAGCGAAAGTTTGGGTGATTGTTGATATCCATACTGATACCCCTTCACGCCCAAAACGCGAAACTGATTTTCTTGAAAACAAGTTTGGAGATACTTTGAGTCCTGTACACATATAACTAAGGACTTTGAGAAAAATTCAAGTACCTACCTGTTGCCATTATTAATATAGAGCAAAAAAGGGCAGAAAAATCACGTTTGTTGTATGGGAGCCCCCCTTAAAAATTAATTTTATTTTGTTTTTAGTATTTGTTGTTATAGCGGCAACAGATATACATAATCTGTGAAAATTTCAACTTTCTAGCTATTACCGTTCTTGAGTTACAGCCTGGAGACAGACGGACAGACATCGAAGTCTCAGTAATAGGGTCCCGTTTTTACGCTTTGGGTACGGAACCCTAAAAATGAGTTTTAATTCATGATTCTTTATTTCATAATATTAAAAAGGTCCTAATCATAACTATTTTCTTACAATACAACTAAATAAAGACATATTATTAATATCATGATACAGCGATCGTCACGTTGGCAAATAACAAATATCATTTGTAAGGCGCGTGTAGGGCGGGCGGGGGCTCAGGAGGGCGGCTAGGGCGGCGCCCATAAAAATGCAAATGGCGGTGTCGACTGGGGATTTCATTGTTGTATCAATCACACTCCTTATTATTGCGGGATTCCCCGTTTATTGTTTCCCGAGGAGGGCTGACGGCCCGCCGGGCCGACGTGCTTTATACAATTGTTTTATGTCGCCAGATGATTAAATACTGTGCTGATTTATTTTATGGTAAGGTTTCGAGAATTATTGCAAAACTTGGTTGGTTAGTACCGACCAAGTCCTTGTGAAATAATAATAATTAAATGTTATTGTTTTACAAGTACCTAAGATGATCCTATGCTTATAATAATAATAATAAATAATAATAATAAATCATTTATTTCAGACTAAGTCCATAATTTGTTAGTAACTACAATAATTCTTAAAAACTATGTTAGTAGACACAAGTAATAATAAAATTCAATTTAAATATCGGTTTGGCCTGTTTGCGGCACTAGGTACGTGTACATGTATACGTACCCAATGGCGCACAATGGGACAGTCAAATTTGTCACTAATTATCCTAACAATGATGTTGGTGCTGTCACGAACTCGGCTCATCAAGGAGGCAACCCGTTTTCGTATAACGGCTTGGAAGCCATCAGTATGCGCTTGTGCGAACATATTTGATGCGCTGCAGAATCGTGGCAGCCCCAACATCACTCTCAGTGCATTGTTATATTGAATTCGGAGAGCGTTGTAAGCCCTTTGCGTGTAGTTGACCCACAGATTGCACGTGTACATACTTTGGCAAAAAGCTTTAAATAGAGTTATTTTAACTTCTGCACTACACCGTGCAAATCTGCGGGCCAACATATTGCATCGGACTGCCATCGCTTTCCGCTCTCTCTCCAGATCACTATCGTCCCTCAAATCCTCGGTCACTATGTGACCAAGATATTTGAAAGTCGATACTCTCGTAAGAGCCATGCCATTAAGCATCACAGTCGGTACTGTGTCTACGTTACGTCCCTTTGCTTTAAAAATGACAATATTACTTTTCTGGACGTTGTAGACAAGGCCGTGTGACTCCGCATATTTCTCACAGACACCGATCAGTCTCCGAAGTGCTGAGATTGATGGACTCAGCAACACCATGTCGTCCGCATAACTTATGCTGTTTACAAAGTAACCATCAAGTGAGCATCCAACCTGGGTGTTGCTGAGTTCATCAATCAATTCATTCATGTATAGATTAAATAGAGTAGGCGACGATAATCCACCTTGCCTTACTCCACACTCCAGCCTATACTCATCTGACAACTGTCCAAGCCATCTGACCTGGTTTATCTGGTTTTCGTACCAATATTTAAAAAGATTTATTGCATCAGATGGCACGCCACACTTTGCCATCTTAGACCACAGAATATTGTATCTTACCAGATCAAATGCCTTGGACAAGTCAAGAAAAGCCCCATAAATGCATGTTTTGCGGTCTGTATAGTACTTGATGATATGCTTGAGAGACAAAATCGCACACTCAGTGGATAGCTTCGGTCTAAAACCAAACTGCGCGTCATGTAGGTTAAGTATTTTTTTAAGTTGTCTCTCAAGCAAACCATCAAGCACTTTAGCCGTGACTGTGGCAAGTGATATTGGCCGATAATTGGCCTTATCTGATATATCTCCAGTTTTATTTTTAGTTACAGGTACTACAACAGTTCTCATAAGATCTAAAGGCAGATAGGAATGTCTTTTACACATTGTAAATAACAATCCTAAAAGCCTAGGTAAATGTGGACCCGCATGAAGGAAATGCTCAATACTGAGGCTGTCATGGCCTGGCGATTTCCCTCTGGTCATTTGTTTAATAACTGATAATACATCTTTACCAGTAATTCGCTCATAATTGCCGGCGATAACAGCCTCAGCACTATTCATCTCCCCAAATGGCTGAGATACATTTCTAACAAAAAAGTGAGTCCTAAACATATTAGATATATCCTTAGGTTCACTTATACCATTAACACTCACCGGAACATTAGATTTGGGACTTATCTTTTTCGTTTCCTGCCAAAATCCACGAAAGTCTTTATTCTTGTGTTTCTCTACTATGTTATTCATTTTAATCAGTTCTTGGTTATTCTGACAGTGCTTTAGTTTTGTATGCTATGGGTTGGATGTGTATGTAAAAAGTCGGTCCTGCGTCTGTCGTGCCAGTCGTCCGTCCCACTGGGTTACGATAGTAAAGGGATAGAGATAGTGCTCTTGTGTACTGCGCACACATTTGGGCATTATAAAATTACTGGTCTGGTAAAATGAAACCGACCACCGTCATCGAAACCGGTGTGGGGTATTGTATCATAAATTGTTTTACGTTTTATGTCCTACCATAGTAATATTTGTATCTAAAATGAAATACAATACATAAATTAACTCGGCTTTTAACTTTTAATTAAGTTCTAGATTAAACAAAAAGCGTAGTTTTTGTCCAATTATTACCGATTGCAAAAATCCCGGGGAATTCCCGTAATTATTCGCCAAAAAATCCATCAATAATAAACCAATTAGGGGGCGACATCTGGTGGTATTGTGATGGAAATACGACCGCATATGCGGATCCGACACGCCTCCGCATATGCGGGGTAAGCCCTGTTTAGTGTAACAAAAGTCCAGTATTCAATCCGTGTGGTACACCCTGGCTTTACTATGTTTTTTGCAAGTCATTTACTGGGCCAGATGAGTGTTTTAACCGACTTACAAAAGGAGTTTATTGACATGTTCTTTTTGAGTTGTTTTAATAATAATAATAATCAATCATCATGTTATTATTACAATGTGTTTACTGTTTGTTGACTACTTTCTCTACATAGTGATGTAGATGTCATTTCTTCTATCTCTTGTAGTGACAAGAGATAGAAGAAATGACAGTAAAGAAAGAAAAACTAAAGACAAAAATAAATCAATAGAGTTTCAGGCTACGCGACGTCCATAAAAAGAAACCGCGAACTCGAATAAGTACACAAAATGTGCGAAAACTTGTAAAATACGTGATAAATGTATGGATGCTATAGATTTTAAGAATCTAATCAGTCTAATTAGATTATTTCAACTAGATGTTTCTTGTTGGTTGCTTGAAGTTTGGTCTGATTTCGTCGTCATGTCATGAGTCATGACTTATGAGTCATGACACATTATTAGTGTTTAAGGGTCAATTCGGACCGCAACGCCACGAGGCGAGGCGCGGCTCGGCATAAATTTGTATGGATTTGACAGATTTCAGTTGCGCAACTGTCAATTCCGTACAAATTTAGAAATGCATTTATGCGTCGCATTGCGTTCTGAATCAACTCTAAGTTCAGTACTGATTTCGTCATGAGTCATGTCATGACACATTATTAGTGACCGTATTTGGCTATCTCCGTCATCGTATCTCAACATCTATAAATCTGCCCGTCAATCTTTACTACGTCGATACAAGGGAAATAAAACATTTTGTGACTTTTATGGCCTTTTGTGTCTGTGTTCATCATCAACATACATTAACCATAAAGTTGAGTTGTACAAATTAAACTTTAATAGCCTAAAGCTCGCGAGAAAAAACATTTAATGATTGTTTAACTTTAATTAAAATAAAATTAACGCCATTTAATTAAACTTTAGTAATTATTAAATCCCTCTGAATGCGGCCGCCTATCTTTGCAAACATATCACCTAATGGAAAGCGATTATATTAACGACACTCTCAGCAGAACGCAGGTCAAGTAGCCCTGATGTCACTGTGACCCTTGAGGATCAATTATTGTGACTCCTTCGCATTAGAGTACCGTCCTCAAACCAATGCTGCTCATGAATTGAACGATGTAGTTGAGGTTGGTGCCACGAATTTCCTGCAATCGTACTTGTAAGTAAAAACTTTTATCACAGAGACCATAATTTTGTCTTTTCAACGTAGACAAAAAATCAAATCTTTAAACGACATGCTAAACAGACTAAGGAGTTGCAAGTGCGTTGCCATTTACGAGGGCACACGCTCCCTTAAGTTTGTACCACATTTAATCCGGCGTGTAAGCCTCCTGCGGTATTTACAGTTTTATTTCGTTGGAATTAAGAGGGCCAGCTGTGGGGTCCGCCTGCCGCCCCCGTGTGTGCACAATTCGTACGGTCATTAGACTAAACGCCCTCCATCCACCGTGTCAATACGGCCTGTTACTTAGTGAATGGTTTAATTTTTAAAGTGATAAAAATTTTAATGTGACAAAATCTAATAATACAGCAAAAATAATTAATAAGTATCGATCTAGCTACAGAATCCTTTTTAATGTCTCAACACAAAATTAAATATAAGTCCAAGCATGCGACGCTATAATATTGAATTGTGATGAAATTTAAAGTGATGTTATCACGTAGATGTATTTCTAAATTTGTACTGAATTGACAGATTGGCATGTCGCCTCGCGCAATTTAAATCTGTCAAATCCATACAAAATGTTGCGCCGCGCCTCGCCTCGTCTCGTAGCGTTGCGGTTTGAATTGACCCTAAGACATCGCGCGAAGACGTTATAAATTTTAAAAATTGTAAGAAATTGGCGCAAAAGTTTTACGTGCGAGAAAATAGACGCTATTGATAAGAGGTTTTAGATTAAAAAAAACGCCACGGCCAGATATAGTGTCAAAAACGTTAAGGTACTAATCGCCTAGAACTACGTTTTAATTCCGTAAAACAGGGTTGTCAATTGAGAGAAATCCGACATTACAAAGCTGAAATATCATCACATCATCAAAGATGAAATAATAAATTGTCATTGCGTATAATACATTCTGTGAAACACATTAAGCTCAGGGCTGCCTCGCACGAGATAATTCCCATACATTTACGTGCATAAAGTGCTGATATTTGTAGAGTTGTGTCAGCCCTGAATCAGCTGTCATCGGAAATTATGTCAGGATTATTGATTCATATTGGTGCCGGGGTCACTGGTATCATAGTGATGTATCAGCTATACTTGTATACGCCTCCGTGGTCTAGTGGTACAGAGCGCGGCTCTTGACTCGGAGGTCGTGAGTTCGATTCCCGCGTTGGAAACATGTAACATGTTTCCAAGTTTGGTTAGGACAATGCAGGCTGATCACCTGATTGTCTGACAAGTAAGATGATCCATGCGTCGGATGGGCATGTAAAAAGTCCTGCGTCTGATCTCTCGCCGGTCGTGTCGGTCTGCCGTCCCACTGGGTTATGAGAGTAAAGGAACAGAGAGTGCTCTTGTGTAGTGCGCACACACTTGGGAACTATAAAAATACTCCTGCGTAGCTGGCCTGGTTTCAATGAAACCGGCCACCGTCACCGAAACCGGTGTGGGAGCTATTATTATTATTATTATTACTATACTTGTATGATCTGCTGAGTACAGTGTATTACTAACTAGTACCTACTACTACTTTTCTTCGTAGTGGTAGTTATAGTGAGCAGTTACTAAATGGCGGACAAACGTTATTTAGTCGGGCTATATCTGAACCAAACTTGACATGGCGTCGTCAATGAGTGTAGGTCCGTAACTTATAAATCAATTTTTCTGATGTACATTTTTATTTAGTAACTAGATAACGCCTGCAACTCTGTTGCATCCAAATTCGTTAATCGCGTGGAAACCGTAACCGTTTTCCGGGATAAAAAGTATCCTATGTCCTTTCCCGGAACTCAAAGTACATATCTCCATACCTCAGCAAAATCGGTTCCGTGGTTCAAGCGTGAATAGATCACAGACTACTGTCAGACAGACACATTTTCGCATTATAATATTAGTATGGATTTTAACAGAATAAGGTATTTTTTTTAATCTAAACTTCCTTAGGCACGTTGATAAATTTCAAGGTCACCATAATTAAAATCAAGTCACAAATCGTAGACGCCCTGTTTCTGATAGATTTCCACTGGAGTTTATGTATTTTCTAGCGCTTCTACTTTCTAACGATATTAAAATATTAACCAATCAACGCTATTAACACGTTCCCAGCGGCACAGATATATCTGTACTTTCCATTACTGCGTTACGGGTCGTTTTAAACCTTGTCCTATACCAGAGATTGTTGCGGCACGAGGCATATTAAACCCCACCGCCCGTAGGAGACCAAAATCCTATTTTTGGCGCCAAATAAGACAAAGTGTGCGGCTTTTGTCGTGATTATTATTAACAATGAGTTCATTAACCTAAATCTACCGCCGCCCGTGGTTAGATTAGTTAGTTTAGATTCTATGGGTAAAATAAAATGTGGGGTCTGATGTACCCCATACCGCACTGAACAATAGCAGTTTTTCATATAATTTAGTGATGGGAAAAGAAATATCGATTTTATTTAATTGTATTTATTTATCAAACTTATTAGTAACTTTCTTCAAATAGGTTGATAATCATGATTACTATTAGTGTGTTTGTTCATTGAATCAACTAGCGGCAAATGCAAAACACCCTCGGTGTATGGCTCATCAAAATTTATCCTGATTTTGACTCAAATTTACCAGTTTGGTGAAACTGGTAAATCTGAGTCCGGTTTTTCTTCATCTTCCTCCTTGATTAACTTTTTTCGGCAACGTTTCGACATAATCGGCAGCAGTCGTACTTCGTCGCGTGCTCAGTCTCGAATGCGTTGCACAACACTAACCGCGTGAAGCTAGCTTAGGGTGCGGTACGAGGTGCGCGGGGGTACGAGGTGTTCGCAACCTCGTTCCGCACTGTGTTAGAATTTTTATTTGTTCAGTGCGGCACGAGGTCTAAGAAACCCGGTATTAAGGTCGGTATACCATTGAACTAGGAATCAATAGCACATCTCAGATATATAGTTATCACTTTCCTACACTGAATCAGATGGAAGTTATGCCTCCCGCACGACAGAGAAGTTTAAGTTTTTTCCTACCGCTATAACGACGAGACATGGACAGGGTGTTTCAAGCCCTGTTTCGCACCTAACGTGTTAAGAGATAAGCTACCGTAAACTCTTGTAAAAAAACCTTAAAAAATCATTATACAGTCTCGAAATACATGTCAATGTATATTCCATAGTCATTGGCGCCGAATGTTACTCAATACGCCAGCAATCAATCAAAACGACCCAAAATGGCGGCAAAAACGACCCAACACGCCGGTTAAACCCCATCATAACACCATCACAAGTTTAAGCATTCATTAATGCGCTGTTTTATCAAAACACATTAAAATTAAATTATAATATGATCCATCAGCTCCCCTATTCATATTAAATTATGGCAACACTACTTTTTATTTTTTAAATCGAATTACGCGTGCAAAATAGATCGATGCAAATGATTTGGGGATGATAAAAGATCTGAGATAGAGGGATGGCGTAGCATCGTTAGACAAAAAGATTAAAATAATTCATTCTAGTTTTAAATGTGTGAACATTTGTGGGCATACTCAGAAAGATTAAAATATTATGATTTTAAATAATAAGTTTAACTTAATGTGGAGAGTGACTGAATTTGAGTTTATGTATAAATTTTCGTTGTACAAAACCTTAAATGTCGCTAACAACAACGTGACGCGCCGGCGAGGCGTAGGTCAAGAAGTATCCTTGTGGTGTATTGATAAATAAAAGTAGTGGGGATGGAGGAGTGATCGGCTGACGTCAGTGACGTCTGTCGATCACTTCCTTGTCAACCGTCGCCAGAGTAGTACAGTGTTCAGTTATACAATAATGCGTGTTTAATTTACTGGCCCAGCCATTGTACAATGTACATAATAATTAATATACTGTACACAATATACACAGGCACACTAGCCTGCAGCTGTAGTTGACGACAGCACAATCCTCTTTACTTCCTAGCGCACAGGGACAATATTCCTACTCCGTTTTCACTTCTGCATTCCCATAGTGCAACCTAATTTTTTTTAAAGCATAGTCAAGGTAACGAAATATCAAATAGTTCTTGCTTTATTCGGCTGACGGCAGCAGGCATAGTGAGGCAGGGCCAACGTTCTCACGACTAACGATTGCCGACTAACGACTTAATAACATTAGACACGGATTATACTAGTGAATGGTCATTTGGTAGCTACTGACTGTAGTATCAGCCAATGGCAAACTAATAATCTAATCTATCAAATCATGACTGCAGAATATTAATTATATAACGTATCAATTTCTTTCATTACCATATGAATAAATATGGTAATGAAAGGAATTTATACTTTTTGATGGACCGTCTAACAGTTATAAATTTTTGACTCCTAACTTGGAGTCACTTGGACAAACATTGATTCCTATTACGATCGTGAAGCTAGTTGTCTATATCATAATTGGCCAACGGATAGAACCTTATAATATGGATAATAAGATAGAATATAAAATGAATTTTCCTACACTTTAAAACTTTTATGAGAATAATTGGTTTCTAAGTGTTGTTCGTTGATGTCTAATATATTAAGCAAATAAGCTACTAATAAGTTAACGTTTCTCAGCTGTCCGGTTGTCATTTTCGCAGTTCATCATCGATTATTATGATTTTACCTGTCATAAATATTTTATCTGGAGTGCGTGAATTCCAAATGAACTGCTAGCATTTTCATCCATTTCCACTTAAATACGAACTTACATAATACAAACAGAGACAGTTGAACTCCGGCCAAAGATATGACTGTTGGACGGCCGCCATCTTTTATTCTGCTGATTTGGAGCTTTTGATTGGGAAATTGCAAATTGATTCTATTCAAACTCTTCAGTTAATATTCTGTATATTTATACTAGTATACTAATAACTAATAAGCGTTTTAGAAATAGAATTTTATCGTAGAAATAAGTATACTTCTGTATTCGTAGGTATATTATACAAGAAGATTTTCAACTAACTACATCAGATTTATATACAACTGGCAAGCCTGCGATTATATACATACTGCGTATTCCACAGAAATTTATATTCTCGGGCAAAAGGCACAACGGCAAAAATCTAAATTAGTCAACTGGATTGTGCATAGATTACAAACTTTAACTTCTTGGATGAGCAATTACTTGAGAGGTGACAGTTTTTATACAGACTAGACAAAATGTTAGTGTTTGAGCGTAGTGTCTGCCGTCATGTGTTTTGTAAATTGTTTGGCGACAATCTGTCCTAGGACAGTCGCGTGACGCGTCACAAATGAGTATCCCTAAAATAATGCTAGACAGCGATTCCCGCCACTCCGTTACGGCGAAATTTGTTTACATCGCAGAAATAGTACATTTTTCCGCAACAAAAGTATCCTATGTCCTTTCCCGGGCCTCAAAGTATCTTCAAACCAAATTTCAGCAAAATCGGTTCAGCAGTTTGGACGTGAAGCGGTAGCGGATAGACAAACACATTGTACTATTTAAAATATTAGCATTTCAGATAAAACTTTAATTTATAGTATCAGTTAACAATGCTCTCAAAGTGGCACAATTAAAGCTAATAATGATTGAATGCGAGCAACGCCTGGACGTAATTGTAACATACAAACAGACAGCGATACAATTAATTGCATTACTTGCGTCCCCTCGTGTGTAAATACGGAGCCCCTCGAATGCCAAATGAGCAGCACTGCATTCCACATAGGCTTTATTACAACAGAATAAAGTATATTTCTGCATGCTTATTTAAAAAAAAAGTTGGTTCTATGTATGCAGAATAACACAGTCTAGCACGTTATTACAAAGGAATAGAGTGTATTTTCCCATGGCGAACTGCATAAATGTTGTGTTGCTAAATGCACCCCAAATGGTCCATTGGCTTTTGAGTCCAATTTGCGAATGTCACTTAGGGTTCCACAGGGCTGGGTAATCAGCTACGTTATCTATTCGCGCCCTATTTAAATTTTAAGGTTTTTAAAGCCCTAAAGCCTATTTTCGATAAAGTTCTTCGTTTAATAAGTGCTACGTTCGATTCAGTTTCGTTTACGTAAATAAGGAATTTCGCGGGAACCGTATATAACAAAAAGTAGCCTATGTCATTCCCCGTAGATTACTTTATATTTGAGTCAAATTACATAGAAATCGGTCAAGTAATTCGTGAGATTAGCGCGTTCAAACAAACTCTTCAGCTTTATAATATTAGAATAGATTAAGTAAGTAGTTCTGTCGATCTTTGTATCAAGGGAAGGCAAGATTTTGTTTGATACTTATAATCGAATCAAAGTAATTGAGATTTGAGGCACAGCATTTTAAACAGATTTTTACATCTATATATATAAAACTCAAAGGTGACTGACTGACATGGTGATCTATCAACGCACAGCCCAAACCACTGGACGGATCGGGCTGAAATTTGGCACGCAGGTAGGAGATGTTATGATGTAGGCATCCGCTAAGAAAGAATTTTGATGAATTCCCACCCTAAGGGGTTCAAATAGGGGATGAAAGTTTGTATATAATAATACTTTTTAGCGCGAGCGAAGCCGCAGGCAAAAGCTCGTTTTATATAAAGTTTTTGTGCCCCGATTTGCCGTTAAACTTTAGCTCATGTTTTAGATATTCAAGAATGGACACACTTCACTAATATTAATTTAATAAATTGATTCTAATGCTGAGTACTCACATACTGTTTTACTCTATAGTTTTACTCCAAATCGAGCAATACCCACCGTGTGGACCGCAAAACTCACAGCTCGAAGGCTCGCATCGAGCCGGCTCGATGTATCCTTTGAAATTACTCGACACGATTCGTCGAGCTTCACTCAAGTGTGGACGTGACTTCGAGTAGCGCGAGTCGACCTTCTCCTTAGTTGAACAATGAACAGTCATCTTTTGGCTCGAACGGTTCGATGAATACTGAACGGCGAGCTTACTCGATAGAGTAATGGTGAATGTGTGGACGAAAGCCCAAGCCGCGGCTTTTGCTCGACGTGATTGCTCGATCGAGTAAAACCGTGTGTGAGTACAGTTTAGCAATAGGCAGTTGACGGACCTACGTTATTTGGTCGGATTATGTCAACTCAATGTCAGTGGGCTGGGTTTGACATAAAACAACACAATTACATAGTCCACATGCCTATGAATCAACTTTTCGGATAGTACTTACAACTTTTTCTTTAGTTTTACAAACATCATAACAGCGTAAGATTTATTCATCGTCCATCTGCCGCGCAACGCGACGTCACACGGCGCTGCTGTAAGCGGATTACTGCCGCTTCATTTGCTCCCCTCGCGTTGTGATCATGTGAGGATGTTTGTCGCTACATTACTTCCTATTGTCGATAATTAAATTGATGCAGATGGGTAACACGGTATTGACATGCACTGAGTAATATTATAAGTGCAAAATATCTGTATGGAAATATATATTGCTGTTTGGTTGTCTGTCTTGAAATACTGAACCTGATTTTAATGAAATTTGGTATGAGAATACTTTAGAGAGTGTCTTTGCAAAAGTTTTTCATAAAAAAAAGAACGATTAGTGAAAAATGGAAAGCTGTATGTCATATTTTGTTGGTAGCTTCTTGTTGTTATTTAGTAAGAATCATACATTTTTTCTAGTACCTATCTCTATAGCCAAATAACATAAAATTTTGTTCAGCTGTTTAACGTGAAGACCTCTTGAACAAGACAGATAGACAATATGTTTTAGACACACTTTCGCACAAAATTATTAAGCTCTTTAATCATTAGTATAATGATCACAAATCGTAAGCATTTGCGCCGCTGTGTTTAAAGTTAATAACCCCACGGCCCCCAAATTGAATGTATCACTTAGTGGGGCCAGTCCGGGGCCGCAGGGGAAGAGGGGCCGCAACAGGGGCCATCATCAATATCGTTCACAATAGGATAATCAAATTTGTAAGATTTATTTAAATGTTCATGCGTTCTGATATAAGAAGGGACATTTAGCTGATTCTTAAGATAATGTTTTATATTATGACAACAGAGAGAGTATAAAGATTGCTAGAAACAAAATAGAACATTTTAAGTATGTTTTGATCGTTTGCTAAGGTTAAGAAGCTTAGATAGAATATAATAGTTGTACTTGAAAACATATCATCTCATCTACATCTATGTTACGGCTAGAATCATATTAAGCGCACTACGTTTTAGCTAATTAAAAATAGGTGTAACCATTTTCACTTGGTAAAATCTAGTATTAGTCGACATTTTTGGGTAAAAACAGTTCTATCTGGTATTTTGCTGGCCTGGATATTATCATAGAGAAAAAGAGCAATATTAATAAGGACAGGAATCCTCTTTATTTATGAAAAGAAGTAATTTAATCAAAAGATTAAACCACATATGGGCCTTATTATGTTAGAAACAATAAAACTATATCTAACAATGTAACTAAGTAACCGGCTAATTCGTCGTTTAGCGTAGGGGAGGCCAAGTGCGGTGTCGCGTCACGCCGAGGTACGACGTCGCGTCACGCACCGCGACCAATTGCCCGCGAATGCGCCGTGAAATATATTCTGTTAGCGCTATACTGCACGTCTTATTCAATTACTAAATTCGTCGAAATGAGTCAGCTGTTCTAATGTCAAGATGGCTAACCAATTCGTTCGACAAATAGATATTATTCAGTAATTGGTATTGAAGACGACGACGTAAGAACTAAAAAAATAATATTCGTATTATGATTGTTTGAACAAATACAAGTACTTGATAATTAATATCTGTGGATTATGTAAACGTCTCCAATTTAAAATAATTAATTATTTTATGTCAAGCTCCCTTTAAATGCTTTGATTGGCTTAGTTTATGATGATTAATGAAAATAATAAATACTCTAATTTTTATTAATTATTGCTTGTTTGACTGTTTGTCTTAACTGAGTTGCGCCGAATTTAGTTTGTCACGCAGGAATCGTACATTATTCCATGTTTTAAACTATTCTGTATCCATCCTAGACACTGATGTCTATTATCCCGTCTTCGTCTTTCGAGATTTATTTGATTACATGTAGTAGTCCACTACCCGTCAACCCACTCGCACACAGTTCAGAGCCGTTAAAAGAAAAGAGACAACAATATGTCTCCCACTCCGGCTCGCCCCTCCGCACGGTACTTCATTCGTGTTCTTGCGCTCACGACGATCGCACGCAGTGAATAATTTTTACGAAAGTGTTGTTCACGGAAATTATGCCGAAACGAAGGCATGAAGAAAGTAAGGAGGATAGATGGAGAAGGAAATTAAGGAAATATGAAAGACGACTTCGTAAACCCCTTTGGGAATCAAGTGAAGGTTAGTCTTTATATTTTACCTTCATATATTTTTTTTTTATGAAAAGTGTTACGTTTATTAAGTTTTTTGTTTATTAAGTTCCGATCCAATACGAGATATTGGACTGTAACGATATCGCTTCGAGTCAATACGTGATATTGACCAACAGCAGTTATTAAATGAGTTAATACGAGATATTAACCGAATGCTTTCATTTTTTTTAGACGAGCTGGTAATACCTATTACCCCGTTACACTACACGGACGATTCGATAAATAATAGCGAGCCGTCGGAACAAGTGGAGCCTGCCGCGGCGGCCTTGCCGCCGTGTACCAACGACCCTCCGATCGCCGCACCTACGACTCCCCTGCCATGCACGGTCGGGCCGCTCGCCGTGACTGCCGCTATACCGAGCACGTCGCAATTAGCACACGCTTCGCTGTGCGCTACGACGTCTTCGGCAATAAACACGCCACTGGATACTGCAGTGGCTTCTACATCTGCCCAGGCAGATGCACCGTCTTCCTGCGACTTTGTGGCGTTTTTAGGCTTAGGCGTTTTTGAGGCGGAAGCAATTGAATGGGGCTTAGATATTTATACGGATCTGGCAAAAAGATGGGAACCAATATTACGGGATGGCCTTAACAAGGAGGCCCGTGAGGAATTATTGAAAAAATATTTGCTCCCCAAGAATTGTCCATTAGCTAAGGCACCGATTTTAAACCCCGAGATCGGTGCTATGCTAACTGAATCTGCCCGGAACCGAGACATAAGAATTGTAAAAAAACAGAATCAGATGGGATGTGCGCTTTCTATACTGGGTCGGACAATGACCGACATTCTGGCTAAAACTATTGATACATCGGGTATATTACGAAATTTAACAGACGCTGCCAAAATTATAGCTGATTCTCACTTTGCCGAAACCGAGACAAGACGTTTCCTTATCACCCCAATGGTGGACAAGTCCTTTTTAGATCCGTTTAAAAACCGGAAGAGAGACAGCCACCTGTTTGGCGATAACTTAGGAGAGTTTATTAAATCCTCAAGAGGGATTCAAAAGACAGGGAAATTACTTCAGTCTGCACATTTAAACTCCAAGATCCCGCCGCCATCGAGACAGATGAATCAACGAGGTTCGCGAGCGTCAGCGTCGCACCGTGGCGGCGGGATGAAGTCGGCGGTGTATCGCCGCCGTGCGGCCCCCTACCCGGCGCCGAACCAGCGCGCGCCGCGAGCGTCTGCAGCGTCTCCTCCGCCGCCTGCGCCGCGCAACCACAAACAGATGACCGCCGCCAAACGCCGGCAATAGACTTACAGGTACATTCAGGTCGATTAAAATATTTTTATGATGAATGGTGCTCCATTACTAGTGACGAGACTATTTTAAACTGGATCAGGGGTTATAAGATTCCTTTTTCTAAAAAACCTGTTCAATCTCCAGGTGCACTTCCTAAATTATCGCTACCTCGTGACGATATCGTTTACATCGAAAAGGAAATATCCCGTTTGATTGCATCCAAGGCTATACGCAAATGTGTTCCCTGTAAGGACCAATTTGTTTCAAGTATTTTTTTGGTGCCCAAGAGTAATGGCGATAAGAGGTTGATTTTAAATCTTAAGAAATTAAACCAGTTTATTAATGTGGGTCACTTTAAAATGGAAGATGTTAGAACAGCCATAAAACTAATGACTGTAGATTGTTATATGGTCACTTTAGACCTAAAAGAAGCTTACTTTCTCTTGCCTATTCATGCGGAACACACTAAGTACTTGAGATTTAGTTTTAAAGAGGACTTATATGAATTTTTGGTTCTTCCCTTTGGATTGTGTTCAGCCCCTTATACTTTTACTAAGCTTATGAAACCAGTATTAACACATTTACGGTCTCAAGGTATTAAATGCGTTTTTTACTTAGATGACAGTTGTTACTTTGGCGATACTTACGATGATTCTTTTATTAATCTTAATAAAACTATGTCTTGCCTAGTAAAGTTGGGATTTGTTATAAATTTCGAAAAAAGTTCATTATTCCCCAGTAAGTCATGTCAGTTTTTAGGCTTTATTCTTAATTCCGAAACTATGTCATTGGAATTACCAAATAATAAGAAAAATGACATCGCTTTAAAAACTAAAATTATGCTTGACGCCAAAACTATGACTGTCCGAAGCTTTGCTCGCTATTTAGGTAGTCTGACTGCAGCTTGTCCAGCTGTAGCTTACGGATGGTTACATACGAAATTGCTGGAAAGAGCTAAATATTTAGTTTTACTAAACAATGAAGATTACGACCAGGTTATGGAGATTCCACATTACTTACGTGATGACTTATTATGGTGGCAAAATTGTATTTGGACATCTAGTAACCCTGTTAGTCCTGGCAAATACTCGTTAGAGATTTTCACTGACGCTTCCATGATTGGGTGGGGTGCGGCTTGCGACGGTGAAAGAATAGGTGGCTCGTGGGATTCCACAGAGCAATGTCATCACATAAACTTTTTGGAGCTTCTTGCTGTCTACTTCGGGCTTAAGTCGTTTGCTAATGCTATGCATGACTGTCATATATTATTACGCGTTGACAATACCACAGCTATTGCCTATGTAAACAGAATGGGTGGAGTGCAATACCCAATTCTCAATGATATAGCTCGAAAGATATGGACCTGGTGTGAAAAACGACGGATTTTCATATTTGCATCTTATATAAAGTCCTGTTTAAATGTTGAGGCAGATAGTGAATCTAGAAATATAGATATTGAGTGGGAATTGAATTCCACCGCATTTAAAAAAATCGTCAATACCTTTGGCCAACCGAAGGTTGATTTATTTGCTTCCAGAATAAATGCAAAGTGCCCAAAATATGTCTCCTGGAAAAGGGATCCTTATGCTTTTAACATTGATGCCTTCACAATCAAATGGGACATGTTTTTCTATGCTTTTCCGCCCTTTTCGCTAATTTTGAAGGTCTTGCAAAAAATCATTCATGAAAAAGCAACGGGAATAGTTGTGGTGCCTGATTGGCCATCACAACCGTGGTTTCCGGTATTTAAATCTCTTATTGTTGGTAAGCCAATTATTTTTAAGCCGGAAAAGTATCTTCTCTCTTCTAATTTCAGGGAAGCTCACCCCCTTCATTTCCGTCTTTCCCTGGTGGCGAGCACATTATCAGGGAAGCGTTCCTGAGGCAGCGGGTGCCTGAATCGTCCATGCATATAATGCTGTCATCCCTATCTGCAAGTACAAAATCTCAGTACACGACTAGCTTTAAACAATGGTGGGAATACTGTTCAGCGAAGTGTCTGGATCCGTATAATATTGAGGTCCATGATATGTTAGACTTTCTTACGCAGTGTGTTAGTAAAGGTGCTTCGTACGGAACCTTAAATAATAGTCGTTCGGCTTTATCACTTATTTCGAGAAATAATGTAGGACAAGACGAACGAGTTAAAAGATTTTTTAAAGGAGTATTTAAAATTAGACCTTCTTTTCCTAAGTACCATACTACTTGGAACCCTAATGTGGTTCTTGACTATCTCGCTGACATGTATCCTAATACTTCGTTATCATTAGAACAGTTAAGTAAAAAATTAGTTGTATTATTGGCATTGGCGACTGGACAAAGATGTCAAACATTGTCATTGATTAGAATATCAAATATTACTGTTAATACACAAAAAGTGATTATTAATATTACAGACATCATTAAAACTTCTGGTATAGGCAGATCTCAACCAATACTAGAATTGCCCTTCTTTCTCCAGCGTCCTACTGTTTGTCCGGCAGAGACTATGGTTGCTTACATTAACGCAACCGCCTCGAGCCGGGACAGTCAGTGTGACAGACTTATACTGACTTTTAAAAGGCCTTTCCACCCGGCTTCATCTCAAACCATAGGGCGCTGGATAAAGCAGACTCTAACATCTGCTGGCATCGACACTACCGTATTCAGCGCGCACAGCACGCGCCACGCATCCACCTCGGCCGCACAACGCGCCGGTGTTAGTGTTGATGTCATCAGGAGGACTGCCGGTTGGTCGGATCATTCGGCAGCCTTCGCTAATTTTTACAATAGGCCTCTTGCCGAAAACAATGGTAATTTTGTTAATGTATTGTTTCAATGATTTGCTTTATTTTGTTGTTACTATTGAATATAAAAGAAGAATGATATTTTTGTATCTAATAATATATTAGTTTACTTGGAATTATTATAATGTTGTTTTTTATTGATATCAGTCTACAACATTAAGTGATTAATTTGTCCTCTAAACATCTACATGTAATCAAATAAATCTCGAAAGACGAAGACGGGATAATCTAATGATCAAACGAACTTACCTGAAGTGAAGTTCGATCTTGATTATCCCGGCTTCGTCGAAGAGATTTAAGGTCCCTCCCATGACCCATCCCTATACTAATTCTAATTTTCCCATAGCTTAATGTTGTAGAGCTATTGTTCTGCTTGCTCTGAACTAAATGAAGTACCGTGCGGAGGGGCGAGCCGGAGTGGGAGACATATTGTTGTCTCTTTTCTTTTAACGGCTCTGAACTGTGTGCGAGTGGGTTGACGGGTAGTGGACTACTACATGTAATCAAATAAATCTCTTCGACGAAGCCGGGATAATCAAGATCGAACTTCACTTCAGGTAAGTTCGTTTGATCATTAGATTATACAAGTACGCTGGATAGCTGATTCCCTTTGAAATGACAGCTATTTCTTGTGCCTATTTGAAGCTGAATCAGCGCCCCCTTTATTCGGGTAGAGAACTAAATCTAACGTATAAATGACGTTTGAAAGCCGCCATATTGGCGCTGATAGCAGTAGTGAGAGTGCTTGGAACTAATACTAGTGATGACAACTGTTGTTATTGGTTGTGGTTACGTCAAATTTAGTTCTCTACCCGAATAATGGGGGCGCTGATTCCGCTTCAAATAGGCACAAAAAGCAGGCGTGTATCAGCGATCCAGCGTACTTGTATAATAGACATCAGTGATCCTAGAACTCGGTTATCAAACAGACAGACACTACTGTCTTATGCATTTATAATGCTAGTAATGACAGTATGAATAAATTTTACTATCGATAATAATTAAATAATTAGAATATGAATTAGAATATGCTAACAATGTCATTACTTATTATGTTTGTGTGTTGGACATATGTGTATTGTGTATATATTGTATAACTTCTATACTCACACATGTGCCCGGATTAGGAATTTATTTGTATGTGTGTATACGTACATTATACGGTTGAGCATGTGTGTGAGCGCTAATAGACCGGCCGTTTGATCTAGCCGCCTAAACTGATTGACTTTTCAATCTTCGTAATCCGATTACTGACAGTCTACAACGCGACTACAAATGCGCCACTCCGTCACAGAACTATCGACCTTCCACCTACGTAACAAAAGATACAATAGCGTGTATATATTTGGGCGTGCTACCCATTATACGGTCTCCCCTATCTACGATCTCCCCGCATATGTCATAACGGCGTTTAAAATCAATTCCTCAGGACAAACAAATCGCGTTTATATTTAATTAAATGATTTAACTGTTACTGACACTTAATGGAAGTGTCGTTAATTAATTAATGATGTAATGTGTTTATAACTCTATTTTTCAAATCATATAAGTGAGTCAAATTATATAAGTGTTTTTAATTATGTTAGTGACGTTTTTAAACATTGATTTATTACATTGTACACGTCTTGAATATTATAAATAATAAAAATTATGTTTGTTTGTCTATCTTTAGCACCTTTATGTTTAACCACTGAAGTGTTAAACGAAATGCGATTAAGATAATATTTTGTATAGATTGAATATTTTTTGACAAAAATGTACAGACTACAGTTCAGAAGAGGTATTATAGTAATATAACTTTTTGATGGTGGTAGTGGTGAGAGGGGAAAATATCTTAAAAACAGCATAATATTTTATAATATCCTTTCCTTTTTGACCGACTTCCAAAAAGGAGGAGGTAATACGTACGGCTGTAGGTATTTTTTTTATGTATGTTCAACGATTACTCAGCCGTTTGTGGTCCGATTTACAAAATTCTTTTTATGTTGTATAGGGTTTGACTAGAATTTGGTACCATGTTCATATGGCACAAAAACATGACTTATGAATCGTGTTGCGGAACCTTAGTGTCAACATGAAATTACTGTCTCATCTCACGCCTCCATAATATATTCCTACTCGAACTTCGATATAATTACTAAGTATGTGATATAACAACGAAAACCATGAATCGCCTGTAAAGTCAATCAAGTTTACTGCCTCGTCTCATGCCACCTACCTTGACCTGTGACTCCGTCATGCCGAGCGCATACGCCAGTTTCGCTCGCTCCGGCCCCGCGAGGTACTTCGTCTGCTCGAAAGTTTTCTCCAGCGCAAAAATCTGCTGTCCACTGAACGTTGGCCGCGTGTGCTTCTTCTTCCCATCCTTGTCACCGCCGCATTGGAGCGCGGAGTTCGACACTGGAACGAGAGGGTGGTTAGGGTTAGGACTGCTCTCGGATGATGATGATTGATACGTACTACGTAGATATAGGTTTTATATCTATAGGTACGTATCAAAAACATCCTTAAAATATATTGGGGAATGCTTAGAAAACATGTACACATAACGGCTTTTTGAAAGCTATTGTTTTATAAAATGTTGTTTATTCGGTTTTGTGGATTAAAAATCAAATGTATAGGAAGTTACGCATTATTGCGTTTTATATGTTTTTGTCCCAATTTTACAGGTAATATACATATACCATGTTACAAATAACTAATTAAAAATCTTCTAACATAATAAATAATAATATTAAGTGACCTTGCCAGTGCAATATAAATTGTATGCAAAGATATTTTAAATAGGCTTTTAATAACTTTAGAGTTATAAAAACTCTCATCAGCTTACAATGACTGAAAAGCGCAATAGATACTCACAATAAAAAACATAAAACCAAAATTTGTCTTTAATTAAAAACATTCACCGATACACTTTAAATCTTATCAACATCAAAATAAGATTTAAAGTCATCTAGCATTGAGTGGCGTATCTCTGTCTCACTGGCACATCACCCCTCTCTTTCCCAGGGGGGTTCCACCGCTCATGCCCGATGAAAAATAAAAGTCCGCAATACTATGGCTCTGCTACGTTTATATTTATCTTCATGACACTTCAGTTGGAGGATTTTATTGAGGTATCTTAGTCGGCATTTCTATAAAATAAAAGATTTGATTGTTTGTATATTTACGTGAAAAGGTTCTGGATGTACTGGATCATTTTTGATGAAAACTAACAATACGACGTGGAGACTAAATAATATACAATGTATGTAATTGTATGTAACTGTTTACTGCAAAAAATAATGTTAAGTCTTAGGGCCAGGCCACAGTTTTGCGTTGCAACATGACATCGTACAAATCTACGATAAAAGTAGTAAAATCGCATTGCTGTACTACGTAGTATTAGCGATACGATGCTACGATTGTGGCCTGGCCTTAAGGGTCTCTAAAAAAGTCACTGCAAATGTTAAAGTTGACCAAATGAAGTAACCCATTAATAAGATTTGTATAATAAATATTGATAATATTTTTTGAAATTTGCACTGATTTTGCAAACGTAAAGGAACTCAGTACATATACTTAATGAAAAAATATTTTTATTTTATTTTTGTTTCTATATTTGTTTATCAAAATACCCGTGCAAATATTTTTTTGTTAACTATTCATGAATAGAATACACTGAATAGGTACGATTCATGTACAGCCTAAAAGTATTACTTCTCCTAATAATTATTCAACCCTATCTTATACTGTATTAATATTAATGAAACTCTAGCGAATTGTTGTGACTTATTCGTGTAATATCTCTACGTGGTGCACATATTTTTGTCATGAATAACTTTTATGGGACATCTTTAAGAGGCCGAAGTTCGTATGACATAATGTCTTAATTATTCATTACTATGTTCAAGCTAGTATATAAGAAGAAAAAAGAATTATTTCCTTTGCTTAACTTAATTAGGTACTATACTTACCGACACAGAACATAATATTATTTTGATCTTTGTACTATATTCAGGTATTATCCCTGGATATTTCATAAAAACTAAGATTCCTAAAAGGCTTTATGAACCACATTGCTCCATACATAATAAAACAATCTGATTGGATATACAAAGGAAAAATAAAGACTCAATTCATTACATTGGCAATATATCGAAATTATCAATAAAAAAAGCGGCCAATTGCGAGTTGGATTCGCCCATGAAGGGTTCCGCAGCAGCAAAAAGGTTTATTTTTATGAAATTAAAAGGTTTTTGATTTATTTTTATATTTCAGTCGATTTAATGAAATTAAGATTAAGGTTTACCATTTATGACGTATAAAAAAACTACTGGCTAGATCTCGTTCAAACCAATTTTCGTTGGTAGTTTTTATAGTAATCTACATCATATATTTTTTTTAGAATTATCATGCCCCTACTTTAGAAATTAGAGGGGGGGGGGGGTGGGACACACATTTTACCACTTTGGAAGAGTCTCTTTCGCAAACTATTCAGGTTAGAAAAAAATGATATGAGAAACCTCAATATGATTTTTGGAGACTTATCCATAGATACCCCACACGCATAGGTTCGATGAAAAAAAAATTTTTTGTTTCAGTTGTACCTATATATCCCTAAAATTTTTAATAATTTTTCCATTTTTGCATCAAAATCTTAATGCGGTTCACAGACTACATCATTCTACTTACCAAGTTTCAATAGTATAGCTCTAATAGTTTCGGAGAAAAGTGGCTGTGACATACGGACGGACAGACACAGACAGACAGACAGACATGACGAATTTATAAGGGTTCCGTTTTTTGCCAAATTTGGCTACGGAACCCTAAAAAGCTTCTATATCCTGGTCACCGAACAAGTAGTATTAGTTCATACTACTTGTCTTGCTCATTGGTCCAGGAAACATATTATCTGGTACAGCTATGGAAAAGAGATGTATTCGAGAGAAAGAGACAAGCGATAGGTCAACGACCTATTTCCAAAAACAAAATAGCTTCTCAAATAAATATCAAGATGCCAACTTTCAGAAAAGTTTTAGCAAAACTACAGGCGAAGTCGCGTTATATAACATGGACAAGCGTGAGCCAGCTACATCGTGCGTCGAGCCAATATCAACTCTATTACATACGCATCACAGTTAATAATAGCTTGTTACTTATACTTGGTAGACTCCACTCTATTATGCACCTTATGGCGTTGAGCTAGAGTGTGTTATTGTGTGGGCAAAATTTAAGCTTTTTGTTTTCGATGTTAGGGAATTTATCATCGTAAACGATTATCATTTCATTCGTGTACTCAATAACGATTGGATTGAAAACAAATTGTTTTTTACACTGCACTGAAATATTTTTTCGTCGTTAAACAAAGTACATATTTATTTAGGTTTTTATTTACGAATTGTGATACACTCATGTATATAAATTACAACATCTTGAGTAGGTACCGTACCTATTTTCTGAAATAAATTTTGAAAAAATCATTCTGGCGAAAATTCCCGAGACACAAAATGGTTTCCCGAAATGCAGTTTTTTATTTCGAGGAACTTTCGTGCTTTCTTACGCCGGTTCTTCTCGCCGGGTTAGTATCTGAATCGGCAGTAGACCTCAAGTGGACACTGAGACAAGGGAATAATTAATATTTGACTATTTTAGTTTGCGTTTGGTGAAGTCTGTAGAGCGCTACGCGCTACGCGACGCTACGGCGTAGCTACGCGCGTAGCAGCTGTTATCCGACTGTGTTAAGAGAGTTAGGGAGTAATTTTGCACTAGATTAATTTGAGTATTCTTTTATCACAATGGTCTTTGGATTTAATTATAATATGATGAAGTTACCTAGTGGTTTTATAAAGAGGATAGTTTAGTTTCTTTCCTTAACCCTGTAGTTTAAAAAGTATGTTCTGAGATCCTTATATATATTCACAATTTTCACCAACACACAAAACACACATGAAACCTTCCGCCTTCCCTACGGAAGTATCAACTAATTCGGGCCCTCACGGCCTCACCTCGTTAGGGGCCCGAGATTTAATCGGCCCCTTATAATTGTGAGTGTAATTGTTACGAGGTGTTTCAGCGCCGTGCCCTGCCACGTCCCGCCACTTCCCGCCGCGTCCCGCCGCTTCCCACCGCTTCCCGCCGCGTCTCGCCCCGTGCCACCATGAATATTAAGCCGTCGTACAGATTGTATAAATGTAATCAAGGATTACAAGACGATGAAATGGTCTGGTTTGGCGATAAAGTAAAAGTAGTTGCTTTTAAGTTGTGGATTGTACTTCTTTATTTTTTTTTATCAAATAAGGGGGCAAACGAGCAAACGGGTCACCTGATGGTAAGCAACTACCGTCGCCCATGGACACTCGCAACATCAGAAGAGCTGCAGGTGCGTTTGCTGCCATTTAAGAGGGAATACGCTCTTTTCTTGAAGGTTTGCAGGTTGTATAGATCCGGAAATACTGCTGCTGACAGTTCGTTCCAGAGTTTTACAGTGCGCGGCAGAAAGTTACGCGAAAAACGCACTGTGGAAGACTGCCACTCATCAAGATGATGAGGATGGTATGTTTTTTGCGTGGGACGATGGCGAAAGGTTGCAGGTGGTATGATTCCGAACAATTCCTCAGAGCACTCCCCGTGATACAACCGATAGAGGATGCAGAACAACAACAAATAAAACACAATCTTCTTACACTGTCCATACAAATAAATATTATGTGAAAGTGTGTCTGTCTGAAGAGGTATTAACACTCTTCATGCCCAAACCAGTGAACAAATTTTGCTGAAATTAGGTATGGAGATACTTTGAGTCCCGGAAAAGGACATCAGGTACTTTTCATCCCGAAAAATGTACGGTTCCCGCGCGAAAACAAATTTTGGCGCAACGGAGTTGCGGACGTCATCTATTTCGCAATACGAAACTAATCCATGATTTTTTTACAAGATACACGACTGGTTTCGATAAAAATTTACCTGATGATGATTTTTCTCAAAACAAGATATTTTTTTAATCATGTGACTTAGTAAAACTGAAAATAGTTCGAGAAAATTAACATAATATTCAGTTCTTCTGTGTTGTAAATTGCAATAGTTAGGATGCAATGTTTAACCTTTAAGTACACGCGTTGTTTTTGGTAACGTTCCATCACGCGTGGGGTCTAGAAGTACCCCAATATAAATATACATACAGATTCAGAATTGCTTAATATTTTTTTAAACCCGTTTTATATTATAAGAAGAGATATTATTTTATTTATGAAAAGCATTTATAAATAATAAACTATCCATTATTTAGACAGTAAAGAACATTTTTATAAACTAACCAATCTCGTGCATAGATTTTTTAGGGCACATGTTTAATGTACTAAAATTCAACAAGAGTGTCTTCTTCTGACTAACTTATTATTTTTTTCTAATAAAGTAAGACTTAGAAATTAGTAATAAAAAGAAAAATTAACACTAAACATTACAGAAAAAAATTGACAATCCTTGAAAAGTACTACCCTAAACTAAAATTATTCCTTGAGTAGGCAAGGTAAGTAATAAATAATTTTACTAAATGAGGCTTGCAAATAGCTATAAAACAAAAAAAATGTTTTATAGCAAGGTTTACGGATAATAATAATAAGTTCTGGGACAATAATAGCATCTTCGCTTCAGTTTTGTTGCAATAGGTCTAGCTACCTCTAACTCTTCCAAAATGTTTCCAAAAACTTTCAAAGTCATTAAAATTGTATATGATTTGTGCAATTTGATTGTCTGTTAGTCAGCAACAAATTTTTCCATATTTTATACATAGCCAATTCAAAAAATAAACAAATAAACACATAACCAATGAGAAAAAAGTATAGACGTTAAATCATGGGTGGGGTCTGTAGGTATCCCCACATAAGCAAAAATGTAACTTCTCTTAGAAGAGGAGCGACGGACTTTTGCTCACTGAAAGACCTCGCGTTGCATTGAGATTAGCCGAAAACGAGCGATCGTAACTTGACAATTAAAAAAAATACCGTTAAAAAACAGCGCGTGGGGTCTGCGTAGACCCCGCCCGTGACGTTAAAGGTTAATATCATCTACAGGTCTATTTTTTCGCTTAAGTCTTGGCCAACATCAGTACCTCAGTAATAATATTAACGTTTGCAACTGTAATAACAGCACCTTTTTTACCTACACAAATGATCCTACTTCGAATCCCCGTCTTTATTGAACGTAGTACGTACCCAAATGATACACACGCCGTAAGCCGTTTACATACGGCTACAAGCCGTAACGTGTCTACAAGGTGTTCAGAGCCGGCATATTGTGCCCCCTCACCCCCCTGACACACCCAACAGGGGGTGAGTTATACCCCCCTGTATAGAGAAGATTGAAGCAGAAGAAACTTGTGTATGACTGAATAAAATCTTTAGATAGAGTTCTATGAATAGTGTGAGCCTATGTTTTTCTTGCATGTGTGGGTCAAACCAAGCAATTGTACGAAAAATTACTAAGTAAAATAATTATGTAAATACGCGAGATTTATTATGTATCGTACTCTATGGCGAAGGTATAAGATGCCAAAAAAACAGGATAAATTATTATTATTTGTATTATGACACAAATGTACGATTAAAACAGAGTATGACTGACTGTTGCCCATTCACCATCGTATCAAATTTGTGTATAAATATTTTATAGACCGCGATGGTATGCGCTTTTGAAAATTTCTGAAACATCATTAAAATCATACTTTCTGTCTTCATCTACTCTGTGTCAGGGGGGCGGAACCAAGAAAAGGGTTGCTTCTTACCCCCCTCCGTTTGCGGTCGCGGAGTTGTTTGTCGCTGTTTGTTTATTGTTCGGTTGTTGTTGTTGTTTGTTGTTTGTTTAATCAGAGGCGACGTTTAATTGCTCGGGGCCGGAGTGAAACTGTAATTTGACAATTTAAAAGTATCATTCGGCGTTATTGTACGCGGGAGTGCGTTAAATGAAATTATTTTGTGGGACAAACATCTTGGGTTATCAAAAGTTCCCTTTGTTTTGGGTAAGTTTTGATGACGAACGCTCGACGCGCGTTTTGATATCGCGCTTTTATTCAGCATGTACATACGGTAAGGGCGTTTGTGCACGAATTTTATCGTCCGGCGTTCATAACTTTCATATATTTGCTATAATATCACAACGTCAGAAATCGGGACGCCGCGCCGGATGGTAAAATTCCCTGTAGTGCACAAACGCCCTAACGCTCGTTTCCACTATTTAAAAACGTATGTAACTTTAAAACGTGTGATCAAAGCGGGCGTTTAGCTTGTTATTAGAAAATAACCTTAAATGCTTCTGTAATAAATGTTCGTTAGTGCGATTCCTTTTGTGTTGCTTTTATTATCATTGTAGCGTATAATCATGATTATACACTTCGATGATGGTCGTGATATATCTAGTCTAATCTTGTCATATGAGCTATGACAAGATTAGACTAGATATATCACCAAAATTATGTAGGTCTGCCACATGAACGTAGAAAAAAAGGCGGACGGAGTCTTATTATACACAGCACTGTGTCTTCAGAGTCGTCCAGGCTGATTGCATGTACACGGTCCGCACGCACACATTCTTACGCTAGTCGGCCATTTGACAACAAACATGAAGACAGTCGTCTGTTTGCTGTCAAATGGCCGACTAGCGTAAGAATGTGTGCGTGCGGACCGTGTACATGCAATCAGCCTGGACGACTCTGAAGACACAGTGCTGTGTAATATACAGTGTGAAATTTTAATGGTTGTTTTCCCGCAGTAAAATGATTCTATCTTAGTAGCACAATAGATTTGTAAAGTTTTTTTTTGTTCAAATCAAAAAAAATATATCGGTCGGGTCCATAGTAACTCGCGCCTATCGGCATAAAGTTTCCATAGTACGTCATACAAAATATTTTTTATTTTCAAAAAATAACATGCATGGTTCGATAATACTACTATTATAGGTAAATAATTCTGCTGCGAGAAAACAACCACTAAAATTTCACGTTGTATAAGACTCTGTCCGCCTTTTTTCTACGTTCATGGTCTGCCATCTGTTCATAAAACAGTTTCTCTTAAGTACGAAACTCTATATCGCCTGGGCTTTTTTGTTCCCACTATATTTATGTATTTAGATCTAATCGCTGGTTTGGGTACTATCGCATATTTTGCCAAAAGATAATCAAATCATTCCTCTCTATTATTTAAAAGTAACGCTATCTCGTTGATCGTGATGGTATTTTTTTAAACGTGCAATAGGCCCACCACACACCCCCACCACTGCAACTCCTGTGTCGCCAGGATCAACAATGATAACCAATTACGAAAACCCTTTGATATAATAACGATCGTGATAGTGAACTTGATCAGTTGTAAGACACAGTCGGCGTTAAACATTCATACCGCACCTGCGCGCCGCCCGCCCTCACCCCCGCCCCCGCCCCCGCCTCCGCCCTACGCCGTAATGATCTGCCCCGATATCGATATTACACCACTTTCGTGTCGAATATGAATATTATCTAGTTGATTTGACGTTGAATATAAAGTTACTTCAAGGATTGTTATATTTTTTTTATAAAATAAGGGAGGCAAACGAGCAGAGTCACCTGATGGAAAGCAACTACCGTCACCCATGGACACTCGCAACATCAGAAGAGTTGCATGTGCGTTGCCGGCCTTTGTTAGAAGAACAAAATTTAAAAGTTCATGAGGTACGAAGAAAAAAATATCTTTGTAAGTCAGTACCGACTAGTGTTAGATAGGTACCTACTTATTCACACAAAAATTACTGAATTCCGATGAAATTGTATATTTTGCCATAATTCTAATAATGATTAGTTTTTTGTACCTCTTAATAGTATAGTACTCCTAAGTATGATTTTCTTGACATGATAATATGATTTGGTTTGAAATAATATCAATAATTCTCTGCGAATTAGTCCGTTACTTGTGGAGTCTCTCCCTCTTTATATATTTCTCTCTCTCCTCTTTATCATATTATTTTTTAACTAACATCTGACATCTCATTAATTAATATGAATTTTATCAATATTCTCTCCCTACGCCGGCAGCGGCATATGGCGCGATACGGAGCTAATAGTGTGAATGCCGACAGTACAAACACTGACTACATGTATAACGTATGCCATTTTAGTTGTTATCTTCATCATAATATTAACGACTTATTCCTTATGATGTGTAACAACATATGCATTGTAGTATCGAGAAATAGAGTTAGGAAGACTTGATGACATGAAATTTCGTTTATCGCGTGAAGAACATACATTTTTCCGGCATAAAAGGTATCCGACACAGACATGGATCAAGGTAGATACCGCAAGTCGCTCCATTTGTATGAAAACGAGCGTGTCACTTTTTTCCTAGCTACTGTAACGTACCGATGATAACAATCGTGTCCATTATCTAGGCTAACGTTTCTATTTGAATTTCTACAGCAGCTCAATAGGTTTTGTAAATTCCGATTGACATCCGATTCCGATAGCAGACTAAAGAACTTTCGAAAGACGAGCATTGATCGTCGTCGTCGTTCGGGAACGCGATATGGAACGCGAAGTACTGCATACACATAATAATAATATAATAATAATATCTATGGACGCTTCACACCACGTCAATCTGGCCCCGTGGTAAGTACCTGAAGGACTTGTGTTACGGGTACCAGACAACGGAAATATATTTAATACTTTTATACTATACATATATTTAAGATTTTTATTATATGATAAATATATTTAATACACATCCATGACCCAGGAACTTTGAAAACTTTTTGTTCCGTCGGCGGGATTCGAACCCGCGACCCCCGGCTTAAGCTACCAACGTGCTATCCACTGAGCCACACAGCTATGTCTGTGATATCCTTTCCCAGGATTCACAGTATCTCCACACCAAATTTCAGCTAAGTTGATTCGGTGGTTTGGACAAGAAGAGTTTTCATACAGACAGATACATTTTCGCATTTATAACATTAGGTATTTTGGTACTATCGAGAAATAGATTCATAAGATGGTGGACTTACCTTACTTGGTCGGTTAAAATGAACAACTTTTTCTATGAGAACAATGCTGCGAACTCAAAAAAAAATGTCGTCTTCAAACCCATACGGATGCTCGGATCGGCAATTCGTATCACGTATGGGCATGAAGTCGGATTTTTTTGAGCATTGTTCTCATAGAAAAAATTGTTCATTTTGACGGGCTCATTTGATGGTTTCAAGGATAAGGGCGTTTACACTAACATCTTGTATACAAGAGTTATTTGTCAAACTCTTGGAAAACCGCAGTTTTGTTGCTATTAGACAGTTTTGTCTACGAGATATTTAGATTCAACAGTTAATCATGATATACTTGACAGTTTTAAGATGAATATTTATCATAAAACTGTCTCGTGTAGAGTGAGCGCCCATTAATTATTATTTCACCAATACGTGTAGGCAATTCGAACCCACACCCCAATAGGTACATCAAGGTGTTGCAGCCCCTCCCCTAGGCGGGGTGACAGCGCACCCCACGATGAGGGGAGGACTGGGGTCATTTTTGACCATGAGATTTGTGATCGAATCGTCGATCAAATTGAGGCTATTAAGTTAATTGATGTATTGTAGTGTGAAAGTACCAAAGTCTATAGGTATCACGAATGCCTAACGCATCTATAGTTACTTGTCAACGAAGTGGCAATGAGAATTTTGTTACGGTCAACTTTTAATCCTCTTATATAATTATTTTCACATCTATTTATTCTCTCAATAAGTATATATTGACTTATTGAGTTGAGAGTAATAATGTTGTGGCTGCAATGTCTTAATTAAAATACATATTCGTATACAAATACAACATAATATTTTTATACAAAAACTGCACACAATTTTATAAGCCAACCCAAACAAAACGCGGCGCGTGTTGAAAATTTTTGCAAACACAAAACCAATTAAACGAGCTAACCAAAAGGTCATCTGGATTCCGAGTGCACTGAAAACTTTATACCGCCGACATATGCCGTCTCCCCTTCCCCCCCGGGGGTCACGGGGGACCCCACGTGGGGGGGCAATTAAAAAAATGTGTCCCACTTCATTTGAGCGCGACCGCACCGCTAATTAATATCGCACGCCGCACACCGCCCGCTATAATATACGACGCTTTTATTGTCTGCGACACTGAATTAAAACGGTGTTTACTGTGTTTTGCGCTAGTTAGTTTTGAATTAAAAATGTCTGTTTTAGAATAAGATAGGTAATTTAGTGATATAATAATGGCTCATCTTGGCGGGGGCACTCCCGTGCCCCCTGATAGTTTCGTAATTAAACAATAATTTAGTTAGGCGTATCTTACGCAGATATTAGAAAGGTTGTTGATGAACAATTTTTTGACATTATTTAGTAAATATAATTACTTGTTAAAAAAATTACATTGGACTATAATAGTGCTTTAGTCTACAAAAACGGTCCTATTGCGTAACTTTAAAAGCTCATCTTGGCGGGGGCACTCCCGTGCCCCCAGATAATTGACAATCCACATGGAGTCATGGACTCTTTTTATGAAAATCAAAAGACCAATTATTTATTCAGGATCAAACACCTATTACAATTTTTAATAACACAACTGTCACAGCAACAATAATGTAACATTTGCAATTTTTTTTTAATCGGGCAAAAGGCCCACCACACCATTTGTAACATTGCCTATTTTATTATTTCTCAATTTTCACCACAACATCGCAACAAAATGTAAACAAAAATACAAAACACAGTTTAGCATATCTCCCCCTGGCTCACGTTCTCGCAGCCAAAGGTTTTGACCATTTTAATAAACATCAAACACTGCGACTGCGTGAGGGGGGCAGGGGGGTGATACCGGGGGGAGGGACAGTGGACACACGTGCTGTTGTTTTTAATTACACCGACCCAGGGCTTGGACCCTTTGATAAACAATTACAGTAATGTAGAATGGACTGTTGGCAGGTTGGAAGTCGTTGAAAATTCTATTCAGAACATATTGTATTAGTACGCTGTGTAGGTGAATAGGTAGTATATTGGGTGACATATTTTAATAATCA
This sequence comes from Plebejus argus, assembly GCA_905404155.3. Lineage (NCBI taxonomy): Eukaryota > Metazoa > Arthropoda > Insecta > Lepidoptera > Lycaenidae > Plebejus > Plebejus argus. Next base: position 25,448,053 of record FR989926.1, read on the forward strand.
CGGGATGTTTCAATAACATTTGCAAATTTAGAAGCTTTGTTCTAAAATTGGTCACACTTCTGTTTCCCGACAGCATAAAGAATCCAAACACATCCATATTAATAGATGTTATAAACGCAATAGTGTGTCTGTCTGTTACCTCTTCACGCCCAAACCACCGAACTGATTTTGTATGGAGATACTTTCAATTTTGCTCCTTCCATGTCCGCGGTACATAGGATACTTTTTTATTCTGGAAAAAATTCACGGTTCCTGCGCCATACCGACCGCGTGGTGTAGGCGTCATGTAGTAATTAATACGGCATCGTTTATATTTTATTTGTTTAACTAGCAAATCCAATAGTCCAGAAGGTTTCCTTTGTAATAAGTTTAAGAAGCAACACTGGTAATCATTTTTATCAATGTTGAAACAAAGAAATTACTCAAATGTTTTAAAAATGATATAACTATTAAAAAAACTTAATAGAAAACTAGATAAATTTATTAAAATATGTACCTACAAATACGTTTATACCGAATTACGAAGACGATTATCATTTCCTGTGAATACCTACATCGTATCAGACAACCAATATTAGTATCACGATCCTTATCAGTAACAATCGTAACAGAATTAATAAAGCCGTTATCCCCGCGGCAGATTACTTTATATCGCCGGCGGTGTACCACGACCATAAAAACTAATTAAATGGTGTCAGGTAGATGGAGCTTTTACTTTTTACTTTCATTGTTATCACTTTATTAGAGAAGGTAGACTTAAATTCAGAAAGATTTCTGGCGTATTGTGAATAATTGTTTACAAGATATGTCATAATAATTTTGTATTTACCGATCTCATCAAATTAAAAATTGTCAAACTCCCCTTTTCAAACAAAATACAATTATATGGCACGGGTCTGATGATGTTGAGTAAACATAAGTGTCGGGTTAATATAGGCTATACCATTAATTAATAGATAATCTGCCTTTATCGCGCCGATATTACAATATTACACGGGTAATGCACGTAATCACCTAATCTCCTCTTATCTGACACTCCACTCCCTCCCAGCCCCCTCCCCCCGGGCCCCGGGGGTGTCACCTCCTCACTTCACGGTAATTACAATATAAGGCCCGCCACAAACCGAGTAATAACACTTGTAGGCAATAACTACTAATAATTTAATTTTAGATTTCGCTAAGGCTTTCGATTGCTTTGATCACCTGTTATTTAAATATTCCTACAAGTTTTGCTATAACTATAATATATTTATTACTTCGATCATTGTTATTTCGTTAGTAGCGAGAGTAAAAGAACTGGAAAAGTAATAAAAGCTCATCCGGGACTAATAAAGACTTGGAGATGCCCCAGGGATCGATATTAGGCCCATTTCTCCTCTTCATGTTTATTAATGACTGACTTTGTTTCATCAAAAATATAAATTATTCTTTGTGTTTTTGATGATATTATGTCTTCTTTATAATAATTTTAGTATTGTGAAGAGACTAGAGAGTTTTCAAAATTTTACCTAAAAGTTAATAAACGAACATCATACATTTTATACATTGTAGTATGTAATGGTTGATTTTTTTAAGTAGAAACTATACCACAGTAACTATTTTACTAAAACATAATATATCGAGATTCGAGCTGTAAACATCAGAAACATTTCTAGGTACTTAATGTTTTTTTCATTGGTCTTCAAGTTATAACCAAATTATCTATTTTGAAGATTATAATGAGCAATAAATAATCGTGTACCCCGGACACGTATTATCTTTACTACTGCTTATTGCCACTTTATGTGGTTCATTCCATTAGTTATGTTACTAACGTCAAATAATTTATGGCCAATAAAACGTTAAGTGAAATATTAAGGCTGACCTTTCACTGTATAAATCCTTTGGGACTAAAAACCTGTACGTTTAAATATAGCTATCGTCTAGGTATACATCAAATTAATGATGACTCGATTTATTCAGGTATTAATATCAGGTAGTTATGTTTATCTGTTTATTGCCCGACTGCCGAAGATGCGTTCTTTTTATTCATGGTTTATAAAAGGCGTAAAACCGTAAAACGTAAAGAAGCCTAAAACAAAATTGGATTCTCGAGACCCGTCGATTGCGTCTCCCGTCGGCAAAAATTTTGCAAAAGTTACAAAAATGTAGAGTTTTTGAGGAATATTCTTGCTTTTTGTATTTGCATCTTTTGGCTTCCTAGCCTAGTTAAATACAATACTAACCATGTTGACCTACTGGTTTTCTAGTTACAAGGCTCCTCGACAATCAAAAAAGAAAAACACAATAAACTCTATAAAGTAGTTCTGAAATAATTCTCCACTACTTCTCGACTTACTTATTTATTATTACATAAGTTGTAAGATTAAAAACATTACTATATGGTATATAAACGGACATATAAATTATTTTATATCTCACGCGAGTTGTGAGATTTGATAGAGTTTAAAGGCCGTCACAGACTTAGCTATAATATATATTAATATACCGTACTAAACACACTGAGACCAGAAATATATATTGCACCATGGCAACGTCCATCGCTATCCCGTCGCACAAACAATGGTTGCCGTCAGTCTCGAGTTGTACCTAATAATTTCCTATTATGTATTTATTCAACAAATGCACTTACCAATATAAAAAGTACCCAGTAGCCGATTCTCAGACCCACTGAATATGTATATAAAATTTGGTTAAAATCAGTAAAGCCGTTTCGGAGGAGTACGCTAACTAACATTGTGACACGAGAATTTTATATATAAGATAACCTGCGTAGGGACTAAGGAACAAAGACTTTGTCATTATGTCAGTGACTTTATTTTAAACTATTTTTTTTCTTTTACTTTAAATTGTTCCATCTTTTTTATCAGTGTTATCTATCAGTGATAGCCTGAGAGGCAGCTATACAATAAGTACCTAGTAATAATCACAATTATTATTGCGCCTTAGGATATTTTGTTTTGCGTCCTGTAATATTTTGATTTTGTACCTATACACAGTCTGCACGTTCCAAACTGTTCCAATAATTTAATTGCGGGTATGTCTCTTTGTCCGCTAAAATGTTTTAAATGGCGGGATAAATGCAAGGAAATTTCTTAGCAAAGAAATTGCTTACAAATAAACATCTCTTTATTAGGTTAAAAAATAAAAAAGAGCTCAATAAATAACCACAGTAGTTAAATGATAATGTTTATAGCTCGATAAGTTCATACATCTCGGGACACATAAAAAATTACTATAATTTACGACACCATCTTGTTTAATTTGTTACATTTATTTTATTACCTTTTATATTATAAAATTGTATAAGCGATAAAGAAGCGAGAGCACTATTTAAATGATATAATAAACTGCTTAAGTGTTTTGAAACGAAATTAATAAAAAATAAAAATGAAATTTGTTGTATTTCTAAACTAGATAACGCCCGAACTCCGTTGCGCTAAAATCGTTTATCGCGCGGATGCCGTATAGTAAACTTTTCCTGGATAAAAAGGATTGTATGTCCTTTCCCGAGAATCAAAGTATTTCTCTGCCAAATTTCAGCAAAATCAGTAGAGCCGTTAAAAGGTTACATACAGATAGACAGACACACTTTCGCATTTATACTGTTATTAGTAAATGTAACAAAAATCAGAATTGGTATACTTATTGTTGATTAAGGTTTATTAGGATTTAAATAAAAGAAAAGAAAATTTTGGACATTCAAATTAAGCTTTTCATTACATAAGCTATAACCTATGTGATATTGCGCCAGATATTGGTATATTATAAAAGTATTTATTAAATCACCTATATTCTATATAAAAGAGCGTATTTCCTCTTAAAAGGCCGGTAACGCACCTGCTGCTCTTCTGATGTTGCGAGTGTCCATGGGCGACGGTAGAATTGCTTAACAGCAGGTGACCCGTTTGCTCGTTTGCCCCCTTATTTAATAAAAAAATCTATAAGTAAATATATTATTATATTGTAATGCATCAAATGAAACAGATTAAAAACAAAAAGATACTTGGCAAAGTTTTTTTATTTAATTTAAATATTTTAAAACAATAATACAAAAAACAGATACCTTACGTTGGTCTGCTTATTGTAAAATATTTACTTTTATTTAGCTTTATCAATGCTTAATAAAGACTAATTAAGTATTCAAAATTATTATTTGAGACGAAATTAAAACGAAATAAAAAAATGTAGAGCAGGTAGGTCACCGTCTACTGATAAAACTTCATTGTTTTATAAAAAATATGAAGTGAATCATTAAAATATTAATAATTCAATCCATTATTTTTCAATGACCAATTACCTACGTAGGTACTATAATTTTAATCAGCACCTATAATGCTCTTGAGTATAGTAATTGCTGATTAAAATTAGAAACTACCCTAAGCTCCTAGCGGAAAAAATAATTTAATATATTTAGCAAATACGGAATTACTTACAGAATGCTTAAAATAAACGACAATTTATTGTAAATTAAATAATATTATCTTGTTAGTGATAGTAAAAACTTTGGATTTATGATCATGTGACCTTATGCGACCCTGCATGAATAGAAATTTCAATTTGACAAAACATACTTTACACAAAAATCGAGTTACGACTCGACGAAAACGCTATGAAATAGGTATTACGTCTATACCTAATTAAATATAAATAAGAATTTCGGAAAACTAGGTACACCGGGGCTAAAATGGTCGCTTTGGAGAATTATGATATGAATCATAAAGTTTCATTTTTTTAAATAGCAAAATGCAACTCTGCATGCAATTCATTTCCGTATTTTTGACATTTTGTCAGTTTGACAGTTTTGACAATTCATTTGCTGAATTGATTAAGAGGAATTGCTAAATGTGACCATTTTAGCCCCGCAGTACATAACAAATAATAATTTAAGTACAAAAAATTTAACAGTTTTCTGCTTTATCCATTTAAACACCATTTAAATATTTTATTACCTTGAGTAGGTACCTACAACATAACATATTTATGTATTTAAAAGTAGATATTATATAATAATAAAAGTAGTAATATATAGGTACCGATAAAGTCACTGTACCTATATCCGTTTTTTCAGTATCTATCATCTCAATAACCAACGTAAAAATTGAATCTCAATAAAGATTTAAGCGTCGGAACTCTACCAACTCTACACATGACTTAAATTTTCAACATCTTTCATGTAGGTGAAAAAGCAGAATAATAATCTTAAGTAAACTGCCTTAGATTATAATTATGTGTGATACTTTTAGCGTAAATTGTGTTACTAATATGTAACTATTCTACTAATATGTATGATGACTTTGTGGCTCAATTGGTTGAGTTTGTGGCAGATCAAGCCGGGGGTCGCGGGTTCGAATCCCGCCGACGGAACAAAAAGTTTTCAATGTTCCCGGGTCTGGATGTGTATTAAATATGTGTATGATAAAATACAAATCTTAAATATATGTACAGTATAAAAGTATTAAATAATATATTTCCGTTGTCTGGTACCTGTAACACAAGTCCTTCAGGTACTTAGCATGGGGTCAGACTGACGTGGTGTGAAGCGTCCAAAGATATTATTATATTAATATTATTCTGTGGTGAACTTAACAATTATTACTGCGCTTTGTTCTATGCTTTGTCGTTATAACTAAGTACGTTATAAGTAAGTAGTGAACAAAACAAATTGATAAACCTACTTTAGGGTGTCTTATATGTGCCCTAATATTCAGATTTTAGAGTTTACTGTTTACAGTAAATACCGAAAGAATTATTTTTGACTTCAGTTTCTATATACGAGACGCCCCTACGCACTGAGTTATAATAAGTACTTAGTTATAAGTAGGCACGTAGTACTTATAACTCAGTGCCCCTGTGTCAAATACATGTATTTGCCCACACACAAATTATAAAGAAGAAAACTCTTTTAGCACTTCTACCTTCTCAGTTAACTCGATAGGTACACCTACCCACTTTAATGTATTATCAGTTATCACTTTCTTTTGTTACACACTGAATATTTGAATAAAACATTCTTATTTTGCACTATAACTTACTCGATTGCAGCCTCTCCCGCCAGGCCATGGGGTTGCTCACGAGGCCTTGGAAGCCGGGCCAGTAGAGCGGCTTGTGCTGCAGGTAGTGGGCCATGCCCGCGGCCGCCGCCGCCAGCGACAGGCGTGGCGGCAGCAGCGGCGACCCCACCGCCGGCCGCGCCAGGATGTGGTCGATGCCGTGCGGGTTGGGCGCCGGCTGCGACATCGAGCTCAGCGCGGCCAGCGGCGCGAACCCGTCCGGCGAACCGCGCAGCTCCGACATCTTAGAACACCGCCACTACAACTAGCGCACGACGCATTCCGAGCGCGATCGGACACCGAATGATCGCCCGAAAAAACCGCTCAATTGAGACCGCCCAGTCAATCTAAACCTTATATCCCGGTCGCCGCCCCTTCGCAGCAGCCGCGAGCAGCTATCGCCGTCCCGCTCGGCTCGCAGTGCGTGCGAGCGGGACGGCGCCGCGCGGTGTTAACACGCGAGCGTAGATTTAACGAATCGCTATTTAATGGCTCCTCTTGTCTCTTTATAATTAAGTCGGGTGCAGTTTTTGCGGTCCCCCCTCCTGCGCGGCGCCCGCCCCCTCCCCCCGCTATTGTCCGCCGGAAGGACGTATTTAGTCCTGCGGGTAGTTGATACTTTATGTGACAAACGCACGGGTAATGTGCGACGATGTGCCACTTCATGAGAAACACCCAGCGTATTATATCGGAGGAAACGCACTTTTGATATCCCCGGCTGAGGGGTCGATAAGTGATCTACCCACACAATAGGCTGAACATACTTAGCAGATACCTAGGGGCTAGGCGGAAAAATAACTCTCCACACAGCAATTATAATAAATTATAGTTGCTAATGATTATTTCCCTGCACGTCCATGGTAGAGTTTAAAAGACTCAACAATATTGCTACGAAAGATGTCTTTCCGCAAAATGCTAATCTTGCTCTACCCAAAAATAGCAAGAAAACGTAGCAACTTTTTTAAATTTACTTAAAAATGTAGGCTAATTTCAATCCTAAATTATAATAGGTGCAATTCTCAAAGTCGTAATTAGATATAACCATAAACTTAACAACCACCCTTTCCGATTAGTTTATATCACATTAAAAAATATTATCGCGCGATCAATTACGCTCGCATCCGGCTCGAAGGACCACAATAGTCCGCAGACAATGCCCGCACATGGGGACTCAATAGTAAAGCGTTTTTTAATCTGTGTCCGCGGCCATTAGAGTCAAAAGCCTCACCCCAAACGGCGCAGCCGACAATGGAACTTTGAAAAGTATACAATTTGTGTAGACTTTAAACGGATATAGAGTATAGTTTCTATAAGCAGTAAATATACGGATTTTATACGATACGGGACTGACTGTGTGATTGATGGCGACGAGAAACCACAAGTATTAAAAATATTATAGTTATCGAAAAAAAATTACATTACGCTTCCATATTAGTCAAAAAGTAGAGATTAGGTAGGTACACGAAAATGAAAATAAAAATGCAAAAAATTGAGCAATCAATACTTTAGAGTTTAGGACAAATATAATAATTATGTATTATGAAAGCGAAAAACCGGCCAAGTGCGTGTCGGGCCACGCGCAATGTAGGGTTCCGTAGCACCGCTAGTTTTTGAAAATTTTTGTATGGTCAATGAATGTACATTTATAACATGTTTTACACTACTAACAACATCATCTCAAAGGAATTTGAACGAAAAGTTCCTTTATACTTCGCCGAATACATTTTTTTTAGTTGATCGACTATTACTCAATAACTTATGAAGTCAACTTAGTCGTGATAGTTTTTCTTTTAAATTCAGCATATTTCCTACTCCCGTGAATTTTTTCACATTTCCAGAAGCAACCGTTTAGCTGGTAGAAGGGGGGGACACTGGACTCTAACGATTTTTTCCACTTTAAAACTTAATATTTCACAAATGGATCCCTAAACCGGAAAATGATCTATGAATACTCATAATATTTTTAAAAAACCTATCCAACGACACCCCACACGATGGGGTGGGCGCGAAAAAAAATTTAACCCCGCTTGATGTGTAGGGGAGGTACCACAAAAAAAAATATTTGTTAAATATTTTATGTACCATTTTGTAGACATTATCAATATGTATATTCATGTCAAATTACAGCTTTGACCGCGGATAGTCAGACAGACGGACAGACGGACAGACGGACGGACAGACTGAAACTATAAGGGTTCCTTGTTGACTACGGAACCCTAAAAATGTGTTTTGGTACATTTTCTACTTATAATTATTTAAGTAACTAAAATTAGAAAATTATGAGCAAATCAGAAGAACAATAATTTGTGGTGGACCTTATGCTCAGTATCTAGTAATAACTTTTTTTATTTAATTTTATTTGTTTACGGTACTTACAGGTAGAGACTTACAGAAGAGTAAAACTTACAGGTAGAGTCCATGAAAGTATTGATCTACATAAAAATTAAAAGTTTTAACAGTTGGCAAAGCAAAGACAAATAATATGTAAAAAACATATTGCTCCTCTTATATATTTTGTGAACCTTGTATCTGAAAATTCCAATTTTTTTAATAGTAGCGTTAACTGTCGTAATATTTTTGCGCCATTAACTAATAAGAGCTAACTAAAACGACTGGGGCTCACCCTAACTTGAACCATTGTTAAGCTAACTGTTTGACTTTCGACGTCACATTACAATAATTATAATAATAATAATAGCAATATTATAATAGTAAACCTCTCCCCAATTATTATAAATCGTGTACTATTATCATTTAAATCTCCATTTTACAAGACCAATTTGACTGTTTGACAAATTTTAGATAGAATTTAGGTAATTCGCTAAAGAAAAACTCGTCCTATAATGATATGATTTTATTTTTTACTACTTTAATGGCTACAAAGATAGATACGAGCTTTTAAATCGTAATTTGTTTTGCTAGATGTTGTCAGGGACTTGTTCAATATTTAAAATATCTTCATAATATATTATATCTAAATTTTAAGTGTAACAGATATAAAATAGATAAGAAGACTTTTGCGAACAAAGAGTAATTACGAAAGTATAGACTACTGAATCTTAAAATGAACGTCAAAGAACCATGTTCGAAAGATAAAAATTTTCAAGATAAGAAATCTAACAAGTCGAGAAGTCAACCGACTCGTATACAACAATAGAAGCAATAACAATAAACATTGCATTTAAACCGACAATTATTGCAGTAAATATGGCATACATTACAATTCACAATAAGTATCACACATTACTTCCGCTCCGTTTCCTCATCTCAACAGTCTCAACAGTCGTCTCGGTGTTGTCGACAACAAAACTGTTGTAATTAATGACAACAACAACGGACCGGATGGGACGGCCGGACGCGGGACAATGGGACAAGATGTGGCCGCTGGCCGGTGGGCCGAGTTGTAGCGGGGTGAAATACCATGGATCTTCAAACGTAACGCTAAAACTCTTAAACGACTAAACGGATTGGGCTGATTTTAGTCTTAAAATATACGTAGAAGTGAACAAGAAAGGTTTTAAAGTGACACGAAGTTCACCGGGACAGCTAGTAGATTGTATAATTATCAATTAAATATATTCTCTACGTTATTATAATACATAATAATATTATATTGTTTAGTTTTAGACATAATTGAGTTCATAATCAACAAACTATTATACTCTACGTTAATAAACCTCAACATAAATACCAATTTTTCTCACTTTGACAAGAACGAAGAGCGAACAATTCTTCAAAAGATACGGCACATACCTACATATAAAAGCCATATTATTATGTTCATTAAGATTTAGCTTAAGCCTTAAGTGAATAAAAAAATTCGTCTGATGCATTACATTACATTTCTTGACATCAACATGATTAAATACTTTGGTTTTATCTTCACGAATCTATACCGTACCTACCTTACTCTTTTATGTAGGGAAGCTGTAACTTTTTCATAAAATAAGCAACAAAAATACATTCTAAATTTTAAATAGGAGCGATTGGCGATAAGCGAAGCGGACGGCCCGCTGTCACTCCGACCACACATGCTCGCTCATTCATCCGCCGTCAATTAGGGCTTCACCTTTACACCAATACCAAATCCCCTTTATGATCATATACACACGGCCTTACAATACACACTCCGGTAAAATATCAACTTTATTTATGTAGCAGTAAGTGCTACAATCGCTCGGCAGGGTGTTACTTTTTTTAATTTCAAATATAATAGGCACCGTATAATGAGATTAAGGGATCGGCCACTAAATTAATTAATTTTTATATTCGTAATGCCTTAATAAATATTCCGTATGAATATAATAATTGCTTTGGTTTTTAGCTGCCATTAAATCAACCTTCAAGACTACTGCTACGAAAATACTTATGTTGAGTTGGTGTTGTCAAGACTGATTTATTGTTAGTTCCTACTACATACTTTGTATGCTGAAAATTCATTAAAATAACTTTAAAGTAAGTAGTAGCGAAATTCATATCAAATGAGAATTATTAAAAACACTGTTCGTATAACTTAAAACTAAGTTTAAATAAATAATATGACCCAGTCAACTGTCAACTAAAAATACATTTCATAAAGTAGAAGAATTCTACATCTTTAACAAATTAATCCAAATGCCATTTCAAAATCCGATGCGTCACAAAGTAACACTATCAAACGGCAGAGCAGTATAATTATTATAGAGTATGGAGTATGGACACACAAAAAATTGACTCTAAATGCGAGGAATGGACTGCCGGTAGAAGCGTTACGCTAGAGCGAGACAGAATATAACGGCGTGTGCTGATTGGTCGTCTTGCGGGGATGCCCCGCCCCCCCGCGCGCGGCGCTCCACGTGTTTTTGTTGCGTCAGACGCGAACGAGCACCCGGCGCGAACGGACGTGACTAGCCGATAGAAAACTTCGCAACTTACGTATGCAATTTGTGTTGCACATGATCTGCATATTACACAGCTGTACAGCTGCTGGAAGAGATGCACATTTTTATAATTGCAGCATTATCTTTCAATTGCATGTGGGTACTTCTGACAGCGAAAGATGAGTAGGTAATGAAAACATCAAAATGTATGGGATTCGAAATGATGCGCCACTAAGCGAAATGGCACTTACGATGCTCAATTCTTTTTCTACTGTAGCTTGAAATTTTTTAGAGTTCGTTTTCTAGTATCAGAGACGTAGCTTATAATGTATTTAATGTATCAACTACACGGTGCCCCAGATACCATGTTAGAGCTAGTATTTGTTAAGAAGTCCAATCTCTCAACCGTAACTATAAAAAGTAGAGTTATATGGACTCTCCTTATACCGCTTACTGCTTGAGCTTACACGATTCTTATCAGATAGATATCTAAGACTAAAATATCATTTTAATTTACATCATTCTTTTATTGAATTAAGTTACGTATTTGAAAATGAAAAACTTTTGCGTTATTTTTTGCCAATCGCTGACCCCAAATTGCATTATATTAAATTTAATGCTCTAAGATTAAACCATATCATAGATTTAATATACCAAATGTAAGTAACTTTTAATCAAAACAAAATGATGCTCTTAGCGGATCACTATAAAGGGTCACTTAATTTGATTAGAGTCTGTTTGATAATATTTAACATTGTTAAATGGTGCGTAATATTAAATAACCACGTCACGCTGAGGAGAGCCCCCCGTGGGGAACTGGGGAGTGAGGAAAAACGGGGAGTTTGAGTAAGGGTAACACCGAGACGCGAAACGGTGCTGTATACTTCAGTAGCGTTAAGGCAAAATTAGATATTTGATAGTTTGGATAGCGAAGTTAAAGACCAAAAATTGAATTAAAAAAATCTTTTTTTTTTTACATATATTTTGTTATTTATTATAATTTATCGAAAGTGTTATAAAGAATCCCGTACATTGTTTATCTCTAACTTGACTGCAGTCGCAATATCGAATACAATTTTTTTATAGGTACTCTATTTTTTAAATGCATTAAAATTATTGTATTTGCACTTCTAAACAAGAATAAAAATCGATAAAGATAAAGAAATATGAACTTGCAATAAGACATGTCTTCTGTATTCAATAAAGTTCAATTTTGACTGTCTTCAAAAGCGCAGCGCCTCGTCTCGTCTCGGTAAAGTCCCTAGGGGAATCCCCGGACAATCAGAGCGGTCATTAGATTTAGTTTATTTAATACGAGACACGGGTAGGGGATTGTTGATTTATTCTGACATAATTGGGTTACTGTCCCTTAAACTGTGATTAAAATTGTGTATCTACTTTAATAACTTTAAAATCTTTGAGATTAAATTTTTGATTGACTATCCATACTACTATTTTAAATACGAAAGTGTGTCTGTTTGTTTGTCTATCTGTCTGTTATCTCTTTACGCCGCTGAGTTGATTTTGCTATAGAACTTTGAGCCCCGGGAAAGGACATAGGTTACTTTACATCCCGTAAAAATGTACCGTTCCTGCGCAATAAACGAATTTTGGAGCATCGGAGCTACAAGCGTCATCTAGTTGTATGTATTTTGATAAAATAGATCTAGACCAAATGTTAAAGTAACAGATTTGGGATACGGAATAATTATAGTTCAAACATCTAGGCTCCAAAAATAAACCTAATGTACTGGCCTGTTTTTAAATGGTAAGCCACTGGTAAGACAATGACGTATTATAATGACAATATGTCAACAAAGTTATTTAAAACATAATAATATAATAATATTATTACATGGTGTAATAAAACTAATTGATAATACCTACTTTAGGGTGTGTATGTGTTCCTCGTAGAGAGTTCACTGTGAAAGTAGCAGTGCTGAAAGACCATTTTTTTATGATTTGTATGGGCAAGCGCCCCATCTTCACTAGTTTCCCCACACAAAAGTGAAAAAATGCTCTTTCAACGCTGCTACTTTTACAGTGAACTCTATACATGGGACTCATACACATCTTAAAGTATTATCACTTAATTTTGTGACATCCTATATACGTCATTGCACTGCACTGGTGTATATTTCAGCACGAATGAACACTATGACGTCATGAGGACTGGCTACACTGGGTTATAATCGGAACACACCTTATGATTCTTACTGAAACTAAAACTATAATAAAAGAATGTACTTATATCCAATAAAAAGTTGAACCACTTTTTCTTTTAAATCAAAACAGCACGTTGTTTTAATAAGGCTAAACAAATTATTGATGGATATTATATTTTCTTTTCCCCTCGTACCTGCAAACACCCCCCTACCTCCCAAAGTAAGGTGTAAGGTGTTAACCCCTGGTAAGGTAGCAAAATGAAAACAATAAATAGCACCGTATTGGCGAATTAAAAAACTTTCAGCGTTACAACTCAGTAGATTAATATCGAAATTTGTTCAGCCGATTTAACGAGGTGTTTCAACTTTTTTATTTATATTTTCTTATTAATACGAGAGCTAGGGATTGGATATTGTTGATTTAGTTTATGAGTGAAGTTGTTGTCGGACTAATTTCAAAAATTGATATTATAATTTATAAAAATCGATTAGATATAATTTTATTTCCTGTATGTAAAGTTACTTGTTATACGTCATTATATTAATATGGTCACTGTTAAGCATTTATATATTAACCCACAAAAAATATGTTAAGTTAGGAATGCAGTCTAGTTCTAAATGATCTAAGGAATATGACTGCATTCATAACTCAATACGTAATTTTTGTGGGATGATAATATTATACTTATCACAAATGTTTAGCATCATCCATGTACTTACTGTTCCACCATAAAAGCTTATATAACCGAATATATTTTTTTGTAATTTGTATGGGCAAACGCCTCAGTGTCATTAAATTTCCCACCCCCCAAAAGCATTTTGCTACTTCAGCGTTACTATTTTGACTTTATTTGGACTCTATTATGGGACACATAGTATAATTATCACTTTGTTTACTGCCTGTATATCTAGAAAGCCGGAACAAAGTTTCAGAGATCTCAATCTAAGTTCCTCCAAGACGTAATCTGGAGTCCAGTAATTAGCGCCAGCAACTCGACAGCACCGCGGCTGGCCCGCTGTCCCGCGGTCCGCTAATGACTGCTAACGAGCTTAAGATAGGTGTTTAACGACGCAGCTGCCGCCCAAACATTATGTCGTACTATAAACTGCTGAGGACTGATTCAACGTCAAAAACAATATCAGTTCATCGTAATGTCTAAACTACCGATTAGATCGAAATAATCGCATCTGTAGTCCAGTGGTTAAGAGCACTTGACTCGGTCGTTGGCTCGATTCCTGCGTTGGACACGTTTCAGCACTTTTTCAGTGCTGCTACTTTCACAGTGAACTCTATAATATAAAAGACACGTCATATACTATACCTAAAGTATTATGACTTAGTTTTGTTACACCTTTTAGACTATTAATTTGTTGTTGCCTAGTTCGAACAGGAAACAAAGTTGCTTAAAGTAATAAAATCTTCCTTAGGCAGAGGTTACACGATCATTTTTTCATCAATCTGATCCATCAATCTGATTGACGGAATACTGAGGGTTTTAAAAAGTTCATATTAAAAAAATTATCAATCTATAAATTTACCTACTGGGGTTAGACGATCAGTATTTCATCAATCTGATCAGGATTGATGGATCAGATTGATGAAATACTGATCGTGTAACCTCTGCCTTAGTGTCGACTGATGTCTCCACATAAGAGACGTGTAACAACTTACAGTGATAGCTAATTGATGAAATATGGCCCCGCAACACTAAGTTATGGTGACCGCAGACTAATCAGGATATATATCGGACGCGCTAAAAACGCACTTAGCTGCGGTTGGGGGGTGTTGGAGGTGTTGGGGGGTGCCGGGGGGTGTTGAGCGATGGAGCAGCGAGCGGCGCCGCGCCGACGGAAAGCGTCGTAAATTGAAATTTGGTCAAAAAGATTCAAAGCTTTTTGTTTCGTGTGAAGAGTTTGTGTTGGGTAGATGTGGCGGTGTTATTTAGAAGGGTGGACGTGAATCCATACTTACTTCCATACTATAATATATCATGTATAATATAACATGCGAAAGTGTATGTTCGTGACCTCTTCACGCCCAAACCGCTGAACCGATTTTGCTGAAATTTGGTATGGACATTGGACATACTTTGAGTCCCGGTAAAGGACATAGGATTTTTGGTGCAACAGAGTTGCGGGCGTCATCTAGTTTTCGGGAAGGCTACAATTATTGCTTTGAAATCACGGTGCTGACAAATGACAATTCCAAAATAATATATGTAGTTAACGTTCACCCTAGGCAAGTTATCTGTCATCTTTGATCTTTCTATTTTACTCGCTTCTCGTCGTGACTTCTAGACTCGAAAATGCAATAATATTGTACAGGTGCGAACATGTCCAATGATATTTTTAAAATATCGAGTACTTGATGTTACCCGCAAATTCATCGCTTCGATATATTATTTTTATCGCTCAGTAATTTTATTTTGCCACCATGAAAACTTTAATATTATCGTGTGTCCTCGGTTCAGCTGTTTATGCTAATAAAAGACAAACAAACGCATTTGAAATTACGACTCTTGCCGTGTCTACGGTCTGCTACGCTCTATGCGATTGGCTCTTACCATCTCCGTTACAATATTGCTAATCGCTTTACCCTTACACCAGCTACCGGCCTCACCCACACTTTGTCAAGCAGTTCAGTGTGTTAAGTAACGAATTTTCATTTGAAATTAATTGCTGAAATACTGATATGGTTTTGAATTCTTATGTTATTTTATTTTGAAGCTTCCTATGCGAATTGTGGCGATGCGTTTTGGCTTTAATTATAACTTGACATCTATAGGTATTTAGAATATTTATAAGTGACGTTGCAATTGGTAGAATTATATTATTACTAGATGACGCCTGCAACTCCGTTGCGCCAAAATTAGCTTATCGCACAATACATTTTATCCTTTCCCGGAACTCAAAGTCCTCTACTACTGTGCTAAATTTCAACTTTCGCATTTATAATATTAGTATGGATTCTATCTATCGAACCGAAAAATTATCACTAATTTAAAAGTAAGTACTAAATAATAAAAATAGAATAAAAAACTAGATTGACAATAATGAATGTTAGCCTACGATAGACATTTTGGATGGTGCACTAGCACATAATATTTCCAGTGATCAGCGCTGGAATACAATACTGGCTATACCTGTTACAAATATGAAAGAGCATTATTATTGTTTACAATGTACACATTTTTTAAATGATGACGTCTGTGGCTCAATTGGTTGAATGTGTGTCAGGCTGGCAGCTCAAGCCGGGGGTCGCGGGTTCGAATCCCGCCGTGGGAACAAAAAGTTTTCAATGTTCCTGGGTCTGGATGTGTATTAAATATGTGTATGATACAATAAAAATCTTAAATTTAAGTATATGAAAGTATGTATTAATATAAGAGCCTAGCACCATTATCAGTATTACATTAATTTATTCAAAACTAACCCTTTAATTTCAAGAAAGGCGCTTAAACAAATTAGCACACAACTAAAGACATAAAAATTTACAACGCAAAAACAACTGGCGAATAACAAAATTGAAAATTATGATGTTATTAGATTAAAAGAAAAATTCCAATTAGCATTAGTACTCGAGCGATATATCATCGACGTAAAAACACCTAAAATGGCTGTCGACTAAGTTCCGATTCTTCATTTCCAATCTCCTGTATTTATTGGAAACTGGAATTAATCTTTAATTCCCCCCTCCTTCGACAATTTAAAATTTCTTTTTCAGCCATTTTAGACTTTATCGCGATAGAATAAAGGATACTTTGGATTATCCGTAATGGTCTGTAAGTAGTAAAAGTGGGATATATTTATGAGCTCGGAGGAAATTCTTTCTGAATGTTTG
Source organism: Plebejus argus (assembly GCA_905404155.3). NCBI lineage: Eukaryota > Metazoa > Arthropoda > Insecta > Lepidoptera > Lycaenidae > Plebejus > Plebejus argus. The sequence continues at coordinate 25,464,971 of FR989926.1, forward strand.
CATTTATGAAAATATGCTTGAATGAAGGGGCCGGCTCCTGGACTATGATACGGGGTGTTCTGTCTTGTGTGACTATTATGCTATTTGTTTGTGGAGATTGTTTGATATTCTAAACTGGTTAAATTATTTACTTAAAATATTCTGTCGATTATCTCTCATTGAATTCTCTCTCTCTCTCTCTCTCTTAGTTACTAATGTAGTATCTATGTAGTTTATATACGAGCTGTAAGGTGTAGTGATAACACTGATGAACTTGAGTTAGAATATATTTTCAACTGTTGCATATTATTATCCTTGAATTTTGGAACTTTTTTAAAGAAAACTTTTAAAGAAAGGAAAAGGAAAACTGGCCATTTAGCCAAAACATTTTCGTTATCGCTTCGTTTAGAATCGCCAACCAAAATGTATGGAATTGACATCAGCGATCGTTAACATGACGTTGACGTTCGACACGTCCTATGTCAATTTCATATATTTTAATCGGCGATTCTATAAATAAGCAATAAAGAAAAGATCTTGGTGAACCCCCCAGGGGGGTTTCTATTTTGTACCATAATATCATGGTACTGAAACAATATTCACACCAAGTTTTATCTTATTGTTTTAACGTTTTAACTGTGAAGAGGTAACAGACAAATGCTTAATATTAGTGTTATGTCTCGGGACACGACATTGAAAAACGGAAGTCGAGCGTTAACTGGTTTATTGTAACACTATCGATGCGCCATACAAAACAATTAGCATACATAAACATTAATGGGACAAACGAAAGTAAACAGAAACTCTCGAGCATCCTGTATATCGAACAATCGTTTCCGATCAGATGTAATTTATACGGGATCAAACGGGGGCTAATAACGCACCGCCGGCCCCCGTGGCCCCCGTTGGCCCCCGCGGCCCCCACTGGGCCCCAGCTCATTACAGTAATCGCTGCACTTGTCGCCGATTGACTCCTGTACTATGTTGTAAGTATTGGTGGTTGGTGATCCTGGACTAAGCGCCGTCATTATGCGTCATATTATGCATATTTTATTGTGATGCTTTTTCATTTTTGGTCCATACTGTGATATTTTAAGCGCACTTTTTAATTTTTTTCATGCCAAAACCATTAAATAGATTTTTGACAACTCCGTCGTCCTTCAGTTTCGTATACAGTATACGAAAATTTCAGCGAAAACTGTTCTGCGGTTTGGGCATGAAGAGGTAACAGGCAGACACACATTCGCATTTATAATGTTAGTACCTATTGATATTATTAACACAGGTAGTGCTGCAGGCAAAATCTACTCAATTCATAAATTACGACAACGTCGAAATGAAAATTAATCAAAATGAGCGCAGCCACTCGCAGCCGTATCAAAATCGTAAATTCCCAAATCATTCAACGTCTGATTGTATTAAGGCATATTTTTTCTATTGGTAAGTACAAGCAATCTTTATTAATGTACGTTCAACGAAAAAGAAACTGGAGACTTACAGTCTCCAGTTTAAGGTTCAAAACAGTATTTTTCGTGAATTTAATGGTACGCGCAAATTACAGTCAAAATGAAAATTATGTATTTTTTTTATAATAATAGCAAACTAAAAAAAATCGTGGTTGCCGCAAAGAAAGATCGGTCAGGCCGAAGCCCCATTATTGATTTCACCTGTCGTATATATTCAAGTATCGAAGCACTTAGAAAATTTCGATAGCAGGATGCAGGAATGTGGCACTAATTGTGGGTACCACCACAGCCTAATGCAGTTTTTTAAACAATTCAATAAGTGTTATGCTTAATCTACGCTAACGGGAAAGCTAAAATAAGCACAAGTGCCAAAAATTATCAATTAATCTATACCTTTTTTTTTTTCCCCGGAGAGGGAAATGCATTACGCATACCACCCAGGTGCAGGGGGCGACCCGAGCGGTGATGTGGGACTCCCGTGGCTAATGAGACCACGGTATACCCACTAAAACCCCCCCCCATCTTCCGCCACGCCGCCTTTTGACGGGGCCACGGGAACGATACACACATCCGCGACCCCGCCAGCGGTCCGAAGACTCCACGATGGGCGCACAACACGTGCGCCCTCCTCCTCGGCCCCCACCAATATTATTAGTATTATTTTTGTATATTTATGCTGATTAAAGCTGTTAATTTTTAAACCGTTATGCACAGTCAACATAATACAGAGAAAAAATCACATTTCCATAAAATCCGGCTCGAAGGACCACCACGTCTGCAGTGTGCGCTCGTAGTCGTCATAAGGTTCGATTCCGTTATTTTAATAAGGGGATGATTTACGCGCGAGTCTCGAGCATGCGGCGGGCGAGGGCGGGGGCGAGCGCCGCCTAATTACAGGAAAAATCTGCCCAAGCACAGTCATTGTACACAATCACGCATCACCTGACACTCATGGCATGAGCCGAGATTAGGAGTGGGGTTAGAGAGAAACGTTTTGGTACAATAATGTGTTTTGGGCGAAAATTAGACACTATATTCATACAGTGTGACACAATATTTAGTTGTATGCAATCATTTATACAATAACTAGATGACGCACGTTTATCGACCAAAAACCTAAGTAGTAAGTATCCTATGTCCTTTGCAGAGATTCAAGGTATTTCCATACCAAATTTCAGCAAAATCGGATCAGCGGTTTAGGCATGCAGAGGTCACGATTTAGTTCATAAATCACAAGTGAAGACCAGGATTAGGCAAACGTAGAGTAGGACCTTAGTAGGATCCTGCAATTTGACGGACTGACGAAGGTGGACTGAAGATAGGGATGGTTGTCGCTCGTTGGGTAGGCCTACGTTAGCAGTAGGCGGCGGTCTCTTTCTGTGAAACCGTCCTTTCACAGAAAGAGGCCGCGGAGCGGAACAGAGAGGATGATCCATCCTCCGTTCCACTCCGCCGGCGTAGGACGGGAGTGCGAAGGCGTCGCTATGCGAACCTCCAATAACTTCCGTCCCACGGGGCTCCGGGTCAGGATGGGAACCTGCCCGGCTTAGCTAGTCCCGGCGCCGAGGGGAACGCTTTAGTTTGCCTAAGCGTTCCCTAACTTGGTGGAAGTCCGGTCCCTTGTGAGGTAGACCGGCCGGTCGTGGAGGGAGTCCTGTGTTAGACAGATCCAGGATATCCCTTCGTATACGGCTGAAGGCAAACCGCAGGTGGTTTTAGTGGGTAAACCGATCGGGAGTCCCACATACCCCCGGGGTGCTTCAGCTTAACTGAGGCACATCCCCAACCCGGGGCACCCATAAAGGGTTTCCCCTGCGCATCAAAAAAAAAAAAAAAAAGGCCTACGTTAGCAGTAGACAGCGAAAGGCTGATGATAATTTTTTTCACGCTTAAACTGATGATCTAAAAAAATATAACACACGTTTTGGAAGTCGGTTAAAAAGATAGTAGGACTCACTAGGTTAACTAAATGGTGGGACCTAATACTTCTGGAATTTCGTGGTCTATGAATCGTGGTCGTAAATGTCTAATCCTATATGACTTTAAATGTTTATTTTAAGAAGATTATCTTATAATGTAAAACAAATACTTGAAGATCCAAGACTGTTTGATTATGTAATAGATCCAAGGTCCTTTGTGAAACAAAAGAAAACAAAATAAATCCCCATTCTCTGTATTATGATAAGTAAAACCTTTATAAGCTCATGCGATGTTATTACAAGCCGTACCTTTGATTTGGAGATGCCATAACAATACGAGCACCTGAAGCGATTCTAAATAAAAACATTACGAATCGTTTGTTCTAGAATATTCCCCAGTACAGTTATCGTGGTTCACTCAAATATGAACCTTAAGGCATTGAGATAAGGCGGATGAAAGGGTATGATAATATGTATGTGTGTAAGTGCTCGCGTATGCAACATTAAGGTGAGCGAATTTAAATATGGCAACATCGGTTGCGGCTATGAATATAATATCGATAGCTCACGATTTATTTCAGGATTATTGTTTTCTGTACCACAATAACGATGTAAGGTTATTATGACTTATGATTACGCTACAAACTTAAATAGGTAACTTGTTTATCGTAATAAAATTGTATCAAATATACATTTAAATAAAAAAGTTCACCATATAATTGCCAGTTCTTGAAATATTTATATAACTCCCGCAACTGTTGTGTAAAAAATATTTTATTATGTTGCCCGAGAACCGTACATTTTTCCTAGATAAAAGATATCCTATACTTATCCTTTTCCGGGTCTCAAACTATCTCCATACCAGGTTTCAATAAAATCAGTTCAGTGCGTTGAGCGTGAAGAGGTAAGAGGCAGATACACATTTTAACTAGCCTTTCTTAATTCACAGCTCAAAGGCATGGTGGTAGACATGGTAGAAATACAATATAACATAATATATAATCGTAGTATATAACAATCGTACTCTATTATAATCATTTTAAGCTCAAAAATAATAATCATTTGACATGATTTTAGTCAACAACCGAAGCTTCTTACACTTTACAACATACCTATTACCTATACATTATATACGATACATAATACACATTGAACATAACCAATACAATATTAAGTGCACACAAATATGTTTTGGCTCGCGGTCGTATATTCAAATCCGGCCAATAAGCGTTTACGACGACCATAAAACTACGCCACGAATATATCAGGACTTATGAGTGATGCCACGTAGAACATACATACTATGGAACGGATATTGTAATATCATACAAATTGATTTATAGAAATAAGAATAAGAATCATTTTATTAATTTTTAAGTGATAGAAAAACACCACAAATATAAAATTACAGAAATAAAACTAAGAAATAAACATAAAACACACTAAAACAAACAAAAAAGGCGTTATGAAAAAAAAGTACAAACATATTACGGCATGGCAGTGCATTGCCACAAAAAAGGGACTCAAGTTTTGACAGCAACAGACGCCACTGTTTCTGGTCTTCTGTGACCATCTGTCCCTATAGGTATTGCCCTACAGGCACATAAAGAGGATATAAACGACATAACAGGCAGACGTACTTATTTTTTTTGGCAGGACGATTACTTATCTTAGCAGATATTTTGCAGACAGCAGCCGGCCTAATGCCTGTTTTCACCAACTGCCTCCTGGCAGGTGTTCCATAGCGGTTTTTTATCTACAAAACAAATACCTACGTTTATAAAAAAAACATGATTCACGAAAGAAACGCTCTAAAGACATAGGTTACACATGAAAAAATTGTGAAATATTGAAGGAAATGTAACCTTAATGGCGGGTAAGGAACACCTTAGCTTTAGAAGAAGGCTGTTACGTATCTCGAAAAATATTATATCTTGTATACCTTCTGAGAATCTTATAATCTCAAGTAGGTAACTAAAATCCATCTCTTTTGACTTTTAAAGAAGCTTAGACAATATAGTATCTACGCCGTAGCAGGCGCCGTAGCTCGTAGCACTACGGTCTACGTCCCGTAGCACGTCTACGTGACCATGCTACGGGACGTAGCACCGTAGCGACTACGATGCTACGCCTCGTAGCAAACGAATAACTTTCATCATGATCACAGTATTCACACATAAACTAGTCATATTGCATTAGTCACTTTCGATAGCGAAGTAAGACATCAAAACTATAAAGGTGCCTATTCACAGTGGTCCATGCTGGCCCATTACAATCCATCGCCATTGTGTAGACGGGGTAATAGTGTATGATGGCGGACGATTGCCAGTGGATTGCCAGGCATTGAGCCATGCGCCATTGTTATTCTTTTTAATACCAAGTTATCGTGTTCTACAGCCCACGATAGCCTACAGTGGGCAATTGTGCCATAACGCCGAGTTTTTCACGTTTTTTTGACAAGAGTTTATCTATTCAAGGCACTTCAACGTCGTTGTCGATTGGTTAATGTTTTAATGAAAGTTAATTGAAAACGCTACTAAAAGTATAAACTTTTGTCAGAAAACCTCAGTAGTCGGCAACCAGGCGTAAGTGTTATGTCAGATTCCATACATTTTCAAAACAAGTTGGTTCTAACTTGTGACACATCCAGTGGCATATATCCGTGTCAAGGAGTTATAATATCAGCAGTAGTAACGGCTATATCGTAACCCGGGGCTAATTCCACACCTGTATCGGCGCCCCCGCGCCCCTCGTGCGAACCCGCCCCTGACTTTACGACCTCCGACCCGCAGATTAAGCGTTGTGGCCGCACACAAAAATATAACAGATTTGATGTGTGTAAAGGTAAACTGAGTATATACTATATAGCTCAAACCTATGAATAGATTTCGCAATTGCAAAGACAAAAGTACTTACTTTGTTATCCATACTAGTCCAAACTAATGCGAAAGTGTGTCTGTCTGTTACCTCTTCACGATTAAACCACTGAACCGACTTTGATGAAATGTGGTATGGAGTTCCGGGAAAGGACATAGGATTCCGTACTAACACACCTCAACTTAAGTACGTAATAATTAATTGTTATTTTATGCGTACTTAAGTTGACTTAATTCACTTAAGTCTGTAAGCGCGACTCGCGAGGCCGTGAGTGGGTGTTATAATGACAGTTTAAGTTAACTAATAAATCACAACTAACTAAAGTTATTCGCGAGGCCTCCTGTCTTGGAATTAATTATGTTGGTTGTTACTAATACGATGTAAGCCTCCGTAGCTCATAACCCAAGAGACAGCCAGACTTTTGTCTTGTATAAGACTTAAGAGCTGCAAGTTTATCTATATAATATGACCCCTACGGAAGTCATAATCACCAGCAACTTTAGAGTTTCAGTCGCATTTACTTTAGGAGATATCTAGTCTTGAAGGTCTTACTGAGCTTCGTTAAAGTGTAAAGCTCATTTTTATCTTATTTTCTTTGGGATATTCAATCGGGGTCTACTGCCGGGCACTTATAATATAACATTAAACTTTTAAGTATAATTTAAAACGGTTGTAGTATCTACTATAATATTATAATTTATCGTGATTAGATTAAAAAGCTGCGAGGGCTTAACTGAACTATATTACAATCCTGAATTAATGTTTAATTTTCCCGAAGTAAAACCACAAATCACAATGTATACAGTATGGCGTACGGACACATGAACGTGATTTTAGATAATAACATAGGGCCTGTCTCATCACTTTCTGATAAAGTGCCGGATAGGCTATCCACAACTTATTTGACAGATATATTCCGACTGTCAAATTAAGTTATGGATAGACTATCTGGCACTTATCAGGAAGTGATGAAAGCCCTTAGCCCATCAACTCCCAAGCGGCACCCGGGTGCTGCATAATAATTGAAAAGCTATTGTTTCTGCGATTCCCACGATCAAGGTATTAGAATACCAAAATAAGTGTTGCTAGATTTGCGTGTCTTGTCCTTTAGGATTTTTATATTGTGGCAACACAATCTGCCTGAGTTCTATTTTCAGGACGCATCTAAATGACTCTACTGTATTATTTGTACTGTGGTAACACAATTACACAGTAATCATTGTTTGCAAACATGTAAGTAACCCTTTATGAGCGACGCACGCGCCGCACGGCTGTCCACCCGCCCGCGCCAAGACAGCAATAACAGTTTGTATCGACACGTGCCCGACACGCGTCAACACGCGGCGACACGCGGTAACACGCCACGCAATATTGCAACACGTATTAATGCCTCGTTATCGCGTTAGATAGCGTGTTATTAATAACTACAGTTTGAATTGGATTTGGATGTGTTAGAGATGGTCGATGAACCAATATTTACCCTTTGCCCCTTTTTTAAAGGGTGCACTAAGGGTCCACATTTTAATAGCCTCTAGGTGGCAGTTCAGACCTTCAATCAGGGTCAATTCAGACCGCAACTCGACGCGTAGATGCATTTCTAGTACTGACAATTTTGAGAGGTCATATAATTGACAGACTTACATGACCTCTCATGCAATTAAAAAACGTCTGCCATACAAATTTAAAAATGCATAGCTACGCGTCGCGACTCGCGTTGCGGTCTGAATTGACCAATATGCAAAGCGCCGTCACTCATGGACTCGTGTTTTCAAAAACTGTCGATAAGAATTTTCCGACTCTCCTATCCCCAGGTGGTTCACAAAAGAAAATTTCATAGGATGATCTTGATTGGTCCGATTTTGTCAAGTCAATTTTAATCCTGATCTCATGCTGCGGTGCAATGAAAAATGGTCGTACTCAGAGATAATATTAATGAATGCTTATCTAACTTAAATTTAAACGGATTTTAATGTAAAATCCATAATATATTATCTGTCAGTATCTTTATTAAATGTAACTAGAGTAAGAGCCAGACACCCTTATACTTCTTTGTGGCGGTCTGGCAGTGGGAAGCAACTGTCAAAATGACTGGCAATGGAAGACGAGATTTTTATAGTTGCCCGAAAAATAAAAGATAAAAAATCAGCCAAGTGCGAGTCGTACTCGCGCACGAAGGGTTCCGTACCAATTACATAATGGTAATTGGTACAAAAATAGTAAAAAATTGTGTTTTTTGTATGGGAGCCCCCCTTAATTATTTATTTTATTTAAATTTTATTATTAATTATTAAAGTATAAACACAGTTGAGTATTTTGTGTACATTTCAAGTGTCTACCTCTTGTCATCATTGATACCGAGCAAGAAAGGTTTAAAAAATCACGTTTATTGTATAAAATAAATTAAATATTTAAGGGGGGCTCCCCCTTAAATATTTAATTTATTTTATTTTTAGTATTTGTTGTTATAGCGGCAACAGAAATACATAATCTGTGAAAATTTCAACTCTCTAGCTATTACCATTCTTGAGTTACAATCTGGAGACAGACGGACAGACGGACAGACGGACAGACATCAAAGTCTCAGTAATAGGGTCCCGTTTTTACCCTTTGGGTACGGAACCCTAAAAATTGAGATTTTTATCGAAGGTCAAGTAGACCTTATAAGAACTGGATACCTCCTAAAGTAACCATGACCAAAACTCCATAGTTTTTGATCATTCCTAGCCTGTCTAATTATGGGTCATAAACACCTAAGAAATTTCAACTTTTAAAAAATTACGAATATCTGGCTATCGCTGGGTCCGGGGCCATCATTAAAATATGTCTTTGATTGCCTTCAGTCTTCGTTTCTTTGATGGTCAAACTATTTTAAAATCTTTCACACACTTCAATATGAAATAAGTTTGACGATGCGACGCGGTTGCGGTACGTTGAAAGTTATTTTGCTTTAGTATAATAGTCCTTATGCAGTTTGAATAGAGGTGTAGTCGAGGTACAAAATGAGGTCGGATAGTCGCAACACGGTAGTTCCCAAACTCATGCTTTGCAATTCCGTTTTTGACCGACGATGAAAGAGTATTGTAGATATGACCGATATAAAACTACAGTATCCAGGGCCTTACTATGAGGTCTTGACGGTGGTACTTTGCGGTACATTTTTTATCACTTTACCGTTTGGTACAGACAATCATGGACAGTTCATGGCTTCCTTTTTTTTTTAAACGGGCTTTGGCCCACCACACATTCCCACCACTGTATCTCCTGTGTCGCCAGGATCGACAGCGGTATCCAACCACGAAAACCCTTTGATATGATCTCAGGGAGCCCTACATGCTAAGACTGTCTTGGGACCCGCAACGAAATTAATTAGAAGAAAATAGGAGGAGTAGGAAGATTCCAATTTCCCTCCCCATACAAAGCGGGAGACAGCACAAAGTGACAATGACCGAAAGTCAGAGCACCACGGATATAAGGCTAATAATTGTGACTCCTAAGCTGAAGCTAAGTTAATAATGGAGTTATTGTGTATGACTGTCGCCAATAATAATTGTAACAAAAACGCTTGAAGGCACAGAAGTAAGAATGGCTTCCTTATTTGTTTTTTTAGGTAAAGATAAATAATTTAAAAGTTAATGTTAAGAGACAAACATAATAAATGGAGCGCAGCCATCACTCACTGGTACCCGAGAGATGGTAAACGGAGTAGAGGTCGTCAACAAACCAGACGGGGAGATGATCTAGCACTAACAGCTGGACACCATTGGAGAAGAGTAGCACTAGCACAGTACTGAATGGAAAGGCTGGAGGAGGCCTATGCCGAGAGGCATATGAGCTTCAAGACATTTTATAGCTTCAAGTCAGAATAAAAAGGCTAGTATTATTTTTATTATTATAAATTTAAAAAAAAGTAATTAGAGTACGACCTCATAGGAGGGTATAAAAGCTACGAATTTATTATTCGTAGTATAAAAGTACCTATTTAGTTTTACCCGACTTTCAATAGCTTACAGTGCAAAATGTCTGTCGCCTAGGTCACTGTTCAGTAAGCTGTGTGTCACCCGTAGGTGATTGAGACAGCTGGTCCATTAATCTAGTATCAATATCTTTCTATCCAAAAAACAAGAATATCTTAAATTGAACTAGTAGTTTCTAAGACAAACAAACATACAATTAACAAACTCCTCAATGAGTGAAAATTTAGGGCCTGTTTCACCACTTCCTGATAAGTGCCGCATAAGCTATCCACCACTTAACTTGACAAATAAAGTATGGAGAATCTGTCAAAAAAGTTGTGGATAGCCTATCCGGCACTCTATCAGGAAGTGGTGAAACAAGCCCTTATAATAATAGCGCGATGCGATGTCATGTCCTCAGCATCTATACTGCCGGATTGATATTCAATTCGGAATGGATCGCCGCGGGACAGCGCGCGATTGAATTCTGAACCCCCTACACCTCTCACCCCCTTTACACCCCTACACCCCTATGGCCACGGTCACCATGATAGAGGCATGAACTTTATAATCATTTGAAGATTAATATCTAACTGGAAGAATGTTATATAATTACTGGTCAAAATTGTTGATAATGTACCATCGAAAAAATTAATTCCTAGGATGATGTCGGATCTACGTCATTTGGTCGGATTATCTCAATTCAATAATCTGTCGGCTGGGTTTGGCGTAACGCGACCAAATTACGTAGGTCCGCCATATGCCTATGAATCAACTTCTCTGATACTTCTTGCACGGCCATGTTGTAAAGTAACGTAGAGTCTACAGACTTGCCCATATAAATCACAAAAAAATGGTCTTTCAACGCTGTTACTTTCACAGTGAACTCTCTACAAGGTACACATACACACCCTAAACTCTAAAATAAAATCACTTAGTTTTGTTAGTTGTTACACCCTGTAGAGTGTAGGTAGAGTTCACTGTGAACGTAGCAGCGCTGAAAGAGTAACATTTTTAATGCTTGTATGGTCAAACACATGACGCTGGGGCGCTTATTATTCTTATTTATTTCACGCACTAAATAATCCTCGAGTGGCCATACGTAACACTATTGGGAGAGTCCGAACTTTGGTGATAAACGTCAAGCGTAGTCACCCTAGCCCGCCGTTTGCCTGCCCATAGACAAGTTTTATTGTTTTTATATTTATTTTGCCGCTGTTTTTGCCATTCCGCCCTACGTTTGGCGGCTTTTATGACTTAGCAAAGGGACTGGACAACACGGCTAACAGCTTGTAGATATAGCCGGGAAGTATTTTTGTGATTTTTATGATAGAAAACTGCCTACCGAGTTTTGAGTTATTTTCGTTTGAAACTGGAATTTGAAAAAATCTACCCAATGAAATTTTAAATTTAAATACTTAGGTATTGTTTACATTTTAGGGCTTTTTGCCTTAAAATGCTAATACTGAAGTAAGCTGTACTATATTATTAGATTTATTACTCTATATTCTACATAATATAACGATACCTACCTATTTCTTTAACTTTTAAGTTTTAAATTGTCACATAACACATCGCGGTAGGTATATCGTCGGTTCTTCATTCATTTCTTGTCTCTTTATAATAATGCCTACTAAGTATATAATTTTCTGTACCTGTTTAATATTTTTTACAAAAGAAATTATCAACAGATATAAAACTTAACATTAATCATTTTTGTAAATAATCATGATCTGATCAGACAAGGCATAACGAACGAAAATTACAAATATCCGAGCAATAAAATAAATCGAAATATCATACTGATTACATCCATAAAATTGTTTTTTCGACGGAAAATGGCCGCCCGTGTGTCCGCATCAAACTCCAAGTATCAGGTGAACTTGCGTCAGCGATTCACAAATACGACCCTAATTTTCCAGCGCAAACTCTATGGTCACCCCTTCCAAGCTATTCTCAACCTTACGGCCCGGTAATAAGGGCGGAGGGGGTGTATCCTCAAGTTTGCGGATGGACGATGGGGAGTTGCGATGTTATTGCGTATCAATTCAATATCATAACATGTTTGATCGCGTTATTTTTCACTTTTTACTACATTCTTGTGTTTCTATCGTTATGTTTTCCCTTTATTTTACTTTAGTTTGTAGAACTTACATCTAAAATATTGATAGAAATACTTTACTTAGGCCCACTTACGCCAATCTGGGTTAAAGTTAACTCTGAGTTAAACATCATGTCACATCTGTCACTCACCAAGTCAGTGATAGAGATGACATGATGTTTAACTCAAAGTTAACTTTAACCCAGATTGGCGCAAGTGGGCCTTAACATAATAATATTTCATTTGCGATTTAGAGTAGGTACTTAATAATCTAAAATATTAGGATAATAATTATTGCTAATGGGCGCTCCACATTCTCAAGAGACATTCACGCGAGAATCTCCGGAGATTCTCAGCGAGAACTATAGCGAGAACTTCTTTGGGTACACACTCTCACAAAGTTTCAAATAGTTCTCACTACAGTTCTCGCGCTCGATGACGATGGACGCAGAAGCCGCTGCGACAAGTTTATTGTTATGCACATTCGCATATTATAATTATGCGTATGCTAAAGACAAAAAAGTTACTAAAAAGAAGTAGCGAAAAATTCGTCATATTGACGCCACGCGGTACACAATATACAACCGTTCAAGTCCGCAGCTCGCGCGCTACTGAGAAACATGCGAGTGTGGAGTCAATACACGTTCTCGACTGTTCTCACGTCCTCGCGCTCCTTTGTCTCGCGTCAAAAAACCGACAAAAAGTGGAGAACAGCCGGAGAACAACGCGAGAACTTGAGAAGAATACGCGAATCGCTTCCACATTCACGTTTTTCGCATGTTTCTTGCGATCTCGCGAGATTCTCTTGAGAATGTGGAGCGCCCATAAGAATTATGATAATATTATGAATACCTATTACCTATACGTGATCGCAACCGATGACTATGATCATAATGCCCATTGCCCATCAATGATCAATCATAATAATTATTTTAATACTAATTATTATTCTATAATCTATACGATAATTATTAATTATTACTTAAAGAGTGAAGAGGCGCTAATCTCAGACATGAGACACTATACTGCTCTTTAGGATTCCGTACCCAAAGGGTAAAAACGGGACCCTATTACTAAGACTTCGATGTCTGTCCGTCTGTCCGTCTGTCTGTCTGTCTGTATGTCTTGAGGCTGTAACTCAAAAACCGCTATAGCTAGACTTTTGAAATTTTCACAGATTGTGTATTATATCTGTTGCCGCTTTAAGGGCCCGGGTTACCCTCGAAATTTTCATACATTCTTAATACCAAAATCATTTTCTCGTACGAAAATATTTAACATGTTTGAGTTATTTTTCAGCTTAAGATAGTAATTACCTAGGGTCCTGAACAAATTTTTTTTACAAAATATTTAAATACTAAAAAAAAAATTTTTGTGTTTAAATATTTTTTAGTAAATTTACTACTAAATATTTAAACACTAAAAAATAGACAAAAACACTAAAAAATATACAAATAAATAGTAAATTTACTACAAAATATTTAAATAATAAAAAATATTTTTTAAAGTTTAAATATTTTGTAGTAAATTTACTATTTATTTATATATTTTTTGTGTTTTTGTCTATTTTTTGGTGTTTAAATATTTAGTAGTAAATTTACTAAAAAGTATTTAAACACAAAATTTTTTTTTTAGTATTGAAATATTTTGTAAAAAAAATTTGTTCAGGACCCTAGGTAATTACTATCTTAAGCTGAAAAATAACTCAAACATGTTAAATATTTTCGTATGAGAAAACGATTTTGGTATTAAGAATGTATGAAAATTTCGAGGGTAACCCGGGCCCTTAAGGCGCTATATTGATAATAACGTCCTTTTTGAAGTAATACTATAATATAGGACCCTCAAAAATGTTAAAAATCTGGTAATGAGATATACATAATATTTAGGTTTGAGAAGAACCAGAAACACGATTAATGTATTTTGCCTCGATACATTTCTCGATCGAAATGACCTCTTAAAATTACGAAATTTGAAGATTATTTTTAAACGAGAATAGATGTATTGTAGGAAATTAGTCTAATTAATAGACACCTTTGCAACCCAAAATCGTATAGAAGCATTTTGCTTAAATGCTCCTAGTTATTGTTTAAATAAACAAAATTACGTTTTTTCGCATGTTTTCCGAGCGAGCCGATAGCTTCTGGCCGCAGCGTATTCACGACTTTATAGTCATACAAATTAAGTATAAAATTGCCCTTGCGGTAAAATTACTATCAATATAGCGCCTTAACAACAAAATAAATTAAATATTTAAGGGGGGCTTCCATACAACAAACTTGATTTTTTTGCTATTTTTTTCTCGATATCAATAACGGCATACAATAGGCACTTGAAATATTCAAGAAATACTCAATATTATTAGCACTTTAATAATTTATAATAAAATTTACATAAATAAAATAGTTAAGGGGGGCTCCCATACAAAAAACATAATTTTCAGTCTATTTTTGCTCTTTTAAGGTACGGAACCCTTCGTGCGCGAGTCCGACTCGCACTTGGCCGATTATTGTGTTACGTATAACTATCGTAGTATACAATTACTTAAGTATAAGTAATAAGTTATGAAGTAACTCAATTGGCTTCAATGACTTTAGGCTATAATTATAGTAAATAGTTTATAATATCGCGGCACAGAATAGAAATATTATAAGTCTATGGTTATAATAGTTTATAGTACCTACTCGCGGTACGAGTGGTGCGCCGCGCCGTACGAGTGGTACGACCTCAGAACAGGAAAATAAAGACCAATAATAATTTAAGCGAACAATCAGAATTCAGAGCAAAATGTAGAAAAAACATTGTCAAGTCTAATTGACTCTTGTTTTTAATAAGATCACTAATTATAATTTTATTCTTCAATTATGTAATACAGTACCATTTGCAAGTCGCAAGTAACGAGACGCCTAAAACACGAGCGGACAGTATGTTGCGGGCAGTTAGCGGTTTTTGCCGCCAAAACTTTCATCATTTACCTACTTTTTATAGCCAACAAGTTTAGGTATTGTTGCATCTATCAATTCCTGCTCAACTGATGCTAGGATAATATCTTTGATAATATTAAACGTTATTTATATACCTAGGTATAATATTACGTTAATATTATCTACCAGAATCTGATGGCAAAAAGTGAGAAGTTAAATTGACTAGCAATACCGGGGTATAGTTCGACAAGGCTCTACATGAATGATGAACGTGGCGAGAAAAGGAACTAAACGCTTCTATCCATTGAGGTAATAGGGACCGTGCAGAGCGACGACACTGCCACAAGTGGCGAATAGCCGAAACTTTTACGAAAATTTTACTGTCAAGCTCTAGTGAAGCTACGGAAAATTAGAAGATTTCTTAACAAATTCTGAGTATTTTCAAGAATTGAAATGTATTGTTGTTCTAATACATACAAGAAATATAAAGGCAAATCGAACGATGTAAAATTTTACTATTTTTCTGCCAAAATATTCACATGGCTTTGCTTATTGAAAAACGAAAGAAATGGATAAAAGGCAGTAAAAACATACGTAAGTATTTAAAAAATTCCATGAGTGTTATGTGTAGACTGGTAAAAACACTAAATTTTGTAGATTATAACCGTAAATTCATTTTTTATGAACAATATGAACATAACCTATAACCATTGCTTTCTTTCAGTAAACATCCAAACTGGCTTCCATCTTAATTGATATACATACATAGGCGCCGCTCATTTAATTGGCATAAAGTTGCATCAAAAGTAAGGATAATTTGGAGAAGTCCTGCCAGGAATTCAACACTGAGGATAGTATTGAACTTGAACCATCTTGTCAAAGTGTTGGTTCTCAAAAGGATGATTCTTCAAGTAAGAAAAAGATTAGTAGTGCAGTCTTTGTGTGTTATTTAAAGAATACATACCTAAATGGTGTTTACACTTATGAGATCCAGACTGAAATTAGTTAAAAATAGTGACAGACAAAAGTTGTGAAGATGGTATCGATCGAATCGCAGAAGGTTGAAATAAAAGCATTTATTTTAGTGAACTTGTTTTATTTTATTATTCCACAAGCATTTTCAGTAATTAATATAAGTATTTTTGCATAGCTTCATTATTTTATTGCAATATTTATCAAGTTTTTACTTTCTATCTGATGGATGCTATTAATTACTTTTTCAGATATTTTCTTAGTTAACTAGATAAGCTTTATACATTTTTATTCACTCTTCCATTCTTTGTTTACGGGTAGAAAGTAGAAACCCTTAATATTATATTTAATATTATAAAAATATACTTAATATTATAAATGCGAAAGTGTGTCTGTCTGTTAGCACTTCACGCCCAAACCGCTAAACCAATTTTGCTGAAATTTGGTATGGATTTACCTTGAGCCCCGGGAAAGGACATAGGATACTTTTTATCCCGGGAAAATGTACGGTTCTCGCGCGATAAATGATTTTTGGCGCAACGGAGTTGCGGGCGTCATTAGTCTTTAACTTTAATATTTCGATCGCGGATTCTTGGAAATCTGTCGTTGTTCTCGCGGCCGCATGTGGCCACTTGGGAGTGTAAGTATTATATCATTTTATAGTGTAAAACATAAAAAAACACTCATAAACTATCCAGGGTCAAGGAGAATGCGAAGTCAAAGTCACTCACAAGTTACGTCTTTTACTCGCATCGTGGCGCTGCTGTCGAATTACGACGCCCTCTATAGTTTCTGCACGGTCCCTTCTATCATACAAAAACGTCATTTTTTACATGTGTTTGACAGTTCTCCTCATTAATCTGTGGTTCTCCTTTACCAGCAGCGCTTTTTGACATCATTGACACCACAGATTAAGTATAATTGACACATTCATATAAAGCCTTGTCGGACTATAATTATTGGAATGAAACATTAAAAACGGTGTTGATTTTTCATAGGCATTGCACAGTATGTCTTGTGATTGATTTTCAAAAATATTTAAAAATTGAAACATCAATGTCAGTTGTCATTTTTAAATGACACCTGTCAAAGTGACAATCCGAATGCAGGTGACATTTTGGAAATTGGAATTTGGCATTTTTGGCCAGTTGTCAAGTGTGCGCGTGGTGTGTGACCGGCGATAATAATACTTATTTTTTATTATATATCAATTTATATTATCAAAATGAAGGACGACAAGAAAGTAGACCTTCAAGCCCTAAAAGACATTGCCAATAAACTGAGAATCGACAGTATTGTGGCTACCAATGCATCGAAATCCGGGTATGTGAAATAACCTCAAACATATTTACTCAATTTATGAAGGTCTAATGAAGGTTATTAGGGTCTCAGATTGGTTGGTTACAACTTATTTGGTATTATTATGCTATTGACTACTAATATTAGCTATTAATCGTTAAATATGAAAAGAATTTCCTTAAGTTTATGGTCTAGTAAGAATGCACGGCCGGGCTCCCGCTTTGGGTCATTTGGGGTCATTTAAATTTAAATTACAATTGGAACTATTTCCTTTCGTTTGTTACATTGTTTGCTGGCGCAACCGGTACAATGTTGCATCTTGTATGTGTGTAATTGCATTATTCTTGTAATTAGTGACTTAGGTATTCAATCACTTGAGTACAAAGTTTAAACTTTTAATTACTTCATAATAATAGGTTCAAAGAGCAAACCACAAGTTATTACAACAGGTAGTTTCAAGCAAATATTTAATCTTTTCATCACGGCGAAAGATTTATGGATGATTTGATTGACAAACGTTCAAGGCCAAATGTTTGTAATTCACTTCATGATAAGTGCTAAAACTGCAAGTCACTACAAACAAATGAGGCGGTTGCTAATTGTTCCACTAGGTTTGTGGTTAAGTATGAGTATGAGGTAACTTTAACAAAAACTGGTTATGTGCACTTATTACTTCGTAACTTATACAGTATTGGTTTATTGTAATGGTTGGTTATTTAATGAGTCAGGGGCTCAGCTGTGAGCTTGCAGAGGACAAGCTCTATTTACCTAGACTTAGAGGAAAATATCACACATTTCCTCAGCAACATCTATACTGACACTAGGTATAAATACTATGTGTCCATATTTCATAGCTCTGGACACCTGCTGAACTGATTTGTAATAATTTGGTATGGAAATAGTTTGAGTGCCGGGAAAGGAATAGTTATCACAGAAAAATGTAAAATTCCAGCATGGTAAACAATTTTTGCACAAAAATGTTGCAAATTACATTTTGAACCACATTATATTTTTACTTCAAGAAAGTAGTCTTGAAGTAAAAATATAATGTAGTTCAAATGTTATGGAAACCTTCAATATCTGTCTTATACAAAACTCTATAGTACTCATAGATAATAAAGTCTGTCAAGAAAATCATGACAGGCGGGAAATTTTTAAATAAAAACAAAAATATGAGAAGTGAGAACTTTATTAATTTGAGATAAAAATGTGCAAGGTGATAATATTTAAAATGTAATAAGCATTCTCTGTGAAAATGCAAAGAAAATAAAATCGGCCAAGTGCGAGTCGAATCGCACACGAAGGGTTCCGTACCATTATAGAGCAAAATTAGACCATAAATTGTGTTTTTTTGTATGGGAGCCCCCCTTAATTTTGTATTTTATTTTAATATTATTATCAAATATTAAAGTACACAATATAACTAAGGATTTTGTGAAAAATTCAAGTACCTACCTGTTGCCATTTTTGATATAGAGCAAAAAAGGCCAAAAAAATCACGTTTGTTGTATGGGAGCCCCCCCTTAAATATTTATTTTATTTTATTTTTAGTATTTGTTGTTATAGTGGCAACAGATATATTTAATCTGTGAAAATATCAAATCTCTAGCTATTACCGTTCTTGAGTTACAGCCTGGAGACAGCTAAAAAGGTCAAAAAACCACATTTGTTGTATGGGAGCCCCCCTTAAATATTCATTTTATTTTATTTTTAGTATTTGTTGTTATAGCGGCAACAGATATACATAATCTGTGAAAATATCAAATCTCTAGCTATTAGCGTTCTTGAGTTACAGCCTGGAGACAGACAGACAGACAGACGGACAGACAACAAAGTCTTAGTAATAGGGTCCCGTTTTTACCCTTTGGGTACGGAACCTTAAAAAACACCTTTTAAGCGTGATTACATTTAGAAAATTTACCCGCCTGTTATGACTTTTTTGACAGACTATACTCAGTAGTCAGTACTTCAGTAGTGTATTTGATTGTCTGTCACAGATAATGAATACTCCTGAACTGAACTTTGCCACCAGCTTTAAAATGTATGTAAATGAACATCAAATAATACATGTAATGTATTATTTGAATAAGACATAAAAGTAGTAGTATAATCTGTTTGATACATCTACAAGCTCTGCCCAGACGGCCCAGAGGTGGCGTAAGGCGTGGGCGGTGTGGGCGACCGCCCACGGCCTCGCGGT
Source organism: Plebejus argus (assembly GCA_905404155.3). Taxonomy (NCBI): domain Eukaryota; kingdom Metazoa; phylum Arthropoda; class Insecta; order Lepidoptera; family Lycaenidae; genus Plebejus; species Plebejus argus. Next base: position 25,484,661 of record FR989926.1, read on the forward strand.
CTCAGGGACCTCGCGCCCCTTGGACCACGAGGTTTTTAAAGGATTTACAAGTTTTGATACTCAAATATTCATAAAAAAAAGTTTTATGAATAAAAGTTTGAGTATCAAAAAATTCTTGGAATTGGATTAATTTTTATATTTGCATGTTTAGCACACAGGAATAAGCTGCTATTTAGAAAAAAAAGACCAAAATATTTTATTCCAATTACCCCGGTATTGCTAGAGTCAATTTATTTTCTCAGTTTTTGCCGTCAGATTCTGGTAGACCTATACAAAGTACCATCTTGAAAATTAAAATTTATAAAGCACACAACTATAACAGCAGACATTACAACATGGAATGTTTGCATGAAGTTGCAGTGCAATAGAAAGTGTTTGTCGTACTCGCACCAACTTCACATTGTTGGGTGCGGCCAGTAACATTCATACAATAACATACCTCTAAAAATATCATTAATTTTGTTTCTATAAAGTATAAACTAAACTAAGTAGTTTTATAATATGACATTTGTTACTGTGTACTTACAAAGAAAAATCTATTACTTATTCTTTTACTCTACAATCTAGTAATTGTTTTTCTGTTGCATAGTGACATAATTTGTTATTGATATATAACAAAATGTCACACAGTAGGTAACCTTTATTACGTAATGAAAGTTATCATGACGGTGTTGAACCTGCGACCTGGATGAATGAATACATTATCAAGGATAACCTCGTGAGAATCATGCCACGAGTTACTGAACTATTCGATTATTATCTTAGTAACAATAGGTTTTAGGCTGGCATTGTCGGTTTCGACACAAGCCTAATAAATAAGAAAAAAAAAACAATAGGTTTTATTAAAGTATAAAAGATATTCTTATATTCTATGATATAGCATGAAGATAGTAATAATATTATTATTAATTTTACTAGCATAGATTTTTTTTGTATTAGTGTATAAGCCTGTAGTGTAATAAATACTTAATCAGTTCTCAAGAATACTGAATATAGAACAGTAGGCTTATTATTATTTATTTTCCTCTTAACTACATAATATATCCATTCATGAGAACCGCATTAGGTGATCAAAAATATTGTAATATTATAAACTTATACATGCAAAAATGTGTGTATGTCCTTCAGTTTGTTAGCTCTTAAAAACTCCTGATTCAATTGAGGTCTTTGATATGCATATATGTACTTTAAACCATGGAAAAAGACTTGTACTGGCAAAATGTATGGTTCCAACTAACAAACGAAATTGCGGGCAACATGATCTAGTTATAACATTTTATACACATACAGTATTTCTATAGCCAAATAAACTGACAGTTAATCTGGCTGTAGATATTATACTGTCTCTGAAACAATAATGACGATGTTGATTGTTATTTCAGTCACCCGACGTCGTGCGCGTCGATGGCGGAGATCATGTCGGTGCTGTTCTTCCACACCATGCGCTACAAGGTCTCCGCGCCCCGCGACCCCTCCGCTGACCGCTTCATACTATCTAAGGTACACTCAATAATATTTTTACAAACTATGTATTTCTTTATCATGGGACCACCTCTGAAATTTCCTCTTTCCAACGAAAAAATAATCATCGAAATTGGTTCATAAACGAAGAAGTTATTGGCGAACAAACAAAAAACATCGTTGAATCGAGAAACCTTCTCCTTTTTTGAAGTCGGTTAAAATCCAAAAGAATTGATCATAAGCCTCGATACAGAAGGTAAAATACGGTTGTGGCGGCAGTGCATTGCGACTTTTTGCTCAATTATTATTATGTTGTTGTCTCGCTTCCACGGGTACGCGATAGCGATATTCTCAAATCTCACCTGTCCCGTAGAGTGAGGTTTGGTGTTTGACGAATCTCACAATGTCTTAACATGAGATCTTACCAATACGTACAATGTCGAGTTTTATCGAGACATCAAAACTAATAACATTTAGTTATTGCATTAATGAGCTAGACAACAACACTAAGGGCATGTTTCACCACTTTCTAATAAGTGACGAATAGGCTATCCACTAATTAACTTGACAGATCAAGTATGGAGAATCTGTCAAAAAAGTTGTGAATAGCCTATTCGGAACTTTATCAGAAAGTGGTGAAACAGGCCTTAATAACATTTATTATTATGTCAGGGTCATGCCGCGCCCATCCTATACGCGGCGTGGGCTGAAGCCGGGCTGTTCCCGGTGGACGAGCTGACCAAGCTACGTCGGGTTGACTCCGACCTAGAGGGCCACCCCACCCCGCGCCTATCCTTCGTCGACGTGGGTACAGGGTCGCTCGGCCAGGGGCTCGCCGTGGCTGCGGGTATGGCGTATGTGGGGAAATACTTCGACCAGGCGCCATACAGGTACAAATAATTAACTCTTTAGAAAGTGTGAAAAAAACCAACGGCGTTTAGTTGGTCACATCCAAAAAAAAATTTTATTATCTGCCTAAACAATATCATGATGTAGCCAATGCACTTCATGAAACACTTAAGCATTTCATGAAGTAAGCAAATTAACGATACGTCCACATAGGTACAGATGTTTTACATTCCTGTTCATCATTCATTACCTGCCTGTAACCATACTCACGTTTCCAGGGTGTTCTGTCTGATCGGCGACGGGGAGGCGGCCGAAGGCAGCGTGTGGGAGTCGTTGCACTTCGCCGGCCACTACCACCTCGACAATCTCGTCGTCATCCTGGACGTCAACCGCCTCGGCCAGTCCGAGCCCACCTCGCTGCAGCATCAGGTACTGATGATGAGCATGTATGTCTGATGGCGTAAATGAATGGTGACCATACAGAAAGGTCTTCCTGCCGAGCCAGGTTTGAGCGGGGAGGCCGAGGCAATATATGTTGATTTCGGCTTTCGTGTACCGCCGCATTTGAATAGAAGAGATTGTGACGATAGTTGTTCCATAAACATATTGTCATAACTGAGGGATGGAATCAGTTTTTGTCACTTCTCAATGTGTAGACATATTAATTGTATGGGACCACACATAACTAAATAATATACTACACGTAAATATTGTATGTGTGTTGCATAACTTTGACGAGGTCACGGAAAATGACTTTGTCATAAAATACTTATCGCACAAAGAGAATAACAGACCCTTATCATCGCCAAAGGGTCTGTAGACAAGTTGTGCTACATCATTTAATCCATTTGTAAGATTTAACACGTGAATGAATAAGTTTTTACTATTTTGGTGATAGTTAACGCCAAAATGCAATAGTTTTGCCGCTAAAACCATAGATTTTAATCTCGAAATTAGCAAGCAGCGGGGCGGGAGCCACTTTTTTCGAGGCCTGTCCATATAAATTTATACCTTGTCAGGCGCCGCCGTCGCTCCCGCCCCCTTTTCCCGCTGATTTAGAGGTTGAAACCTAAGAGCAACTTAATTCCCTCATTAGTAAATAAATAAAGCTTTTATTTCACATTTGGCATTCTTCCATTCCAGATGGACGTGTACGCAGCTCGTCTGGAGTCCTTCGGTCTGAACACCATAGTTGTGGACGGCCACGACGTGTCCGAATTGGTGAAGGCTCTAGACACGGCAGCCGCGACCACCGGCAGACCAACCGCCATCGTCGCCAAGACGTTCAAGGGCAGGGGATTCCCCAACATCGAGGATAAAGACAACTGGCATGGCAAAGCCCTGGGCGCTGAAGGCGATAAGATCATTAAAGTAATTTCAACCTTGTTATTGTAATGAGAGGATCTATTTTAATTTGGCAACGGTAAGGCTTTAGGTGCTAAGGAGGATGAGGTAATTTGAACCTTACCATGTTACTAATATGGTCCATTAATGTCGACTGGTTTGCTGTCAATACAAACCGACCTACAAGGGCAAAGGCTGATTAGGCATGTAAAATTAAAATAATTTGAACCTAGCCCCTAAAGTCAAAGGGTCCATTTTAATTTGGGTATAACATGGCACTGATGTTAAACTAATTTGAACCTCTCTTCCCCCAGCATCTGCAGTCCCAGATCAAGAACCCGAACATCAAAATCTCCCCGCGGCCCCCTCTAGCAGAGGCGCCGGCCGTCCACATCCAGGACATCACCCTGTCCGCCCCGCCGGCGTACAAGACGGGTGACGCCGTCGCCACGCGCCTCGCGTACGGCACCGCGCTCAAGAAGATCGCTGATTCCAACCAGAGGTAATGAGATAAAAATATTAAAAAAAAACTAGATGACGCCCGCAACTCCGTGGCGCCAAAATTCGTTTATCGCGCGGGAACCGTACATTTTACCGGGATAAAAACTATCCTATGTCCTTTCTCGAGAGTCGAGACTCAAAATATCTCCATACCAAATTTCAGCAAAATCGGTTCAGCGGTTTGATCGTGAAGAGGTAACAGACACACTTTCGCATTTATAATATTAGTATGGATTTGTCTATGAAATCGTGGTATAAACGGGCGCAGAGATCGCAGAATTTTGTTTGATGGATCTTCGAACTAGCGCACGTGTAAACAGTAAGAAAAGAGATTCGAGAGACGTCAATTTATCAATATCTATTTCTACACATTCTTAAATTATTGTTTTTTAACTAAGAATAAGACTTTAATGCATAACAAAATCTGACAAAACATGAGTGCTTTTTCACTTTGTACCACTTTTTTAAATAAACGTTGTTATAAGTTCTTTTTAAAATGTAGAGCAATTCTTACTAGATTTAGACCTGTTGTACCGCCATCTGTTATGATGTTTTGGAGGCGTAATTAAAAACAAATCATATAAATGTTCTAGAGTAATCGCGTTGGACGGTGACACCAAGAACTCCACCTTCAGCGACAAGCTGCGCAACGCATACCCGGAGAGGTAACATATTACGTACTTACAAAATTACCTTTACCTTTGTAGGGGGTTGCCTTTGTAGATGATAGTTCCTGGATGATAGTGCTGATGCTGATGATAGGAGTCAAATAGCTACGTCCACACTGTGCCTTTTTTTGTTCATCAAGGGCATGCATCATAGCGCAGTCACAGCGCACGTGAGGCATGCCCGCGACGCATGCGCTCTGACAGTTGAAATCTTAAAATGATATTGAGTGTACTGTCACTTCTTGGTGGAAATTCATGTTCAATTAAATAATTATACACTTTCCTTGCACTTATTCCACTTTATTTTAATAGATTTATTACAGTTACTACATTTAGTTGAAATCTTAGCGCTCGCTATGACAACGCGGGTCGCGGGTGGATTTCGACGCATTCAATAATTATTATTGAATATGCCAAACGAAAGTTGAATAAAAAGAAGATGACGAAAATTTAAAATGAAATTGCAGAGTGTGGACATTAGTGTGTGTCATTTTTTCCAACTTTTGATTTTTTACATGTAATAGTTTTCAAAAGTTGTATAATAATTGTCCGTAAAAATAATTACTTACTGCATTTATTTTTTTCTAAGTAAGTTTACGTTTTTGGCTCGCTCAAAGCTCGCTGAAATTTCGAAAAAAGCCTGAAATCAGACATTCAATTAAGATTTTTTTTACTATGCAATTAAAAAAAATGAAAACAATTTGACAATTAAACGACGACGTCCGTCGGGCTCGCTAGTAAATAATAAATAAATATATTTATTACCAAGTGAGTGTATGTCTCTGTATTCTACGAGTAACACTAACTCCCCCGGCAGGTACGTGGAGTGTTTCATCGCGGAACAGAACCTGGTGGGCGTGGCGACGGGCATGGCGTGCCGGCAGCGCTGCGTCGTTTTCGCCTCCACGTTCGCCGCCTTCTTCACACGCACCTTCGATCAGGTGAGAGAGATGTTGATTGCTAGGCTAGCCGCTAGACGAGGGGTTCCCAAACTTATTTTGTCTACCGCCAACTTTGAGAACATTTGATTAGGTTTTTAGCGCCCCCATTGTTTTTAATTTTAAATGTATCCAGATGAAATAAATCATCCCACCCCCCCTTAGACCTTCAGCGCCCACAAGGAGTTATCACTACGGGAACCATACATTATTCCAGGATAAAAAGTATATTTTGTCCTTTTCGGGTCTCAAACTATCTCCAATGTTTCGTTATTTTTGCCTTTCAAAGGACTTTACTACTTTCAGACAACAACAGTTCATTGTATGACTCTTTTAATGCGGATAATATTGGCGTTTTGTTATGATTCATCCTCGTTCGCTCTAACGATGACCTATCTTTAACATTTTCAGATCCGCATGGGCGCGATCAGTCAGTCTGACATGAACCTGGTGGGATCCCACTGCGGCGTCAGCATCGGCGAGGACGGCCCCTCGCAGATGGGCCTCGAAGACTTGGCTCTATTCCGCGCCGTACCCACCGCCACGGTGTTCTACCCATCGTTAGTACACTCACTTATTATTAAAATATACATACTGTGTATTTAATTAATAGTAACACTTTAGTGCCTTACTTCGGAAATTGATGACGAATCTGGGGCCTTACTCCCGACACAATCGAGATCTCGGTAGGATTTGGTTCTCCTTACACCATAGTGCACGACCGCACGATGGCATGATTTGTAAGTTGTAACTAAACATGATCGAGAATTTGACGTTTCCTCAATGCGATGTCAACATTGATTAGAGCTTGTTTGAATCGAACATCGACATGATCCGATGTCGGCTTTTAATTTGGATTCGATCTAAGTACACTAATATTATAAACCTGAAGAGTTTGTTTGAACGCGCTAATCTCAGGATTTTTATCTGTGCCAAATAACATAATATAATCGTGAGATAAGCCGTTTCAAATAATCGAACCTACTGATTATTTCAGCGTTAGATATCTCAAATGAGCTATCTAACGCTGAAATAATCATATATATAAGCCGTTCGATAAATATCGAGGAAGGCAATAGGCTATATTATATTATCACGCCAAGACATGGCAGCGCAGGAACAGAGGAAAATGTGAAAAAAAACGGGTAAAATTATTTGAAAGGGCTTATCTCACGATTATATTAATTGTTATTTGGCACAGATAAAAATTGTAGACCATCTGAAAGATCATAGGCTATTTTTTGTGGGATAATTGTCTGTAAAACTCGTAATTGACGAGGGCGAAGCCCTGCGGAACGTCTAGTTTGCTTATAATTTACAATGATTTTTTTTTCTCACTTTAAAAGTTGTATGTTACAGCGACGCGGTGTCGTGCGAGCGTGCGGTGGAGCTGGCGGCGAACACGCGCGGCATCTGCTACATCCGCACCTCGCGACCCAACACTGCCATACTCTACCCCAACGACGCCCAGTTCAAGGTAAGTGCATCATAATAATATTGTAGTGGTACAAACCTGCATCACGCAATCGAAGTTGCTGAGATTGAAAAGGAAGAAGCTTGGGAGGAGTCACAGGATGCCTAAGGTATGTTTTGTGACCTCTCCAAGGCATTTGACTATGTCGAGCATGCTACTTTAGTCAGGAAATTGCACCACTTTGGCATAAGGGACTTGTGACAACCTTTTGACATCTTACCTCAAAATAGGACTCAAAGGGTTGAAGTTAATAATAAAAGATCCAATGGGACCAAAAATATAATTTGGTGTACCACAGGGATCCATTTTAGGACCATTTCTTTTTCTCATCTACATTATTGACTTACCTTATATTTTAGTTGAGGATAATGAGGTAGTACTTTTTGCTGATGACACTTCACTTATTTTTAAAGTGTAGCGACAGCAGTCAAATTACGACGAGGTAAATAGTGCTCGCTCAAAAATAGTACTATCAGAGAAGTTGATTCCTAGGCAGATGGGCGACCTACGTAGTTTGGTCGCGTTACGTTAAACCCAGCCGACAGATAACCGTTTTGGAGGAGATCGCACACAAACACTGTGACACGAGAATTTTATTTATACGATAATATGTTAAGACGCTTTTTGTATTTTCGTTGCTTCATATGTAATCACTACTACCATATCCCAGGTGGGTGAGGCGAAGGTGGTGCGGTCGTCCGACAACGACGGCGTGCTGCTCATCGGCGCCGGCGTCACGCTGCACGAGGCCCTCGCCGCCGCAGACCAGCTCGCCGCTAAAGGTATGTAACCATTATTATTGAACAAGATGGTCAAATTGTTAAACAGTAAAATTCAAACGCCGAATCGAGGCGTAAGAGTTCAAATAAAAAGTCAGTGTAAAAGGAGAATGAACTGAAGTGGTCCAAATGTCCACTACTAACGACATAATATAATACCTACCACTAGACCTAGACCTATACCTATAAAATAGGACGACAACTCCTTACATTTTTGGTCATTCTCCTTTGTATAATATAATGGAATAGCATTCGTCGTGAAGTTATGTAATCATTAAAGACAGCGAGCGTTAAGTTAGGTTAAGTTAGTAAACCAGTCGATATGATTATCACGTAACTGTTACAGGTGTACACGCACGAGTGCTGGACCCGTTCACGATCAAGCCTCTGGACGAGGCGGCGGTGAAGACGCACGCGCGCGCCGCCGGCGGCAGAGTCGTTGTCGTGGAGGATCATTACCAGGCCGGTGAGTGTTATTGTGGTTACAATAGTAGCTGCTACATCGTACAAATAACATGGGACTAATGCGGGAATCGAACCCACGACTTCCGTATCAAGAGCGACGCTCTAACCCAATGGATCATAAGTTATTACCGTGGTGATGTTATGTCGGATGAACTGTTAACAAAAGGTAGAGAATCAATGTGAAAAATGCTGTTGGAAAAACCAGAAATAGGCGTCCAGCGCTGTTGGTAAACGTTAATGAAGCCAGTAAACTTGTCCTAAATAACGGTATTTAAAACGCTAGTGAGCGTTTTTGAGCGCTTTATATATATTTTTAACATAAAACAACATAATATATTTTCTACATTTGGTCGTATGATTAACTTTTTTTGTCCAATAAAATTAAGCGAAAAAAAAAGCGGCCAAGTGCGAGTTGGACTCGCCCATGAAGGGTTCCGCAGCAGCAATAAGGTTTATTTTTATGAAATTAAAAGGTTTTTGATTGATTTTTATATTTCAGTCGATTTAAAGAAATTTAGATTAAGGTTTACCATTTATGACGTATAAAAAAAAAGTACTGGCTAGATCTCGTTCAAACCAATTGCCGTTGGTAGTTTTTATAGTAATCTACATCATATTATATTTTTTTAAGAATTATCATGCCCCTACTTTAGAAATTAGAGGGACACACATTTTACCACTTTGGAAGAGTCTCTCTCGCAAACTATTCAGGTTAGAAAAAAATTATATGAGAAACCTCAATATGATTTTTGGAGCCTTATCCATAGATACCCCACACGCATAGGTTAGATGAAAAAATTTATTTTTTTGCTTCAGTTGTACCTATGGGGACCCCTAAAATTTTTAATAATTTTTCCATTTTTGCATCAAAATCTTAATGCGGTTCACAGACTACATCTACTTACCAAGTTTCAATAGTATAGCTCTAATAGTTTCGAAGAAAAGTGGCTGTGACATACGGACGGACAGACAGACAGACAGACATGACGAATCTATAAGGGTTCCGTTTTTTCCCATTTTGGTTACGGAACCCTAAAAAGCATAGCTACAAGATTTTAAATGTTTCATTATACCTGAAATATTCATAACAATGGTTAGTGACACCATGGTCTAATGGTTAGGGCGTAAACCTCGATGTCGTGGGTTCGATCCCAGCCATAGGTATGCACTCAACTGTATGAGCAGTCGTTTCTCTATGAAATGTTTGCATGAAGTTGCGGTGCAATAGAAAGTGTTTGTCGTACTCGCACCAACTTCACATTGTTGGATGCGGCCAGTAACATTCATACAAATATTATATTTTATGAAAGTATTATTACAGTTAGTTTTTTATAAAAAGTATTCTAATGAAATATTATATACTTTTTTAACGTTTTTTTATTGATTGAAAAAATATTCTTCATTGATTTCATTTACGACTAGCTTCATAAAATGTAATATTATTCTAATACTTATTATATTCTTTTTCTTATCTATCTAGACTTCTATTTTCTGTATTTTTTATTTTTGAATGTCATTTCCGCAACAACCGTTTTAGTAAAGGCGCGGCTCCACCGCGGCGCACGCTGTGCACGGCCACGGGGTGCACGAATTTATTTCTTTGACTACGTGGGTCAACGTTTCCACTGCAGCACACTCTATACAAACACGTTATTCACGACTTTGTTACGTAGTTTACAATCTCTTAGCTTCCGTGTATCCCGTATGCAGCATGCGTAGCGTGGCCAGCGTTGAGCTACGTGTGCACCATATTCGAGCAAGCTACGTGAGTCAATTCGTGCGTAGCGTGTCCGTGGGTTGCAGTGGACACAGTCACATATTATATTTTCATGCAAAGCGAAGCTTGACGCACGTACGTAGTCTCTCGGGGCGTTGTGGTGGATCCGCGCCTTAATGTGGGTCCAGTCAGATTATCAATAAAGTCAATAATGATAATTTCTAGCAGCATTTTATTGAAAACAATAATTATATTACAACCATCTAACTCACTCACTATCATATTCCAGGTGGTCTAGGCGAGGCAATTCTGTCCTCCCTGGCCCTGGAGAAGAACGTGTTAGTGAAACATCTGTGTGTGCGCGAGGTGCCGCGCTCCGGCCCGCCCGCCGTGCTGCTCGACCGCTACGGCATCTCCGCGCCGCATATTGTCGCCGCTGCACAGGAGGTGCTAAAGCTGTAAAGCTATTAGTTATAATATAGCTGTTAGCTATATAGCTGTTAGCTGTATATCTGTTAGCTGTATATCTGTAAGCTGTATAGCTGTGGTTCCGCGATCCGCGCGCGTGTAGTCTAATATAACCTGAACCGGCAAAAGTTTGTAATATGAACATACGAACAACCTTGCCACATCAGAAAGGAATTTTTTAAATATTTTTTGATTTATAGACGATATATGGCGTTGTAAAAGATTCCATCACAATGTAATATTTTATTCATGTTTATTTGGCTATGTTTTTTTCCGAAAAATTGTTTATCTCTTGTCCGAATCACAAAAATTTTCTAATACTGAAAAGGTCGCATTTAAATTTCCACAGAATCTAAATAGTCTGATTGCAACATTCCTAAAAATTCTAACCGTTCCTATCTACTCTTGTATCTAATGTTTTAAGTGTTAACTGTTACTATAAGGTAATAGCGCCTTGTACGCACAACTATAAACTTAGTTCGTAAGCAAAGTGTACAGTAAAACCAATTTGCTAATGGTTTTGACAATATTTTTTTCAAAATACTGTCAGACTATTACCAACTTACGGCCGTTCCCAATATTTGATCTATCTCTTACTTGAGATAGGAATAGCTCACATTAGACATTAGCTCCATATATTTTGTGTCAATTCTATGTCAGCTGCGATCGGTTGTATGTCAAACTAGAGATAGATTGAATATAGGGAACGGCCATTAGTCGTACTATCTATGGTTGTTATTTTTCTGGGACCAATTTGATGTTTATTCCACTAGCTGTAATAAAGATAAGAATTGAGACAAGTAAAGTCTACATAAGTTTATGCCGAACTATCATGTGCCTTAAATAGATACCTATATTTTGTCAATTTTGCTTACAGACTTAGTACTACATATTTTAATACACATATTTATGCCTAGTGGAATAGATTTTGACTTTTAATTGGCCTTTTCATACTGGTGATTGTGCGGCGTTCATCAATGAATATTTACACAGCGTTGAACTATTTGCAGCTGACTGTCCTTTTCTGTCATGTGACTTCTAATATGCGAGGTAGCCGCGCAATCGCCCTAGGCACAATATTCTGTCCGTAACCTATTCAAAAAAGCTAAAAGCTTCAAAGCTAAGTACGTTCATATTATATTCTATATGAAATGTCTAACGCACGTCATGCAACTCTCAGGGTCTCCCGACAATGAAATCATATAATCATGGTTAAGTTTTTATTGGTGTTGTACATTCCTGTTGCTTTTCGTTTGATCACAGAATGTTTTTAATAAAGTTTTATTTAGTAAAAAAAGTTTTATTCCTTAACTTAGGTATAAAAATAACAACAGCTTATTATTATTGACTAGATGTACTCGATTCCAAGATAATGTTGACGTGAATAAAATGTATTGTATACAGTCGAGATTATTGGTGTTTTACAGATTTATGATAATTAATTACCTAAGCACGAATAATTAGGACAAGTATTCGCAACTTTTTCAAATGAGAATTCTTTCATTTCTCATTAGATAGTGTTACGACTACGTTGCTGTTAGTTGTCCATGCTATACCCACCGATTAAATCACTCGTGTACCAAGTATATTTTATCCACTTCAACAAGTAATAACAAACGTTCACAACGGTTTGAGTCTACACACAAGTCTTTAGCATAATAATATATTAATTGAGTATAAAACAAGTCTTATATAAAAATTTTAATTATTCTGCTCTTGCATCAAAATTGGGCCGTATGAACGTCAGCTGAGCTGAATTGTTGTTCCATAGTCTAAAATTAAAGTTGTAAATACTAACAGTGCAAACGGCCCGATTTCAATACAATGTTCACAGTTTTGAAACCACTCTTGCCAGATGCTAATCGTAAGTCAAATATCATGCCTTTCCTTTCAGTAGTACGAAAACTAGAGAGAGATAACATGATATTGATCCTCAATTAACTTTAAGAGACTGGCTCAAGTATGTTTCAATTACACTTTATAAATAATTATCCTATTATTAACAAAAATTGGCACAATTCCTATTATGACTAGTTAGTCTGTTAATTATAAAAAAAAATAGTAACTTACATTAGTTTGCCCGGCTAAAATTAAGAAATTACATTAACATAATATTGTATAAAATATTATTATCTATATTGCAATTAAATATTATGTATATCGTATTTACAGATTTCGTTATACACTTAAATAAATAACATTTAAATAATAGTTACAATTTAACCTAGAAAACAGAAATAATTTAAATACAGTCAAGTAAATAAGTTAAAAACAGTCAAATTAGATGAACGTTTTGTAAATTCCATAACAAAAGATTTTACAAAATTCTCAGCAACATTATGTACTGACTGTACAAAATACTCATAAATAAAATTCCACGACTGTGAAAACTTTGGCTCTACGCTATATTAAATAACTTTGTACAATGTAGCACCATTGGAAGCTCAATTTCTTATTTCTAAACTATTGCTATCTCCCTCGCACGTCTCCCGTCTCGCTCTAAAGTCTAACGTCAGTCTGTACATAACATACACCGCCGCTACTTCTATGGACGGAGCTAATGTTTGGTAAATGCAACGCTCTTCCCTAACCAGTAGTTTGGCTGAGTAACATAGTAAAATACATAAGGTTATCATAACAAAAAACAACATTTTGGCACGATCCAATAATCCTTTTTACCCTTATAAGGTGGTATGAACCTCTGGGCATACTATGTATTCTATAGTCATTTAGGCAGAAAGTGTCTTTATTTAAAAACCATTCCCTGTATGTGCGAATCTACGCAAACTTAAATTCGCTTATGCCGCGGCCGCATATGCGTGGTGCTTCGCGCTAAAACCGATACTATTGGACGATCTGCGTGTATCGTCCAATAGTATCGTCTCATTGCACGAAGCTTCGGACGATAGACGCAGGTGCGGCCGGGACGTTACAGGAACCATTTTTTTTTCGAGTCAGCCAACTTATTCCTCTGCCCTTACATAAACAGTAGAATATACCCAAAAGGCCGTTAACTTTAACTGCACTTTGCGGGCCCATAGATCAAATTAACTGTGCAATATCACGTATTGTGCAATATTATTGACCGTCTAGTGTTAATATTGCACACGTCCCCCTTTCAATCTTATTGTCAAATAAGTTGTTCAATAAAACATTGTTCAATATTATTGTAGGTCTAGGTAGGTCTTTGAATACACTTGAATGTTTAATCACCCCACCACCTCACTACCACTCGGCCTGCTCCGCACTAGGCACTATCTTTTCCTCTGCTCTCTCGCCCAGCTCACCCGGGAGGTAGTCCTTCCAGCTTCTAAACAGGTACCTGGTGAACTTCCTCAACTGCCGGAACTTGCAGTACGTCGCGCCCTCCGCCGACTGCAGCTGCTGCGTCTGGATGAGAAACCCCTTCTCCTTGAACGTCTGCTCCAGTTTCTCCCTCTGAAGCGTCTTTCTGGTCTTCCGCTTCCTCTTGTTAACATCCTCCTTTAGTACGCTCTGATCCCGTTTAGGTTCCGGCGGAAGCTCGGGTGATTTGTCCTGGTCTCTCTGCAGGAACTCGTATCCTTTATTCCCTTTAGCGCCGGTGCCGCTGTAGTAGGTGAAGTTCCCCCCCGAATCCACCGACAGCATCTTCTTCTCCTGCAGCGAGGGCTTGGAGCCGCCGGTGAACTTGAACTTGCAGATGCTGACCTCCGCGGTGGGCGTGGCGGGGTTGGGCCGCGCCGGCACCGGCGGGATGAATATCGCCGAGCGCTTCCGCTTCGCTGGCGCGGGAGTCGGGTTGGGGGAGGCGCGCTTCTTCGTCAGATCCGGCCTCTCGTCCTGCTTCATCACTTTGGGGTCGAGCAGCTCCGATATCTGCTTGAGGACCAGCTTGCTCCTGCTCTCGTCCGGGCTCCCTGCGCTCTCGCCGGGTGGGGACGTCTCGTCGGCGGCGCGGTGGGCGGCCGCGAGGCGCTGGTAGTATAGCAGCTGCGTCTGCAGCGCCAGCGGGTGCACGTAGACACCGGCGTGCGGCCAGTACACGTACCCCGGGAGCTCGTCGCCGGGGCTGGCCGGGGCGCGCGCCGGCTCCGACAGTGTCGGCGACGCGGCCCCGGCCCGCCGCGAGAGGTCCGGCGAACTGTTCGCGGTGGGCACGCTCGTGTTCCGCTGGATCACAGATATCGCGTTGGGCTGCTCGCCCGGTGCCTCCTCGTCCGCCTCCGTCTTGACGTCCGCCGACGAGTAGATGTTGCCGAACTTTCGCTGGATCTGCAGCTTGAGGTCACGCAGGTCCCGGATGCACAGGTTGAGTGGCTCGTGGTCGCTGTGCAGCGGGCCGGCGGCGGTGGGCGGCGCGGCCGGCATGGGGCCGTCGGGGCTGCAGAACGTGGGGGGGTCGCTCTCGAGCCGCCGCTTCTCCTGCGACAGCTTCCTCTCAAGGAGGCTCGAGATCAGCCTGTTCTGCAGATCAGTTTTAGGCGCAAGGGGATTCTTGAAGGCGGAGTTGGTGTCGAGCGTGGGTCGGTCCGGCGGCGGCGGCTGGCCGGGCACCACCGTGCCGTAGTTCTCGTATATCAGGTGGCAGATGTCCGCCTTCTTCGGCTTCCGGCCGCGGCGGGGCTTGGAGTTGTTGAGCGTCATCTCGCCCATGTACGGCAGGTCCTCGTAGGACACCACCTTGCTGGGCGCGATTTGGACCTTCTTCTTCTCCTTCTTGGGGGGCGGCGGCGTCGCAGCGTCCGCGCCGGCGAGCCGCTGGGCCCAGATCTTGAAGTTCTCGTTGGTCACGATCTCCGGGTCCTTCTTCTCCTGCTTCCTGGCGCCGGCCTTCTGCAGGCTCTGCTCGTAGTGGTCGAGGTACTCCTGGGGCAAAGCCTGGTGGTGGAACTTGAGCTTCCATCGGTTCTTCTGGCGGCTGCGCGCGACCTTCGCGCGGGGCTCCTCCGCGCTGCGCTCCTTGTTGGACAGCAGCTGCTGCCGGAGCAGCTCCTTGTTCTCAGATCTGAAAGTAAAATAATGTTTATGAGTCAATTTAACTTCTAAAGAAATAGGTAGCTACTTTTTTATCATACAAGGAAATTGTTACCGGATAGTATTTCATTCAAAATTAAACATAAACCTAAATGATCAAAGGTTTTCCTTCACCATCAGTGTTTCGTTCGTACAGGAAACTTCAGGAGGAATGTTTTCCAATTTCCTCAATAGTTAAATGACACGCGGGGAACATTAATCAAATTTAAAGAGACTTTGAAGTATGTCGCCCTGCTAGGGGCTAGGGCTACAGGGAAACCTATAATTTTCCTGTCAGTACTACTGTGGTTTACCTGTTTGGTATAGACTGCGTGGCGGTGGGGGCGGGACAGGCGTCCGCGCACGACACTTTCCGCATCACTTCTGCAACAACAACCATCGGATTGAGTATCTATATATAATACTGTATATTGTGACTCATTATTGTACGTATTGTATAGTGATTAGTGGTTAGTGGTTATTAGTTATATTACTGGGAGATGGGTAATGTTTTGGAGGAAATACTATTGTACAGTTTATTGTTTAAATAATATATTTTGGCCCAATGCCCATTGATGAAATATTAACACATTCACGTCAATTTTGCTCTGTGATAAGTGATAACTGATAACCCGATATACATATCAGAAGAACATGTTACAGCTGGGTTTTGGATACTCTTCAACACGACAAAACTGTCGGACTAGAGCTGCGGATACTCAACCTGCGGCCCGCCGGGACATCGCTACTGGCCCGCGCGAAGTTAAATAGTTTATTATGAAATTATTCACGACTACCGGCATAATAGGTAATGCAAAGTCATGAAAGTCGTAAAAAATTTTCCACGTTATTTTTAAACCCCTTAATTTCAGTTGCGGCCTGCGACACCAAGACCAAGTGTTTATTGGCCCGCATAAAAAAAATATTGAGTACCACTGGACTAGAGCGAGCGTAACGATCTTGCATTGGCGCTATCGAAAATTTCTACGTACTGCGCATCGTTAGCAGCTATATTATGCTATTTAGTACTAAAACCAAAAATTGAATACTTGGACAGGACGTGGCCAAGGTGTATGTCAAAATATCTAGACTCTGTACGCAGCCATTAGCTAGATTTTGGGTGGGGTGGCATTCCCTGTGAAAATAGTTCGCACCTTTTTCTAAATCTTGTTTTTAAAGCTGTGCTCTGCTCATTCATCAAATGGGCGTGTCCAAATGGTACCTCCTCTGTAGTCTGTACCTTGGTCCCTGAGTAAGCAACCGAGGTTTTAATAAATAATCGTCGGTTTTCCTCAAGTTTTTCACGATAAACAAACACAAATTCCGAAAATATTAATGAATGGGTTTACCGCTAAGAATTACTTACTTTCATAATTTTATTGTAATATAGATTATAGGGTAAAGCCTACCTCGGCATTTACGCTTATACACACATTTAGTTAAGTATTCATTTTTATGATATACTTAGAGAAGTAAGAAGGAATAACAAAGAATTAAACTGTAGGTAGGTACTTATATTATCATAAGCAGCTGCTTATGATATAAGCAGTAAGTACCTACAGTTTAATTCTATCATACGACGCATAGACTACGCCGTATGCGTCTATCGTCTTTGGACGTTATAATTTCGCCTACCTACATACAAACCAACACATGCATTTAATTACAACAACCGACCGACGGCCAAATACGTGGAGCCCTACGGCAGAAACGGGGCAAGGTGAAATATGTTTTACGACTTTACGAGTAATAAAGCTGTGAGCAATGATTGCCGTCAGCCGTGGTATTCGGTTATCATACCCACGCAGCGTACGTATTGTTGAGAATTAACTGCTTTTATGGAGAATATGACGCAGGTCTGATTGAGTGAAGAGACTGGTCTGGTATAATATACTTAGAGTTGCAAGTTCTTACATCGCTATAAAACTAAAGCAGGTATTAACGCTGGGTTGCTAGTGCTACGTATGTCACTACAAATACATTGCAATTTTTTACAATGAATAGAATAGACATTAGAGCGCGAGCGGGATGAATAGAAGGACTTGGGGGAGGACCAGCAGTGGGACAACCATAGGTTCTTAAAAAATAGAATAGACTGAGCAGTCACTAATATGGAAGAAATTTTGAAAAGGGCATAATGAGAATCCCATGTTCGTTTCGTCTGCGAATGAATTTTAAATTATTTCTTGTCTCCATGCTGAGACTAAAAAGAATTCGAGACAAAAAAAACAGACAGTAAAGGCCGTCACAGACTTAGCTATAATATATATTAATATACCGTACTAAACACACTGAGACCAGAAATATATAGGTATTATAGCTGAGTGTGTGTTCACGCGAAAATTGTATAGAAAATATATAGTAATATGCCTAGCTATAAACATATTAATATATATTATAGCTAAGTCTGTGACGGCCTTAAAGAAATCATTTAGGTAAAGCTCTGCAAAATAATAGGTAGGTAAGTTTCCGCGAATGAAAGTATTAATAATAATATTATGTCGCTAGCTATAAAATTATAAGAGCTTTCTTTATTTTAAATGTTTTTCTTCTTTGGTGTCGCAAGTCGCACGTACCTATAGGTATTTATAAAACTATGTTAATTTTGTACTGTTCGTACGAACTACGACGCACATGTTTACTCCTGTGCTAAGTGTGTGATATTATAAATGGTCATAATTTTTCAAGCGTCCTACGCTCTGAGTCAGACACATCACCAATATGGGCGAGATGCCTCGGCACTGTTTGTACTGTAAACACTAAACAGGGATAATAAATATTGTAGGTAACATTACAGTTAATCGTCATATACCCAAATATTGTTTCCTATAATTTAGGTAGTCAAAGAGCTCTCATTGGTGGTTCTAAAGTCTCGAACCCTTCGTTATTCAAAAGCGGGCCTACTCTAAAAGCATTAGTTTCTAAGTTACTGATTGAAGCCAATGACCAAATGCTAATACTGAACCAGGCTCTATGGAGTAAGTATAGGTACATAATAGTAACCAGATCTGTATCCCAGAGGTTAAGATTAGAGCCTTAGAGCCTTTGTACAATGTACATACGACATTCTTACAACATAGTCGGCCTAGTCCATAGGTGATAGGAATGAAGTCAATCTGTCTGGGACTAACAACGTGAGGGTTTCCTTAAGATGTTTTCTTTTACAACATGATTCGTCCTACACACCGTTATCTAAGATCGAACTTTAACCTTCTCAAGTGTAAAAAATTATTTTAAAGGTATTATGGGTATAGAGAATTTTACAACATCTATTTCACCTGCTTCGAAGGCTATAGAGTATAGCGCTATAATAATATGCAATGTTCCCCATATTTCTCCCTATTCTCTGATCTATGCACGACGAGGCTTGTGCAGTTAAGTATGGTTCTACAAGGTCGAAGAAATAATTTTTAACTTGAAGGGACATTTCATAATTTTGGGAGATCTTAATATGAACAGTGCATCTGTTACCATAAAAAATTATTATTGTTATTTTTTAAGTTATTGTAATATGTATGATGTAAATAATGTGATGAATATGCGTGGGAGTAAGTTGGATGTTGTTTTGACGCGGAAGGGCGTTGACGCTAGTTGTGACTATGTACCGGGAATGGAACTGGTCCCGATTGACCTATATCATCCTCCTCTTGACGTTACTGTCTCTATCGTGTCATGTAAGCCCACTGAGGCTATGGAACCTAGTAATGTTAACCAGCGTCATGATTACAATTTCACCAGAGCTGATTTTGTGCAATTATATCATACTCTAAAAACTGCCCCTTGGCACAATGTTCTAGATTATACTGACACCTGTTTTGCTACCGATACATTTTATAACATCTTGTATAACGCTTTTGACACTTCTGTTCCCATGAAAAAAAGAAAATCCTCGGGCAACAGGCGGTACCCTGTCTGGTTCACTGCAGATATTATTAGTGGCCTAAGACAAAAAAAACGACTGCATAATAAATGGAAACGTACTCGTTCTGAACTCACCTACACTCAATTTAAGAACTTGCGTTCGGAACTGAAAACGAAAGTGCAGGCCGAGTATAGCTCCCATTGCTCTGTCATCGAAAGCAGGTTGTTTAAATATCCTAAGCAATTTTGGCAGCACATTTCCAATTTAAAAACTAAGGGTGGGTTTGAACCAACTGTATCATTTGACGGTTCTTTCTATTCTGGAACTAAAAGTGCAGAAGCCTTCGCTCGATTCTTCTCTAGCGTTTTTCTCCCTAATGTACCCAAACTAGATCCCAATTTAGAGCCTGGAAATGAGGTGAGAACTAATATACTTCTCCCGTCCTTAACACCCGGAGACGTAGGAAAGGCTATTGATAAGCTCAAAGCACAAAGCTCGATAGGCACTGATAGTGTACCCCCATATGTTCTAAAAGCGTGCAAAGACATCTTTACCGTTCCGTTATGTCACCTGTTCAACACATCACTCAGAGCCGGAATATATCCTAAACAATGGAAATTATCGAGGGTCACACCTATTCCCAAAACGAGTGATCGACTGTCAGTGGAAAACCACAGACCTATAGCTGTCTTGCCTTCTATTGCCAAAGTTTTTGAGCTTGCACTTCATAACATATTAATGAAACAGATCCGTGGAATTCTTTCTGACAACCAGCATGGTTTTCGTCCTGGTCGCTCTGTCAGTACGAATCTTCTAGCTCACGTCGACATAATTTCTAAGGCTCTTGACGCAGGCTATCAAGTGGACGTTCTATACTTTGATTTCTGTAAAGCCTTTGATAGAGTCGATAATGATGTCCTCCTCAAAAAATTGAGCGCTCTTGGATTCTCTCCTGGTCTTGTTCGCTTTTTCGCAGATTATCTTCGTAATCGGATGCAATTTGTGAGGTATGGATGTTTTGAGAGTGCCCCTTATCATACACGCTCTGGTGTAAGCCAAGGGTCTGTGTTGGGCCCTCTCTTATTTCTTATATTTATTAACGATCTTACAACCATTCTTAAGTTTGCTAAGTGTTTATTGTATGCCGACGACCTCAAGGTAATTATGATCATAAAATCTCTTTATGACTGTCTTCTTCTGCAAAAGGACTTGGATGCTTTACAACGCTGGAGTATCTCCAACAACCTATTGTTTAACATGAAAAAGTGTAGCGTAATGAGTTATGTGCGGAAGCTACACCCGATCATCTTCGATTATTCTATGGATGGTCACATTATTTCCCGTGTCCATAGTATCAAAGACTTGGGGGTGTACTTCGACAAAAGTCTTACGTTTAAGGACCACATATATGCGACAGCTCAAGACAGCTTCAAACGTCTAGGTTTCATACTTCGTAACGTTAAGGACTTTAAAAATCCCGCCGTAGTAAAACTGCTATACAACGCTCTTGTACGCAGCAAGTTGGAAACAGATGCGTGTGTCTGGGCTCCTTACACAGCTACTTCAATTCTGATGCTGGAAAAAATCCAAAAGGCTTTTCTCAGATTTTTATTTAGGAAAGTTTATGGATACTACCCTTACATGTACCCAACGGGTTATCTCTTAGGTACCTTAGGTTATCAATCCCTAGAGGTCCGACGAGGTGTAGACCTTATATTGGTCGCCCTAAAAATTCTTCGCGACATAATTGATTGCCCCGAACTCCATGCCATAATTTGCTGCTTGTATGTGCCTGATAACTATTTGAAGCACCGTTCTAGCCGTCGGCCAAAATTATTCGCACTGCCGACATGTCGGACTGTCGCAAGATCTGAGTCCCCGCTGTACCGAGCACTAAATTTGCTCAACGCCCTTCTCTCGGCCAATCCTGAGTGTGATGTGTTTGCTGATAAGTGGATGGATGTGAAGAGAGTATGTATAAAATTTTGTGAAAACAAGTATGAAAGGGTCTCATCTATTATTATTTAATTTGTGTAATTTAACTGTTTTTGTACTTTTTATAATGACAATGTTACCATTAATTATTTTAAGTTAAGATAGTGTTCAGTTGTAGTTAATTATTGTAATTGGGGTAACCCGTTTTAATTAACTTTAAATAAATAAATAAATAAATAAATAAGTAAAGTCAGAGAAATGATAAACTATACATAGCCGGCGCTGGCGCACATAGGCTGGTAACACTGTTGCTCTAACCACAGAAACGTAAGCTCTGTATATTATTATTTAAATAGTAGAATATAATATTGTAAAATATGAAGTAAGAGGTCCATACCTACTTCTATACTAATCCATACTTAATATTATAAATGCGAAAGTGTGTCTGTCCGTCTGTCTGTCTGTTACCTCTTCACGGTTAAACCTTTGAACCGATTTTGCTGAAAGTTGGTATGGAGATACCTTGAGTGATGAGTCCCAGGAAAGGACACAAGATACTTTTTATCCCGGAAAAATGTACGGCTCCGACTACGGCTCCGGCGCGATAAACAAAACCTCTAGTATTATATAAATAAAATGCGAAAGTGTGTCTGGAAGAGTCACAGACAGAAAAACGTTAGCATTTATATACAGTAAGGATTTACAACAATCTTGTGATGCTTTCAGTGACATTTGAGGAGGGGAACCTCGCTGCCTCGCTCTACAATTCTACATTCAGAATGCCTCTACAGTCTACATAATATTGTGTGTACAATGTAGACGTCCCATTATATTTGTTGGCATTTCGTTACTACATTTGACTAATATAATTATTATGTACAAAATCCATATACTAAAATTACACAATATGCGAAAGTGCCTGTCTGTATGTCTGTTACCTCTTCACGTCCAAACCCCTGACCCGATTTGACTGTTTGATATGGACATACATTGAGTCCCGAGAAAGGACATTTCCGGGATATAAATGCATCATTTTTATCCCGGAAGAATGTACGGTTCCCGCGCGATAAAGGAGTTCCCGCAACGGAGTTGCGGGCGTCATCTAGTACCTTTTAACACATTATTTTAGTGATCATTTTGTGTTTTTTTTACTCTACTACAAAATATGATGACAATATCAACATAATATCTGTGGCCCTAGTGAAAAGGGGTACAAGTCCGATTTTGTCGAAAATGAGTTTATTATACCAAAATGATGAGAAATAAATGCTCTATCGATTGGTGTAAACGGATCTAAGCTATCTTTAAAAACAACAAAGTTTCTTGGTGTATATGGGTCTAACTAACACAAAAAAAACTACATAAGTTGGATCCAAGTACATCTGTATTGTTTTAAACTGAAAAAATTAAAAAAAAAATGTGTTTTTTGTTCTAAATTAACATAAACTACCTTCCTTTTTATAAAATTGGTGTTTACCAATACAACAAGAGTTGGTCCTTAAAAAATTACTTAGTGAGTAATGATGTTACTGGACATCAATCTGCTTTCACCGAAATAAATGACAAAAGTCCAGTATAACTCAGTTTAGATCAGTATTCACAATACGCTATCCTACGAATGGTATTTATTTTACGTGTAAAACGATATAAATCGTCGATGCGGGGGACTGGTCCGCAGTGTGTGGAGGGCGCATTGCGCGGTGCGCCCGCGCCAGCGTGACAACTTTTAGTAGATTTCTACTTTTTTGGTAGATTTGAGGCAAATTGAACTGATTTAGTAGTGTAAAATCATTTAGTAGATTTCGGTAGAAAATCGGTATTATGGAACAGTCTTACATGATAATCCAAAATGCAAGTATCAAGGCCATAAAAAAAAACCTCTTGGTCCCTACAGAACTCAAAACTGGCAACACAAAAAGGTGCGAAGTCTTTCAGGGGATTTCCTGTAACAAATACAGTGCTATACCTACCGGTCTCTTTTCCACATACAATGATAGAACAGGAGGAAATTGATCTGTCATTCAATTCTGTATTGGTCATTTCTTAGTCAGTATTTTATTGAAAATGTGAAAAGTCACCGCTTATGATGGGCCGTTTGCAATTTCTAATTTCTAAGAAAAAGCGAGACTTAGTCTTCTCCCATTAATAAACCCATGAGTGTCAGATCTTTTTATACTTACTAATCTAATAAGTCATGATAACGATGATCAGCATCCTCTTCTTAATGATGACTGTTCAGATGAGATTTCCTAATATTTTTATTTTGTTAACTTGCTTTAAATTATTTTCCATATTGATATAGGTTTATTAATATAGTTAATAAACTTAATCAATATGAAAACTCTTTTGACTGTTGTAATTTACTTTAAAGTTACAACAGTCAAGTATGACTGTTGTAACTTAAGGCCGTCCCCCGAGCAAACGACCTTGGCCATACATTTGCCGCGTTCCTATTTTTTTATTTATTTTAGTTCAAAATTGTCCTAAAAAACGGGGAATATGTAGTTTATGATATTGTCGATCTATTGGCGTGTGTTTCAATTAAAAGTAATTTGTAAATCCTAAGGAGATGCTGAATGTATGCTTAAATTTTAATAAATTGGTTTTACTTTGGAAGCTGATATTATCATGAGTATAATAAACAAAAATATAAAAAATAAAACGGGGAAAGGAATGTTGATATACTGAAGATTATTGCTGAATTTTTATGCTGCTTTATATAATTGCTGAACTTTATAGCTTTCAAATTATGAGTTTATAAGGCTTTAAATACGGTAAATTACGGAATTATTTAGATTTTTCCATAGTTTCAGACACTATCCTTTACAAGGATCGTTTCTACACTAAGCGGTTATAGATAAGTACTATAAAAACATTTTCAGGAGCATTTTTTCTTTTGTTTTCAACTTATCAGGAAGTGGTGAAACAGGCCATTAATCTACATAACATTGATTTTATTTTTAGTTGAGATAAATGTGATGAGAGATGAGAAATGTGAGAGAAATGTGTCTCAAATTATTTTTGTATTGTACTACAAAAGAGACTTACTTAACTACGTTATCTTAAGTTAATTATTTTGTAAAATATAAAAATATACGTATGTTAATTTTGTATTCTTTTCTTTTCGTTTTATTTATGTTAAAATCATGGATTAAAGTTGCACAAAGTAGTTCATATAAGTCTAGATATACCACACGCCACAAATAAAATCATTGTGAAAAAGACGCTAAGATATTTTTTTCATAATTTTGACATTTTTTGAGTCGAATTAAAGTACACAATCAAACACTGTATACTTTTTATTAAGTGAGCCATTAAATATTTCTTTTAATTACTTAATTATCATAAAAGTTATTCCAAATGCGTATTCCTTTTCACATAACAGAATTCACAATTTACTTATGTGATAAAGGGTATAAGTTATTTTATACCCTTGAGGAATTTATTTTCTCGTGGGTATAAGTCATTATCTCGAAAAATATTAAATTTACATAAAAAACAACTTAATAATAATAAAGAGCATACTCTGTTTACCAATAAAAATATCACATGTATTATTTAGCTAGCAGTTTAAAGAAGCTATACGAGGACAAACACGAAATTTGTGCGCGCTGAATGTTTTTTGCCTCTCCTGTAAAGTTGTAATTTTAGACTTAAACCCCTTTTCACTAGGGCCACAGATATTATATCGAAATTAGCGTGCTGTTTTAGACCCAAAATAATACTGCTTTGGCTTTAGAGGTAATTAAATAAGAGCCAAGCAAGGCTTAACGTGTGTCATCTGAATGGTCCCACTTTGGGGTTGTTTTGGGGCAAATTTGAAATCGACGTGGATAACGCAAGTTTTCAAATAGAGATTAGTATAATATTATTATCGTGTTATAAATGTACGCCGTAGAAAGAGTTAGTTAGTTAGTTAAAAATTCTTGATTTTAACCCTAACTGAGGTCTGAGACCAAAGACATAAATCAGTCTAATACCTACCTATACCTCTAATATTTTCTTCACGCAAACTTTGGCATGGTAGATAGGCTCTGGATTACCACATAGGCTACCTTTTATCCCGAAATAGTAGTTATACATTTCCCGAAATAATATAGTAATTTAGGATACGGTGTTATCTAGGTTTACCTAAATACCTGACCTAGTATAGACGAAATGCAGTATGAGCATCCAAAACCTATCTGTCGTAATGCATGTTTATGTAATATATATGGCGTCTTGGCAGCACACCAGTATGACTCAATATAAGGGGTTTTACACGAGCTTTGGAAATCGAAGCCGGACGAGTTTGTTTCGCCGGAGATTGCCAACTCCGCGTAGGTAGAGATTTCTAGGGAATCTAGCAGATTATAAGTTCCTTATGGAATATACTTAGATGTACTTATGATAGCTTCTGCCTTCTAGTACCTACTACCTAGTTGGTATAAAGATAACGAAGCATTTTATTTCATGATACACGCCTCTATATGTATAGAGTTGTAGAGCTTTAATATACTATCTAAAATTGTCCCAAGAAAGATTGATAAAAAGCTTTTAATTGACGGTCTAATCATATTTAAGGAAACATATTATGACTAATTTCGTAAAAACATTATTGGGTACCATCGATTTAATGTTGGGTACCCAGTACCTACATTCAAAACAAGCCGTTATTATATTAAATAGAAAAATATAATATACTATTAAAAATAAGTTAGTAAACAAACCGAGCAAAAGAGTTTCAGAAGTGCCAAACTCATGCAATTAAAGCCAATTTAATAATATAAATAAAGAAACTATATACTTTAGGAACTTTAGAAGATACCTATTGTAAGAAAACGCAGCCAAAACTCAGCTACAGCCTACAACACACATCACTTGTCAAATGTCAGTCCAATTTGACAGTCGGTATACACCTGACACCTGCCATATACGGGCAAAGCCGGGTAATGGACAAAGTATACAGTTTCACAAGAAAGTACCGTGACATCTATTAGCGCCAACAATCGCCCGGGTCACCACTGCACACTGTTTACAGAATACTGTAAAACACACCCGATAATTGGAAATAATAACTGACACACTTTCAGAATATTCCACATCCTTTTTGGACGTTTTTAACAGATATTAATGTATGTCCATTGGTTAATCACAACTGGATTATCACGTCATGTTAGATCACTCATCAGCCATCACACCGCGACGTAAACAAATTTATAATCACCTCCTTCGGGCAGCATTGGTGCACTACAGTGAACAGTCTACAACACGTCTCCCACGTCTCCCACGGCTAACACGCGACGCGATGCACCTTGCAGACGCGACCGAGCGCCGCTAATCTGCGATCTAAATACAGAATCGTCCAAAACTCGTATTGCTTACGGCCTAAATTTAGGAGGGCGCTGGTTACAGAAATAAATGTGTTTTTAACTCGTTTTTCGCACCAGGAATAGGCCGCGAAACCCGAGATTGATGCCGTATTCGGCGGCGGGGCGGCCGCTTTTGGGTATTTAGTTTCAGCTAATTCGGGAGCGCGCGCGCCCGCCAATCGCCATATATGGACGCGCGTTTACATTTCACGTGCGCACGCGCAGCGCTCCCCACTGATAAGTGTTATCGTTCTAAATAAAGCCACACTCAACTATCTCTAATTATTTAAATCTCTAATCACTCTCCCGAAAATTAAGTTGTATAAAAACAGTATTTTAAATATTTTATCACTTACATCGTTTGGATAAACAGTTTTATTGGATATTTTACGTTGTTCAGTCGATGTAGTATTTATTTGTTGAGCGCTGCAGATGATATTTAAATAATGTTTCGCTACGGGAGGGCGTGGATCGAGGTTATGGCTATTTTTGATTGTCGTATCAGACGTCCCATTATGATTAGAACTTAGAATACTTTCGTTTTCACCGACTGACGAAGAAGGGGGGGCTTTGTTTTTGATTTATGATTGATGTGATGTTTTTATCTGTGCTACCAAAGGACCCACTTTAATAATATTTATTATTTTCCAATAAGGACACACTTACCTAAGGATTTCTATTTTATCCACTTGGGACTTGGGAGTCAAAATATTTAGTGGATGTTTACGTCATGTCAAGACCAAAAATAAGAAAATTATCCATGTTTATGTAATAAATACGTTAATTCCTTAACTCTACGTACCATACTCTGGTATATGATTATGTACAGCTGTTTTGTAATTTGTTATTCATTTAAGAAGTGTGCAATATTTTTTTGTAATCATTATTTAGGTACATAACATTTAAAAAGTTTTTAAGCATTTCTCTATAATGGAAATACTACTAAAGCGATTTCGATCTTTGGTATGGTAGAGTCTTACACAAAGTTCACTTTTTTATCCTGAAAAGTACAGAATTCCCGTGGGATCACCCCGACTAGATTGCAAACTAATAAGTAAGGAGAGTTGTTTCACCATGTACGGATCATTTACCAAGTATACAGCCTACAGCTATATTATAGGGCATGGGCCCACGTTTTGCATGCGCCCGCGTACGGCTGCCCACGCCGCTACCGACAATTATAATTTAATTATTGTTATCTGATTATCATTGCGTAAATACATTGACCGTGGGAGCATCGAGACGGTGAGACAGAAGTTTACTTGTGGACGCAGGATGTTTTGAGAGAGATTGAGAGAAGATTTTTTGGTTACTTTATGGCTTACTAGCGACCCGCCCCGGCGTCGCACTCGCATGGATATAAAATATATAGCCACTGAAAAAATGATTCAAATCGATAGCCTATGATCCTTCACGTGGTCTACTTCTTATCTGTGCCAAATAAGATTTACATCACAAACATTGCTCCAGTAGTTCGCGAGATAAGCCCTTTCAAATAATTTCCCCCGTTTTTTCCACATTTCCTCTATTTCTTCGCTCCCATTAGTCTTAGCGTAATAAATATAGCCTATAGCCTTCCTCGATAAATGGGCTATCTAACACTGAAAGAATCATCAAAATCCGTTGCGTAGTTTTAAAGATTAGTAAAGGGAACAAAGGGACATGAGGGAAAAAAATCGACTTTGTTTTATAATATTATGTATAGAAATGCGCTTTGCAATTTGCATAAAAGTCCGTAGCCGGGTCGCCCTGTGTACGTCCATACCGGGAAAGCGCGGGGTATTAATATTGGTAGGACATATTTGGTCGCTGCAATGCCTTGCCGAGTGTGCGTGGGACGTTTATACTGTACAAGGTGAGGATTATGATATTTCATATGCCGCCGCCGGTTCAATTTCTATATTCTAAATAGATACCTATTACCTACGTTACACCTAAGTACCTATTCAGAATCCAGCTCAATCATCTAAGACGTCGTGGGTCGTCGTCGTCTAGGTTTCCCTTCTGTCTATCTAAATGTAGCTCGAGAAAATCTAAATCTAGATTCTTGTCATATATTTTTCCAAAGCTCCTTTAGGGCAATTTAACTTGAGTATTACATTTCCACCCCAGTAAATATGTCATCTTCATATAATTGTGATGTTTAGTCTTGTTACAAGTAGTAAGTACTCTACCATAGTAATTATTCCAGCGTCTTTTGTTGCGTAGGTATCTAATTCGCTAACATTAAATAATAAATGGCACTACGTTTATTTTTAAATACTTCGTCAGTGTTCTTTTTAGTGGTCCCTGTTTCTCCAAATTTTGAAGCCTATTTAGGCAAACACGTAGGTAATGAAATCTTTCCTCTTTTATGCGCGAGTCAGGGCACTCGTCTACAAAGAGGAAAGATTCGATAGAGAAGTGCCTATAATATATTTTAGTCTCCCTGTACATCTTCCCACAGACCCACATGCCTCTACCTCTAAATCTCTAGCTCTACATAAGAGATAACCCAGTGTTCAACGCCTCCGTGGTCCAGTGGTCAGAGGTCGCTCTTGACTCGGAGGTCGTGGGTTCGATTCCCGACACGGAAACATGTTATTTCCAAGTTTGGTTAGGACAATGCAGGCTGATCACCTGATTGTCTGATAATAAAGATGATCCATGCGTCGGATGGGCATGTAAAAAGTCGTTCCTGCGCCTGATCTCTCGCCAGTCGTGTCGGTCTGCCGTCCCACTGGGTTATGTGAGTAAAGGAATAGAGAGTGCTCTTGTGTACTGCGCACACACCTGGGCACTATAAAATTACTCCTGCGTACCGGCCTGGTTTCAATGAAACCGGCCACCGTCACCGAAACCGGTGTGGGGAGTATTATTAACCCAGTGTTCGGAACTGGAGCTGTGTCGCAAGCGCCCGCACTCTCTGCCTACGTACATTTTCGACGTTATATTTCGTACTACGTTTAATGATCCATACTAATATATAAATTCGAAAGTGTGTCTGTCTGTCTATCTGTTACCTCTTCACAACCAAACCTCTGAACCGATTTAGCTGGGACTTTGGAGATACTTTGAGTCGGGAAAGGACATAGGATTTTTATCCTGGAAAAGGTACGGTTCCCACGCGATAATCGAATTTTGGCGCAACGGAGTACCTACTCGTAGACGACATTTTGCACTTTCTAAGCACACTGAATAGGTCTTTGAGGAAGTCTGTTATAGGTTTCCACGCACTCTATATTTTATGGATAGGAGATAATTAATAAACAAACATAAGTAATATATTTTATACGCTTCACAAGTTTCTTTGTTCTCTATTCCTCAGTATCTTAATTTTAATGATTGACTCCCGTTACCAGGACTAGGGTTATCAACAACGCGGTCTCGTTTAGTTATCTTAATTTGAGTTGATCTTAACCTCTTGTACAACTTGGTTTATTATAGCTAAGGGGCGTTCATAAATTACGCAAGGCATTGAAGAGACCCCTCTCCTCTCAAATATTGTAGACGAACTCATCGAATCTCACTCAAGGAATGAGAAAATAATATCTCTTTTTTTCTTTTTCTGCAAACTAGTATTGTCTTAAATATGAGAAAATTCGATTTTGATTTTGTTGGAAAAAATCCAAAATATAAAGAGTCATACCCAAAGGTCTAATAAAAAGATTACAAAGTCCACCTCATTTTAATTAACAATAAGTGACATTATAGATGGGAAAGGTCCGTTTAGAGCAAAATCTCACCAAGTAGAGGGGAGGAGAATCTCCAAAAGCGCCTCGCGTAATTAATGGTAGCGCCCAGCCGGCTATGGAGGTATGTATCATATATGATACATGAACTCCAAAACATGGTCCCACGCGGGCATTCGTGTCGTCACTCGTCATAACAAATATAATGTACACCATCTCCCATACAAGGACTATCCCTAGATGGGATTAAATAAATCATATTGACTTGAGCAACATAGTCGGCCTAGTCCAGACTCCAGAGGAAAGAACTAATCAATACGTCTGGGACCAACCATGTGTGGGTTTCCTCACGATGTTTTCCTTCACAGTACGAGCGTCCGTATTGTGTACTTGAGATCAGAAAATGTACACGCCTCCAACCGCACCATCTGCGAGTGCGAACTGCGAACTAAAGGTCTACCCATTAGGCCACGGACGCTCTACTAGACGCTCTACTACACAGACGGCCAGACCAGAGAGGCCTATACATTATACAATATACATAGCATTGCTCTGGGTACCTATAATATCCAAAAAAACAAGGGTGCAGTTATAGAAGCTCGCACTGGGCGCAAAAAGGCTATTTAGTATTTACGGCATTGGCTGGCTCTTTACAAACCGGTAGTAGGAAAGTTAGGTAAGGGTGCAGTAAGAACAGCTAACCCAAAGGTCTCTGCCCAAAGTCCAAACCCAAAAAAAAACAAATATGGTGCTACAGAGTACATGCGCGGTAGCAGCCACATCATTATATCAATTCAATATGTCTCAATTTGAAGAAAGGGGGTGGTTTAAACGCATGTTGTAAGTTTGATCCCCTCTACCCTTTGCAACCATAACCCCATAAGATTTGGTGCCCTCTATCTGTCCTTTACCATTATTCAGTCAATTTATATTCCAATTTGGATGGGTGTTACAACTAATACCTAGTTATGTATGGGTGATTAAAACATAAGCATAATTATTCATAATATTCAATTTTTTGGTATCCTAAGAGCTTTCTGAAAATATTTTTCATAACAAAAGGATAAATGCCATTTTTATGATGTTCATGACGAAAGCGGCATGCTTTATGTTATTGCGACCGAATTCGGAAAAGCTCCTCAGTTTTGTCCAAATTTATCGACGATATGTTTTCTTGTAGGCTTGAATTATCGACTGTGGCGTTGACATAACATCACGGAGAGGTCGCATTCATATAATTGAAAAAATATTATTATATTTCAAAACATTCAATAATATTTTAACAACTTTTTTACATTGGGAAATTCTTGCCACATTCCCGGCGGATTAAGGACATCAATATGTGGGACTCCGGACTCCCTAAGCAGTGCCGGTTTTACCACTACGCCAGCGCCTTGGGCGAGATTTTTTCGGCACCCAGTGTGCTGGTACTTGGTAGTGCTGAAAAAATTGGCGTCCCTTTTGTTTGCCTTCAGCGCCCCCTTTAAACCGGCCGCGGCACCCTGGGCGGTCGCCCAACTGTCGTAGCTTAATTAATTTCTTGGTCTAAGGTTGATCGGAATATTATATTATAATTTGTAACTAAGTTCGATGCGACATCCGTGAATGAAG
The DNA here is from genome assembly GCA_905404155.3 of Plebejus argus. Lineage (NCBI taxonomy): Eukaryota > Metazoa > Arthropoda > Insecta > Lepidoptera > Lycaenidae > Plebejus > Plebejus argus. The sequence continues at coordinate 25,516,750 of FR989926.1, forward strand.
CACATCGCTGAAAATAAATATTCTCCTCACATTTGGTCACTTAACTATTTTAGTGTTGATTTTATGAACTCCAGCCGCATGACACATCTGTTGGTGAGGAATGAGTGCATGTCGAGAAAACAATACTCATTGGAATTGATACAAATACGAGATTAACTTAATCACGTCATTCAACGAACAAAAATATCAGGAAAATAATAAATATCATAGTTAGTCTAAACCAGTGCACTATTGTTGTGCCCAGTGCCACAATAACGCGTTTTAGGTACAGAATAATATATTAGCTGAGACCTGAGTCTCAAAACTTCTCAATAATCACACAAAAATCCGCCAAAATCGGTCTAACCGAGATCATGACGCTATATAAAAAACTCCCCACACCGGTTTCGGTGACGGTGGCCGGTTTCATTGAAACCAGGCTAGTTACGCAGGAGTAATTTATAGTGTCCAAGTGTGTGCGCAGAACACAAGAGCACTCTATATTTCTTAACTCTCATAAGTCATAACCCAGTGGGAAGGAAGACCGACACGACTGGCGAGAGATCTGCAGGCGCAGGACCGACTTTTTACATGACGCTGATAGCTGAGTAACAAGCATCACTCATTGACGATACTCGATAGTAGCATCCGCCAAGGATATACGAAGTTATACCTAATACCTGAATAGATGATAAATGGTTATTACCCGGAAACCGTACATTTTTCATCAACAAAAATTATCCCATTCCCGTCTTTAAGAGTATCTTTATACCAAGTTTCATCGAAATCGGTTCAGTCGTTTCAGCGTGAAGAGGTTACAGAGAGACAGACAGACACACTTTCGCATTTATAATATTAAGGATATTAGTAAGGATAAAATAATTATAGAGTCACAAAGGTAGCACGTAGGTAGATTCCAGCTATACAAATTGATAATCCTAAACACTTAAAGTGCTAACACTGTATTTACTATCAATTTTGGAGCAGTATAAATCAATCATAATAATATGTGTGTATGTGGGTGGCATGAATCACAAACCTTCTTAGAACTTAACTGCCATATCGGTAAAGACTTATATGACTATGGTTTTAACATAACAACGCTATAAGGAAGTGTGCTTTTGAGAAGTAGAATATTATGGTCTTTTAATTTTGGTTTTAAAGTAAAATGCATTTTAAGATCGTAGGTTCGATTAACAAATTTAAAATACTAACGCCTTTAAATATCATTCCGTTAAAAAAATTACTTACGTAGAGTTAAAGTTTTCAGCTCTATCTCTACATTTCTTTACATTATACGACGTAACTAGCGTAATATATATTAGTTACCTAGCAAATAGAGATAACTCCCATTTGTATGTTCTGTTTTTTTAGGTACATATCGTAAGTGATAATTTACATCCTAGAAATTCGGTAAGTATAGGGATATTTTGAGCCTAAATAAGTTAGGTAAAGTTTCTAAAAATGTGCGATTCCCGCACTAACATAGCTGTAGCTAATAGGCATTAGGCAAGATCAACTTTGAAATAATATATTATATAGATAATATCCTCATATTTTATGGTGAACTGTTGACGTGTTCTAATTGCGTGCAAATGGTGGACAGGTGTCAACAAACTGAGTGATGAGGGCCAAAACCCGAGCCTCCAGGTACACCCACACTGAGTGCCGCGCGGCCTGTGTAACATTACCTAGTTACATCATAATAATATTATACATATATTGTATCCTCATATTATTATTATAATTAGGTACGAGTGGTTGCAAATATTATTAAGTCCCCGGGCTATACTAATCAAAATAACAATAGTACCATAGTACTTACAGATATAGATAGGTAGACCGTACACGTTTTGACATTTTATACATAAAGTCAAAGACAAATACTTGCTAATAGCCCGAGTCTGGGATTTATAAATAGGCCGTTTAGGCCGCAGCTCTACAGGGGCAGCAACATCCTAATTCCTAGGGGGCGGCAGCGTCCTTAGGGGTACCTGACAGATTACGTACCTAATTATATGGGGCGGCGTACACTCATGAAAAATATAAATCCACTGCGCAATGCGCATTAGCCCCTCTCGTGTTTTATCAAGTAAGTAAATATTATCATTAAGACGTATAGTAGTGAAGTAGGGGCGCGTCATTTCAACTTAGACAAGCGCTTCCTAATTTTATAAAATTAATTACTTAAAAATACAATTTAAAATAAAATATATACAAACTAGAATATAGAACTATTCTTAATAATTAAGTTTCTTAGTAAATAATAAAATATTGAAAAATCACATCCTCCTCTACTTATCTCTACCTTTACTCACGACAAATTATTGTAACATGAATTTTACAGTAGGTACTGGTATGGTATGGTAATACGAAGTGTAATGTATTACAGTCAGGCGGTATATCCCCGCCCACGCCGCAACATTAACATAGCTATGTCAATACACAGCAAGGACCAGCGAAAGTGCACTGAGCGCAGCTCAACACTCAATACTCCATCCGTACTAATACTATTAGCATAGAGTAATAAATAGTTACTATTAGTCTGTCTTCTGTTACCTCTTCAATCGATTTTGATATGGTAAGATATTTAAGTCTCAGAGAAGTACATGGACCATGGACGAACTTTTATTATGGAAAATTATTGTATTTATTGTATAAGTGTTAATTTCGTAATCTTATGCGAAAGTGCCTTTTTTATAAAATAAGGGGGCAAACGAAAAAAACCGGCATACTTAGTAAAGTCATAAAATAACACATACATAATCATCAGTATTTAGTAGCTTAAGCCGTGGATAATATATTTGTTATGCACAATATGATTCACACCGCTTACGGTGCATAGCCCACTGATCAAGGTGAAAGATATGTTCTATTTCTAGTTGAATCAGCCAGACTATTAGACGCCTATGGCCTAATTATTATTAATTAAGTAATAAGAATATATTAAGAAGTAAGAACCAGCAAAGCTGGTCGTGCGGGAAGCGCACATATAAACTACCCTCAAAAGTCATTATTATTGTCATATTGTGCCTAATGTATAGAACCGATTTAGATGAAATTGTATGGAAAGTAGCGGTAGTTATCAGAAGAGTTGACTTTAGCGGGTAGATTTTAAAAAGTAAAAATTTTGTTCCATTAATTAGAAAATTCCTATTTTAAAACACGTAAGTTTTATTTAATTTTACTTACGAAGGACAAAAATCTTCTTGAACGTCTCTCGAAATCCAAACATTAGGCACTTTTATCGTAGTCCATTTTGACATGAGCACAACAAACACAAATAAGAATGATAATAAAAAATATGTAATATTTTAATCTTTGAAAAAATAACTCTCAATTAAAACATATTTTCTAAATTGATGTTAATATTTTTTTAATTAACGCACGCTTCATGAAAAAATTTTCGCGCGTTCGAAAATCGAACGGTAATGGCGGGTGCAAGAACGTTGGAATAATAGCGGGTGTTTCTTTTTTGTTCCGCGGTACGCGACGGCAAAGGTCTACGGACATACTGCCAAGTGCTCGGCGCGGGTCCACACTGTTCGCCCACAGCCTGTGATCTCAGCTCTCATGTTAAATTCACAGTTCACACAATGCAGTAACGCGCATATTATGCTAGGCCGCAGCGCAGTGCTAACCTAGCATATTGGCCGGGCCGCAGTAAATTGGGGAGCGCATATTCTGAAGCACAGATTGACGTAATATTTTGAGAACGGAGAGCAGCGGGCCGCATCGCAAGGACGCAAATCCGCCTCGCAATAAATGCGATCCGCTGCGGCCCAAAGATAATTATATTAGTTTCTTATGTCAGTGCTGCGGCCCGACAAAGTCTGCGATAAATTATACAAAAATATAAGCGCAAAAATCGCTTGTACACAAATTGTATTCAAGTGGATTTTGCACTCCACGTTGCGGCTCGGCAAAGTGTGCCATCCTTAAGTGTGCAATGGAAAATTGAAGCGAGTTGCGATAGGTACTATCAAGGTACTATCAATGTTCGATTAACGACAATATGTAATATGATGTTTATCCTGATATTATGTAAATAAAACGCCCTTTGATATACCTATCCCTAATCTATACTACTATTAAAAAGAGGAAAGATTTGTTTGTTTGTTTGTTTGTTTGTTTGAGTCGAATAGGCTCCGAAACTACTGGACCGATTTGAAAAATTCTTTTGCTATTAGAATCTTACATTATTTCTGCTGAACATAGGCTACATTTTATTTTGGAAAAAAGTAGGGTTCCGTAAGATATTTGAGTTTTTCGGACGCAAGGTGTAAAAAATCAGCTAAAAAAGTTACTTATTTTGCGTACGCTGCCTAAACTATAAAAGATAGAACCATAAAATGTTCTAAGTAATTGTAGATCTTATAAATATCTACAAAAAAGTCCGCGACACACTATACCTATCTATGTCGAGTGAGGCACAATAACCATTTATTTATTTAAAAATCCTGAATTTTTTTTGGACTACATTTAAACGGATATATTTTACTCACGCTATTGATCCTTATCAAAATAAATTATTTCATCACTAAGTACAGTTTATGTAGATAATATTTGGTCTTTGAATGATTAAAATTGGACGTTTGGTTTTGAAATTATGGCGAAATTAAAATATTACGATAGTGGGCGTCACCAAAGCGCGTGCGGGAGGAAGACATTATTCTGTTGTAGAAATGAAAATTCTGTACATAAAAGATATGAAATGACATCCGAAATTACACCTCTGTCACTACATCGCTATAGAAGCCAAAAATGTGGTTAGTTTTTTGTCTGTCTGTCTGTCTGTCACTCTTTCTGTCTGTCTGTATGTTTGTTCCAGCATCACACGAAAAATACTGATCCGATTTGAATGTGGTTTTCGCAGATATATATATCTTCTTCCAACTTAACATCTGGTGTATAAAATTTTTTCCCCCCACCCCTCTAAGGGGACAAAAGAGGGGGTCAGATTTCGTATCAAACTTTTTTCTTTAACACGAAAACTACTGATACGATTTGCATACGGTTTTCACAGATATATTATATTTATCTACTTCCAACTCAACATCTGGTGTATAAAAATCCTCCCCCCCCCTCGTCTCTCAACCCTCTCTGGGGACCAAAGAGGGGTCAGATTTTGTATACAACTTTTTTCTTTAGTGGACTTACTTCATATTACCCCATTTAATGTACCAGATGTTAAGTTGAAAAACACAGTTAATTAGGTATTAACTGTGTTTTTCAACTTAACATCTGGTGTATGACCTTCCCCCCCCCCCACACCACACCCTCTTAGGGGACAAAAGAGGGGGTCAGATTTTGTATCAAACTTTTTTCTTTAACACGAAAACTACTGATACGATTTGCATACGGTTTTCACAGATATATTATATTTATCTACTTCCAACTCAACATCTGGTGTATAAAAATCCTCCCCCCCCCTCGTCTCTCAACCCTCTCTGGGGACCAAAGAGGGGTCAGATTTTGTATACAACTTTTTTCTTTAGTGGACTTACTTCATATTACCCCATTTAATGTACCAGATGTTAAGTTGAAAAACACAGTTAATTAGGTATTAACTGTGTTTTTCAACTTAACATCTGGTGTATGACCTTCCCCCCCCCCCACACCACACCCTCTTAGGGGACAAAAGAGGGGGTAAAACATGTATCAACTGATGATGTAGAAAATATACTTTAAATGGCAAAACAACGTTTGCCGGGACAGCTAGTTCTCTATAACTATGTCCACATTGTGCCCTTTCATCATCAATTTTCATAATCTTTTGACATTCGAAATGTCAAAAGATTATGAAAATTGATGATGAAAGGGCACAATGTGGACATAGCTTATGAACCTTATGTCTTACGAGACACGGATTACCGCAGCTATAGCCTATTATAAGTCTCCATCCTGTTTATCCTGTCTCACTCTAAATTATATTATCTTGATTCTTGTCCCCTTATTCATGTAATAACTAATAAATAAAATCTTGTTTTTGATCCTGACTTGTCCCGGCTTTTGGGAAAGGCTTAACTATTTTAAAACTTAGCTTATGTTGAGAAATTGAAGTTAACAAAGTTAAATAAGTAATCAGACGACAAACGTGAATAATTATTTTTTTTAATTAATTTAAATACAAAGTTTTTCGTTACAGTTTGTAAAATATAACATTATTATCATCAAAATAATACAGAAAATTAAAAAAGCGATATCTCTCAACGCCATGTGTGTAATGTTATAAACAACTACAAAGAGCCTATTATTTAGGACGTGTAATATGTAACGAACAATAATAATAATTATTATTATACAACTCACTTTTATGTGGTTTACAGACACGTCGTGGTATATTAAGTATGTTTACAGACGTATCACTTGTATAATCGTGGCTGACCGCAACTCCGGCCTTGTTTTCCCCGCAACTAGGTACGATTGAAAAACAAAACGTCATTATCAATAATAATTAATAATTATTAAAAAAAAAACTAAAATCTTAACGCCTCTAGCCTACCGACGACGCTGCGAACTGCGAAACCTATGCGAAACAAAATATTATGCAAAACAGGAATAGAGCGAGATGCAATTATAATGCATTGTCGTGTGGCAGATGAGACGGTAAATCGTTTCGCCGCTGTTTCGCAGCGAACTGCGTCGGTGGACTAGAGGCGTTACTAGCTCTTGTCTAATCTTAGTTTATATTAAAGTCATTAATAAAATGTCTAAAGTGGCCAATATTTATGCTTATTACGGAAAACAGAAAACAGAACGAAAATAATCGTTATTTTATAATTCAATCCTGCATCAAATAGCAATGACATGTCGGTTTCATATTATTATCAAAAATATAGGCGCACTGATTTCCGTTCTGTGGTTTTTTGACAAAATTTTCACACCTCTCCTTTGTTGACGACATCAACGGCTACTACTGGTGTAAGTCTACCGGCTTGCGATGTTGTCCGCAGCGGAAGACGCTCCACGCTATGTCTTCAGGCCGCTCACCCTCATCCGCACAGTTCTCCTGTTGATAGAAGTAATATAATTTATTAAGATACCAAAGGATAAAAAAACGACGACGTGCGGTCTCACCTTTTATACCAGTCTTTCCCAAAGTGGGCGATAACGCCCCCTTGTGGGCGCTGTCGAAGGTATTTAAAAAGGGGGGCGGTGTGGGATCCAGAAAAAAATAGGGGCGTTGATTAAGGGCTTGGGGGGTGATTTATTTCATCTGGATGCATTTTATTTTTAAAATTGAAACAATCAATGGGGGCGCTACAACATAATTTGTTCTCAAAGTAGGCAGTAGACAAAAATTAGTTTGGGAGCCCCTGTTTTATACGAATAAAGTAGGGTATAGCTACAATACAACTATAATAGTACCTATGCAACAACGACGAAACAGTGGTACTGTATAATTAACGCCTCCGTGGTCTAGTGGTATAGAGCGCGGCTCTTGACTCGGAGCTCGTGGGTTCGATTCCCGCGTTGGAAACATGTTATTTCCAAGTTTGGTTAGGACAATGCAGGCTGATCACCTGATTGTCTGACAAGTAAGATGATCCATGCGTCGGATGGGCATGTAAAAAGTCGGTCCTGCGCCTGATCTCTCGCCAGTCGTGTCGGTCTGCCGTCCCACTGGGTTATGAGAGTAAAGGAATAGAGAGTGCTCTTGTGTACTGCGCACACACTTGGGCACTATAAAATTACTCCTGCGTAGCTGGCCTGGTTTGATGGTTTCAATGAAATCGGCCACCGTCACCGAAACCGGTGTGGGAGCTATTACATAATTAACACACCCTAGAATCCAGAAACTAATAAAACATTTAAAACATTTCTAGAATAATCGTACCTTATTCTCATTCCTTCGCCCCATCTTGTCAACAGTCTTCAGCATTTTCCCGTCCTTTCCCACCATCTTGCAGCGCAACAGCACGCAGTAGACGTGTGCCCTCAATTGGGGACTGTCCACGTCCTCCCCCCGCAGGAGACGGTCTACCGTCTGCCGGTCCACCCCCGACTGGGGGAGACAGGCGTCGGAGTGGGCTAGGAACATAGCTCGCTGCGACTTGCTCATCTGGAGAGAAAGTGGGTAGCCAATTAGGGTGTTTGATATTCTATTTCCCACCAGGTGTCGCTCTGTGGCTTTCATTGGTGACCTTTTTGGTACCTAGTGAAAAACTTATTTGGGATAATGCCAAGTTGGCCTTATGGATTAAGTGGTATGAAATAGAAGAAGTGCTCTACGAACAGACATTGTTTCCATACCTATATTTTTTTTTATTTTCTTCTGAGTAGTGTTTAATAATATTATGTAATAAGTATGACAATAATATGTAATGGGACAAGGATATATTTTGAATAATTATTTCAAATAAACAAGTTTGTACATATTTGTTTAAACACTCACAAAGCAGTTCTTGCAATCAGCCGCCACCTGAAAACAAAGTTCGTTATTATATTCACTAAGAATAAGGTAATTTTAAGATTTTAGCGTACCTAACGGTTAGAATCGATTTTTTTTTGGCATAATTTATCACTTTTTGATTTATTATTTATAAATTAAATGCATTATGAAATTGTATTTTAATAAGAAGGTAATAATTAATATCATTCATAGCTGATTTTTTTTTTTTTTTTTTTTTTTTTAATCTTTTTATTTTACAGAGGCTTTTAACACTCAGTGTTAATGTCAGCCTCATAGGTGAACACAGTGTCCCCTACACAAGGGACAGATCCAAATAACTATACAATTTTATTGCCTCTGGGGACAACGGCTCAGAAAGTACACTATTGATCCGTCCATTGTGCAGGCAACCAAAGTCTCCTAACAGCCTTGATCTTAGCTCTGCAGTCCGAGCACACTCCAGCAACACATGATACAGGTCTTCGGGCTTCTCGCACACATCGCAATTGGGCGAAGGCTTAATTCCAACCAAGTGGCAAAAATAGCTGATTTTAAAACGTTTAACCGATACTACATAGTACGTACCTGGTACGCGGCTACAGCCAGCAGCAGACACAAAACACGCTTCATTTCTCCACAGTGCAGCGTTCGCGTCACTTCTTCGCAACGTTCGCGTCACTTCTTCGCAGCAATCGCGTAACTTCTTCACAGCGTTCGCGTCACTTCTTCGCAGCAATCGCGTAACTTCTTCGCAGCGTTCGCGTCACTTCTTCGCAGTGTCAGCAGCAGTCAGTTGTCGTTGGTGCAAGTGCAGCGGCAAGTGACACAGCACAGCAGCCAGGCGCATCCCAGACAACGTTTGCAACGACACTCGCGTGCGCTGCCTCGACTGTAGTGTCTTATACGCGCTACTCGCATGGCCCCTACTAACGTGTTAAACATTATAACTTTATAACATTTTGATTTTATATTAGACATACTACTGTTGCCCGCGACTTCGTTCACTATAGTCTTTGTTCATCCAGCTCTAAAATAGCACAGACATAGATCAAGATAGATACCGCATGTCGCTCCATTTGTATGAAAACGAGCGTACCACTTTTTTACAGCTAAGTACTGTGACGTACCGATGATAAGAAAAGTGCCCATTATCTAGGCCAACGTTTCTATTTAAATTTCTAGAGCTCAATACGGCACTTTTAGGCATTTAGGAATTTGTAAAATTCCGATTGAAAGCAAACTAAAGAACAGACTTTCGAAAGACGAGCATTGCTCGTCTTTAGGAGCGCGATATGGCACGCGAAGTACATACACATGCGGTATCTATCATGATCTATGTCTGTGGTAAATAGCATTAATAAAATACCTTCAAATATATAGTTTTGTTCCGCACAAATAGATGGCGCTAAGTGTAAACAAAGTTATTTTTAGTTTTTATTTGCATTCAAGTAGGTTATTTTCTCTATGGCTAAAGAAATGAATTTCTATTTTGTTCAATGGTAGAGGTAAAGCCTGGACAATGTGGTGTTTATATAACAAGCGGATGATTAAGAACAACATAACATACATGAACTCATTGTGTGTTTTAGCTCTACCAAAATATTTAATACACTCATAAGTCATAATATTATAGAGTTCTACATGAACTCGTAGTGAAATATACATTATCAATTCAAGGTGCATAGGTAAGATAAACATGAGTTTATACCTTAAATAAGTCAGCCTATAATAATTATTATAATACACCTTTTTTCTTGTTTCTCTAGATAGCGCATGGGTGCAGCAGAATTTTCAAGATATCTTATTTGTAGACATTAGACACATCAGTTCCGTTTGCATTTATTTAGATTTCTGCAACAAAACATAATTTTAATTTTTAAATGAAATAGACAGTGCTAAATATTATTATCCAACAAATAGAACATATCAAATTTTTTCAATGTTTGGAAGCTACCTTTTAGTACTTAATTTTGATGATGCCAGTAATGTTGTGATTAGAACTTTAAATATTAGGCTAATATTCAAATTTAATTTAATAATTTTACGTCAAAGACGAATCCATCCATCTACCTTCTCATTTGCCCGCCTTTCCAATAAAGATAGCAGCGTACAGCTATTCAAGGTTCGCTGTCTTTATCTGTCACGTGAATTCCTATATGACAGACAAAGACTAGCAAACTCATCGATTTATGTCTATGAGCAAACTTGTATAGATTTGTTTGGTAGATAGATATTCTTATTACTTATTAGTAAGGGCCTGTTTCACCACTTCCTGATAAGTGACGAATAGGCTATCCGCTAATTAACTTGACAGATCAAGTATGGAGAATCTGTCAAAAAAGTTGTGGATAGCCTATTCAGAATTTTTACAGAAAGTGGTGAAACAGGTCCTAAGACTCTTACTAATAAGAATATTTATCTACCAGACACTGCTATTCTTACTGTAAAGCCGCCAACCCACCGCGGCGCACGGCCACGCACACGCGTGGACGTGCACGATTTATTTCTTTGACTTGACACTCCGTGAGTTGCAGTGGACACAGTCACATAATTATATTTTCTTACAAAGCGAAGCTTGACGCACGTGCGTAGTCTCTCCGTGCGCCGCGGTGGAATGGAGCCCTAAGAGGGTTATAACTATTATTACAATGACGTCATACGGGTCGGGTATACGGTGCATGCAGACGGAGGAGGGGGGCGGTGGCACACGAGGGGCGTGTCCGGGAGTGGGACGGGGGGCGGGGCAGGCGCGCTGCACCACGCACGGCAAGAGCGCCGCGCCCGCTAATACGTACAGCCAGAACATTACACCTGGACAGGGAATTAAAAAAGATATAGACTTTAATTATACAAAGACGATAATATACAGGGTGTAACAAGTGATAATACTGGGTGTGTAATGTGTAAGTTATGGGTTCCTTGTAGAGAGTTAACTGTAAAAATATTGGTATGGGTCCCCTATATAGGAGTCCGCTGTGAAAGTAGCAGCGTTGCAAGAATAACTTTTTTTGATTTTTGTATGGGGAAATTCATGACCCATATAAATCACAATAAGTAATAGTTAAAAAACTAAAAACACGCTTTTTATACTGCGTGACTGGTGAGACATGTTCAATACTCGAGGACGTGATATTTGGCTATTATATTAGTTGGAAAAAAATAATATAAAAAAATAATATCAATTGATCACTGAGTAAATGTAGCTTAAAGTTAAATAATTATTTACCCAACGCATGGACACCGCGAGCGGGAGGGGTAGTTGTGTGGTGTTTCTTTGGTAGCGCACGCCTCTGCACCGGCCGCATAGTATGCCTACTTGCCTAGCCGCGTAATTTACTTAGTATCCATGATTCATTAATTTTTGGGAAATTCAAAAAAAAATTAAGAACCTAATTTTATTACATATTTATAATGAGAATCGAGTACTGAATACTCTCCTTAAATATCGGTATTGACTCACCAGTCATGCTGTATAAAGGGTTACAAACAAACATACAAACATACAAATTTGAAAAATGGAATAATTATATCAAATTAGTGTATTGTCATCGGTCCTCGATAAATCTACAAAGTTTGAACGAAATCTGTCCGTTTAAAGTGGGTCAAAATCGCGCCCAAAGAAGTCGGTTACAAACATGTTACAAACAAATATACAGGTGAAGCTAATAAAAAGCGTATAAAAATTGGTCTTTCAGCGCTGCTACTTTTACAGTGAACTCTATAAAAGGGACACATACAAACCCTAAAGTATTATCACTTAGATTTGTTACACCCTGTAGATTTGATAAGAAACGCGATGCTTGTTATAAGTTAAGTCATTTTTAACGGGCTTTGGCCCATCACTGTATCTCCTGTGTCGCCAGGATCGACAGCGGCATCCAACCACAAAAATCCTTTGATATGATCTCAGCTCAGGGAGCCCGATGTACAAGCTAAAGCCGTCTAGAAAAGAAAAGAGAAAGCTTCAAATTTTTTCCTCCCCATGAAAAGAGGGAGACAGCACAAAGTTGCAATGACCGAAAGTCAAAGAACTAAAGCACCACATAAAAGTTACTTAATTATAACATTTTGCATTTTAAACTAAAAACAGAAAGAGATTCATACTTACTAGACTAGAAGTTATGTATTATTCGGATTTCGTTTTCTTGTTATACACCATATTTTGATACTCGACGAATTCGAAAAAGTTATTCAGACTTAACGAATTTTTAAGCGAAAACATTTTTAACTGGAATTTACATTTTTTTGTTCATTTTTGTAATTTTAACAATTTAATGACATAGAAAAATGTCAAAATGACAAAATAATATTCTTCTTCGATAAAATGACACCAAAGTTATAAGAAGGTCTTTCACTAGTAAAATAAATTAAAAAAGCTTTATTACATAAACGTTCTATATTTCATTACTTCAATACAATGTAAAACAATACTGGTGTCTAGTATATAATAAATAGAGCCTAAGTCATAACACTAAGTAGCCTAAGTGTTAGGCCGATCACAACACAGTCGTACAACAGAGTCTTACAACAGTCCTAGGGGCTAAGCCCTAATAGTGCAGTTTCATTGGTCGTTAACTCGTTCGATATACAGCATACGGGGAGTCCCCGCAGCCGAGATAACAACTAATAATTAAAGTTACAAGTCGATACGTGTTCATTACACCACCTGCGGGCTGCGGGGAATGCCCGCATGCTTTATACCTGTCGTGATATTGACCAATGAAATTCATCGGTCGATATAAAGCTTGCGGGACGAGGGGACGGGGCCGGGGGGAGTCAAAAACATTTTCATTATTCAATTTCAATTCGCAAGTACTTGTTGTAGAAAGACATGCGGGCCCTATCGACTAATGAAAACGGTTCCCCAAATGCGGGCCCTGTAGCATGCGTTCCAGAAATCCCCCATACCCCGCATGCGGACCCTATCGACCAGTGAAATTGCGCCATATGGCTCGATTTATATGCGTCGGCTCGAAGTCGAACGCGCGGCTTGGCCGCTACACCTGTAGATCACAAGCAATTTTATGTAACGATTTATTTAAATAGCGGCGCGCGGCGCGGTTGCAGTCTTTACAAACAATTATTGCTTGTCATCTCGCGTTGTAGTCGCTAATCCACGCGTCTCGTCGGACGCATAATATATTATAAATCCAGCCTGTATACTACAATACTTTGGGTCTAGAGGGTGTAGTGCGAGTTTTATTCGATCATACGCATCGAACACGTCAACGCGAATTTGTATGGGATCAAAGCAGCGCCATCTACTGGCTAACGTGGATACCGCTTTGATCCCATACAAATTCGCGTTAACGTGCTCGATGCGTATGATCGAATAAAACTCGCACTACACCCTCTGCTCAAACGAACCTCTCCTAAGGAACTTTTTACATAATATAAGGCTTGCAGCACACATATCACGTCAGAATTTACGTCGACGTAACGTGAAAATGCACGTCACGACGACGAGCCATGTCGGCCGACGCGACGTGCAGTTTCACGGTGACGTTGCCGTACCGTACACTTTTTCTATTCGAATAACATACCCTAGCACAATATATAGAATTTTGCAAGGCACGGCGACGTGCAAGCGTCGTTGTGACGTGCATTTCCACGTTAAGTTGACGTAAATTTACACGTCGCGACAACATAACGTGCCACGTTACCGCACGTGTCTGCATCTGCACTGCACTGTCCACATCTCCACGTGACGACGTCGTCACGTGAAGATGTAGACAGGCCGGTTATCGCTTTGTTTGATTATTTCATCCGCATTGAATACTCTTAATAGTAAACAAATTACTTTATTGCATATTTCGGTTTCTTTTAATAAAAGATGGGTAAAAATCCAGGCATATTGTGCACTTTGGGCGTTTATCCTATAAAGATAGGAAAATGCCCAGGCGTTTTTTGTGCGAAATCACTTTCCTAAATAAGATACTTTTGTAACTTTCTTTTCTATATAAACTTTTTGTCAATGATGACAAATGACAATTTTCCAAACTATTTTGTGGTGGTCACTGTAAACTTTTGTGTTTAAATACATACGTTATATAAACATAACGCGTTCACATTTAAACCCTACTACCATACGCATAAAGTCGATTACGTGCGGACAGCCTTTGCCCGCTGCTGCTTGCGTCTCGCGCGGCAATACAACCGCAGCAGCACCGCACCGAGCACCAGCGAGATACCACCCGCGCCGATCACAGACACCGCGTGTCCGTACACTATACACGACGTCAATATAGACACCGCCTGGCGCAACGTCATTATTATAGTGAACACCACCGCGCCGAATTTGGATATAGTGCGATATATCAACAGTTGTCCGACAGCAGAACTGATGGATAGTAGTATACAGTCGAATATGAATTGTGGTGTGTATAAAGCCGGGTTATTGGTGTTTAAGGCAGCAGGTGCTGTCAGAGCACAGGAGCAGAGGTTGACTGCTGCCAGCATTTGTAAGGGGCGGAGGGAGGGGTGGCTTGCGAACAGCGCTGCTTGCCAGCTGCTGGTGAAGCTGTCGCAGCACATGTACAGCGCGAGCAGCGCCGCGCCGGCTGCTGTTGTTGTGCTGCTACCTGGAATTACGAGTTGTTTGTTTTATTACATAGGTCATAGGCTAAAGAGGGTTGTTTTCAAGCAGGTGTGATTATTATATTATGGACACAGATCAAAAAAAAAAAATCAAAAATCTTTATTAGCTTCTCCCACAATACAAAGAAGTAGTACAGATATCAGATGCTTACAAATTATCGTAGGAGACTGGTGCCCTAACTAGGTTGCCCTGTGTAAAGGGGTCACCAGGCCCCCCTCAAAAAAAAACATTACAAGTGTTTAACATCATTTAGAGGTATTTACAGATACAACGTGGGTTCGATTCCCGTGTTGGAAACATGTTATTTCCAAGTTTGGTTAGGACAATGCAGGCTGATCACCTGATTATCTGACAAGTAAGATGATCCATGCATCGGATGGACATGTAAAAAGTCGGTCCTGCGCCTGATCTCTCGCCAGTCGTGTCGGTCTTCCGTCCCACTGGGTTATGAGAATAAAGGAATATAGAGTGGCTCTTGTGTACTGCGCACACTTGGGCACTATAAAATTACTCCTGCGTAACTGGCTTGGTTTCAATGAAACCGACCACCGTCACCGAAACCAGTGTGTGGGAGTTACAATTATTATTTACCTGATCCGGCGCCGCTGGTCATCATGAACAGTGCCATGCCGGCGGAGATGGCGGCGGCGGTGACGTACTCGTACATCTCGTACTTGTTGCGCGAGATGATCTTGCCCATTATCATCACCGGGATCACCTTGCACGACTTCGACAGCACCTGAAATTGTTAACAGTTGGTAGATATTAATATTGGCAGTAGATGGCGCTTTAGTCTAGTTTAGACTTTAGAAGGTGGCTTCATCCTCTAGGCACACAACAAAAATTCAAATAATAGAGATTGGAAAGCTACCTTAAAAATAAGAATGTTTATTTGTAAGTATATCTTATGGTTACAATAATATAGTATATAACGTGTTCGTGCTAGCTCGTGCACGTTATACCACATTGTTGTAACATAAAACACATAAATATAATATCACTTAGGCCGGTATAAATAGTCAGTAGTACTCAAGATGCATCTCGGTCTCAAGACATGGTTCAGGCTCTGTGATTGGTTGGCTGTCAAAATTTTGACCAATGACAGAGCCGAACCGCGTCTTGAGTCCGGATCGCATCTTAAGTACTATTTATACAGGCCTAAATATTAAACCGTAGGTTATACTCATACCTGCGTAGGGAAGCTGACGTACTTGAGCGCCTCGTACTGACACCAGGCACTGACAACATTAGTGAGCGCGGCGGGCGCGAACCGGCTGAGCGGCGCCGGCAGCAGCGGCCGCCGCGTCGCCAGCAGCCGTGACACCGCCAGGCAGCACGCCAACAGCCGGTTCACGAACACCAGGAACTGCGAGTCCGTGAAGCGGACCGTGCTGCCGTCGGAGAGGGTATAGTCCTGGGGAGGGACATAGCATGTATGACATGAGATTGCTGTATTATTACTGGATAATAGATGACACTCGCAGCATCGTTGCTGCAATTTTTTCTTTTAGCTAAATGTAAATATAATATTAATATTCCAAGGCTGTTGAATCAATCAAATTTGTATGAATTATTATGTTGCATTTTTGTGAAAACTAGTTTTCAATGTCAAGAAAGTCCAAATACTGGTAGAATGATGGTTATAAATATGTAGCTAGCAAAGTCAAGAGAACCTGATTGTGTCATTGATAATCAAATCTAGCCTAAGTATATCTATGTTCTCCTCTAAAATTGAAATATTATCATCTTTCAGACATGTTATTAATAAATAATTACTGTTAATGTTATTATTAAATAGTTAGTAATACAGCAAACACACTTATACAATTCTATGTCAGTATGATGAAAGTTTTAAACAAACAAATAACCACACAAACATAATATTACATACTATTTTAAGAAAAGTTGATTCATAGGTACGTAATTTGGTCGCATTATGTTAATACAATGCAATACAGATCTGTCAACAGCTGTTAGATACAAATTACAATGCAACCAAATTATGTACGTCTGCCATCTACCTATGAAGAAATTATTTCGATGGTACATGCCAAAATTCTTTTCACCAACCAACCTGCGTCATGATCTTCTCCTGCAGCAGCCCCCACACGAGGTAGGCTCCCATGAGTCCGGTGAAGCAGAACGCCAGCTCCACGCCCTCATTCGTGATGCTCTCATCCTCCACAGCCTTCACGGTGTCCGGTAGACGCTCCTGGTCACCGAATACAGAGAACAGGACACGGGAGAGCCATGTATTTTTTGTCGCTGAAATTGACAAACATTACAAAAATTGGTTGTCTGTAAAGTCAGTTTACGGATGGTAAACACAAACTGAACTGAGCTGATCATGATTCATGCCTGTCTCTCGTTCGTGCGGTTTGTGCTGCGCTTTTTTTATTTTATAAAAATAAGAAGAAGAGAAATCATGTTTATTAACACAAACAAATATATTGAAAACATTATTTTACTGTATTTTTATTAGTAATATAAACTTACATATTTTGTCAAAATAATTAGTTTTTTCAAGATACTTGTAGAGAGCGTAGGCCGGCAAAATGATGGTGGAGTAGCCCACAAAATTCAGCATCAACCGGAAAATCCTGAAATATATAAACAATTTATTTTTATCTGTCAAATCAGTGTAATATTCTATAATATTATGTATTATAGCAGAGGTGTCAATCGGATCGACTGGTCAATCGCGACTGTTACTCCAGTTGATTGTGGCCAGGCAAAAAATATAAATAATAATTAGACCAGACTGACTTTACACCTTTCACGCTTAATTTGGCTTAAAGCTGTACTTTTCCAACTTGAAAAAATCATCAACCACTTATCTTTATAAAAATGTTGATAACTTATTTTTATAGAAAATTTCACTGTCTATATAGTTATCAGAGAAAAAAATAGGATTTATTATTTGTACATTAAATCTCGATACCATAACTAATAATATATTATTATTATTATTATTTACTATTATTAGCTCACACTTCCAGTGTATATTATTATTTGTAAGCCACATTACTCACCATGAGTATTCCGTGTCAGAGAGTGCACCATGTTGCTCATACAGGGCCACTAGCTCTCTGTACAGGTGGCCCAGGAACCATACTGCAGATAGAAACACCAGTAATACAACCCTGAAATAACAGGAAAAAATTTCAACCTATTTACAAATTAATTTTAAATACATACTGCAATAATTATTATAGTCGTGCAGCAGTGTAGGTATTGTTACAAATAGATTTCTTTTCTATTATGGTTCATTTTAAAGCTTATATACAGTATTGAAAGCTGGTGAGGTACTTGGACTATAAGCATGCAGAATAAGCTCAATAATTCGTGAATACGTTAGCATTTTTTAGAAGCAAAATGATATCACTTAGCATACTCATTACTCACACAATGAATATCCTTGACCGCATCCTGTGGCGTATAGGTGACACTAACTAATAATAGATATCATTAATAATCATTGATATGTTTTCAATTAATGATTAAAATAGTTAATCTTTTATCTAAATTCTAAACACAAAACATCGACCGACCGATTACCGACCCGACCATCATATGCCCAAACGTCAAACTGACAGCTGACTGCTGAATGGCGAATGCTGACAGCTGACAAGAACATATTTTGACAACATATGACAGCTGACAGCATTTGACATTGACATTTACTACTATTATTTTTCTTATTAAGGCACTCGGCTTTTAAACTACGGCCTGTCAAGTAAAATAATATGGCGGAAAACAATAACTTTCTTCTTCATCTCAATTTAATGTTAATTATTGTGATCGTGTCGCCTGGGTTTGACGTAACGCGACTAAACTACGTAGGTCCCCCATCTGCCTAGGAAGAGGAAGTAGGAATCAAGTTCTCTGATAGTACCTAAGTAAATTTATAATATACTAACTTTAAATATCCAATAAGATTAATAATTATTTAAGGTCGAGTAATTAGGATGCAGTTCATAAGGGTAAATAAAAATCGTGGACATTTATGGCACATTATATTTTTACAAATCAAATAACAGATTGGTGTTTCATAAACATTTACAAACTTTTCGTGCTATTCGAATTGTACAATCTAAAAAATATTATACCTCTAGTAAAACAGTGATTGTAGGTACGGTATAAAAATATTTTATAAATTAGTGTTACACAATATCATAATACCCAATTTACAGTACAATAAATATATTTTTTTTATTATGCTATGTGCATTGTGCATTGCACATTGTGCAAACCCATAGTGCATATTTAGTCCTAATACCTAGGTATATCTAAAGTTTACACTATTCAATTATTATCATAATTAGAAGTGTGACAAAAGGGTTTGTCATAGCTAGTTATGTTGCGTTCTAATTTCATCCGGTTAATTTTAAACAGTCAAATTATGGAGGATTTATTTTGTACCCTCATAATTTTAGGTTACAAAACAAATCCTGGTAAATTAAAAATTACTTAGGTGTTATTTTGTAGATAAGTATTATAATAATGATAATATACGAAAAACATCCCTATTAATGTCATAAATGCGAAAGTGTCTGTCTGTCTGTAACCTCTTTACGCCTAAACCACTGAACCAATTTTACTGAAATTTTGCATGGATATACTTTGAGTCCCGAGAAAGGCCATAATATAAGTACTTTTTATTCCGGACAAAGGTTTAAGGTTAAGTTAAGTTTAAGGTTTCCGCGCGATAAACAAATTTTGGCGCTATGGAGCTGCGGCCGTCATATTTTAGTAGGTATTAGTCAAATATTATAACTTAGGTACATAGTACCTACACATGATGCGTTTTTAATATAATGTCTTACGATGTAACCCGAAATCGACTACTGACTAGTTATAAACAAAGGTACTGTTCATCTGTCACGGCGTCGGCGTACAATGTTTTGTCACGGCGCGCGGCGCGGCGCGGCGCCCTACTTTACTTACTTTACGATTTTATTTTATAATAAGTATTTGTGGTTACGGAAAATGACGGAGGGTCGACTCACGACGCCCCTCTTGCCTTTCCACGGCGCACCCAGCCGACCTAGCATACGCCAACG